>PVIW01001682.1:0-52500 GCA_004026585.1 Noctilio leporinus | reverse complement strand
CATTCATTTTTTCTGAATTGAGCCTCACACAATCACAGAGCCACTTAAACTCCCTGTTCCACCATAGTGCTCTTCATAGCCAAGCAAACAAGAGAGAATTGTTGGAAAGCCATCTCATGATCGGATGCCCTATCCAAAAAAAAATCCCTGTAATCAGGAAGTTAGGGATATTTAATCAGGAGACAACAGTTCCTCTTTAAAACAGTGCTTCCCAGAAAAATAACTCACATCTCATTATTTTATTACTTTACTGCAGTGCTTCTACTTTGTAAATGATTGCATTGTACTTTTAGTGCCTAGATCCCACTTTATGATACCCTGAAGGTGTCATTTAAGTGTATCTTTATTCTCATTTTAGGGCATATGGTTTGCAGTTTTGCAACAACTAAAACCAGTTAGAGCCACCGTTAGCAATTTGAGAAGAGACTAGTCTTTGAAGCTTGTACTTTTAAGGGCTTTGAATTAGGGGAAAAAAATTGTTTTCCCTATTTACTGTGGTTAAAGGGCCAGTACATTTGCTTTTAAATCAGTCATAATTTGAGAAAGGATGGTTTCTTCAGAGCCTCAGAAAATGGCCCACTTGCCACCAGCAAATTTTCCACTTTGGCTCAGCAATAAAACTGTATTCAGTAAATGAAAGACACTGGAATTAGCCTGGATTTCTTTTTTGAACTTTTGATATAAAATACTTCTGTTCCATTAGGATAATCCTATTTGACTTGCTTCTCTCCGTCAAAGAAAAGGGAAAAGCTATTATGAGAGAGCCAGGAACAAAGGATTTCCCACCCTCGTCAGGCGTTTGATCCTCACGTGGTCATAACAGGCCTCCAGCAGCAGCCAATAACTTCCGGCTTCAAAGAAGGAGAAACAGGCTTAACAATGAATGCACCTCCCCACGATGCCAGGAAGTTTGTGTCCAACAGACTGCACTGCTGACCCTTGTGTACAATCACTTTCTGCCCTCAAGTGATGGATACAAGTACCACTGTTTTTCCCATGGAAAACCCCCCACTATTATTTTATGGCCACTAAATTCATCTGCCTGAGCCTAATGTAGTCACAGCATTGAACCTGACCATCTCACACCACACTTGTATTAACACAATCAAAGCATGGGAAGCACTGAGTCCCTTTTATTCTTTGCAAAAACAGCAGAGCAGAAACCAATAGTTTTACAAACAGCTCACCACAGAAAGTCCTTTATAAATGAGGTTTTCTGCTGATAGAGCAATCACTTTACATAGGGGGAAAAAAAGATATAAATTTGATGCTGTCCTGGACATAGGCAAACAAGAAAAAACATTCATAATTTTGGAAATCGTTGAGTTCAGCAATGTCATCAACATTCAATTAACCTCAGAATGCCAGGCCATTACTGCTGCCAGATTAGCTTGAAAACTCTCTAGGAATTCTTAATTATTTACACCAGACCTTTTCCATATTTATTTATCTATGTATTATCTTCTTCCTAGACCCTTGTTCTCTCCTATTCCTTTTCATTCTTCTCCACCTGCCACAGTTCAACAGTGATGGTGGGCAGACATCATGGCCACCACTGTGGTATCGGCTGGAACCAAGAGCTAACCTAAAACACCCAACAAATGGAAGCATTCTCCACTAAACATGGAAAAGGCACACTGATTCCACCCTTGTGGGAAAAGGCTATCGACCCTCCACCTTCCCCACATCATCCACCCTTCTCCTTTGTGAATCCTCTTTCTGTTCGATCTTCCCTACACATGACTTTGTAGCACTCTTTCCAAATCTTTGCTCATTCCAATCTCTTTAGAGAATGCCTGCCCTGTCTGATTTCCAAAATCTACACTTAGTGTCAAAATACAGCCCAATTTCTTCTTTCTCCAAGCATTCAATGACCAAAAGAGCAGGTCGTGAACTTCTCTTCCTTGAATTCATGTAGCACTCACTGCCCAGAGCAAGTATGTTATTCACTCAACAGAGCACCCTATCCTTAACACAGTGCTAAACCCTGTACTGCAGGATATTTTTTTTTCTTTTAATTTTATTGTTGTTGTATTACATCCATCCCTTATTTTCTCCCCTCTGTCCCCCTCCCCACCCACCCTTCCCCCCCAAAAGTCTGGATATTTTTTAAAATAAATAAAATTTACTCCAGCAAGGAAGAAAAGATGGCATTTGACACAAATATCTGTGTGACAACGTAAAACATGATGAGTGTCATGCAAGATATATAAACTAATTGTATCATTCAAAAGAAAGAGACAGGTGAGTTTCTCTCTGGGGAAATTGCTTCAAGGATTTACTTGTTATGCCAGCCCAGGAGGAACGCCAGTCTCTGTCACATTCATATTTGTGGCCCTGCAGTCATCCCTCTTGCCTGTGACCACTTGTTGCCTTGCATTGTTCACTTTCATTTCCAGATTCATCTGCTTGTCACTCCAACTAGATTATGAGCTCAAAATGGACTGCAATCTTGCTTAATATTTTGTGTAGTTTCTTTTCTGCCTCCCTCATATATAATAATTATACAGTAAATATTTACCCAAGAAACTCTTATTTAACTCTTCCCAGTTTCTAAATTCTGAGCTACATGCAGGGTGGTTACAAAATTGAATATAATCATAAAATTCAGTCCCCACCTAAAGGTACAATCTAATACTCAAGCCAGTTCCATAATACGTATAAGGTAAGCCATTACGGAGGCACCCTGAGAGCCCACAGGATATTAGCCTGTTTCTACAGAGAAGAGCCTGTCCAGGGACCATTCCACTAAGAGAGGAAGAATGAGCTGAGCTTTCTAGCTGAGTGGAGATTCACCAGATGGATAAGGAGAGAAGGGGTTGTTCTGATTCAAGAAGAAAATGTGCAGAGAAATAGAAAATAGAGGCTGGGGTGGGAGAGATCTTTATTTGACACACTAATAATCTCACCGTCATGCCTCTTGTATGCACAAACAATGCACAATTAATTCAATCATTATTCTTACTTTTTATCCTAAATATTGTATTAGTGAAATTGTAAATTTTTTTTAAAATGTTTTTAAACTGTGCCTTTCTCTTACTTGCTCCTTAATCTGCAGCCCCTTTAAATAGACAATTGGTCAATTGGTCCATCTTAGTAACCCTAACTCTCCAGGTTGTTAAAGAAGAATTAATTTTAATGTTTATTAAAGTTTATTTCTTATGCAATATAATGTAGTCCCTTCTGAAGGAAGCATTCCAACCCAGATTACTTTGGCAACCATGTAAGTCAGCACTGGCATTTGCCTAGAGTATACGCTGGAGATTATACCACAGTGATGGGTAAATCAAGAACCTTTTTGATAGGAGATCTAGCCAATAACCAATTCCATGCGGCTCCTCTGAGATTCACCAGGATTCCCAGCAGGAAGCAGACCATCCCAAGAAATTTGGCCTGAGTAGTCCTGTCCACAGCTGGGCTTCAGCACCCTCTCCTCTCTGCCCCATGGCTGCCCTCCCTGAACATCAACAGTAACTTTGTCATCCCAAATCCTTCTGGGGATTCCTGGCCTAGGACTTAGGCATCGGTATGTTACTGGACAAAAAGGCATTTCATTTAAAACTCCCATCTTTGTTTTAACAAATGTATCATTCCTAAGATAAATATTTCAAATTCTGAACGTATTTGTATGGATCTGGACTTAGTTTTTCCCACAGACAACATGACAAAACACATTTAAAATGACAATACACTAGGTTCCAGGAGATGAAGGGGATATGTTACTAAGGAAGCTGTTAGGAGAACAATTCCAAAAACAGGTCCTTGGTAGAGAATTCTGTATTTTTTCTTGGGTGGAAGTTGGACATAGGAAAGCACTTAATTGACAAACTAGGGGACTAAAAATGTGAATTTCACACTCAGCTAATAAACATACAAAACAAATTATGTGGAAGTTCAGTTAGAGAGAAGAATGGAAATTAATTTCAAGAAGCTGCCTAGGGACTTGAAGGCCTACTGATGACTCTGAAAAGGGGGAAGTACCTGGGATAGGGGACAGGACTGGTTGCTCCAATGACCACAATGGGTCAGACACTCATATCATAGATTTTTTTTTATTTATTCTCACCAGAGGACATTTTTTCATTGCTTTGAGAGAGATAATAAAAGAGGAAGAGGAGAGAAAAAGAAAAGGAGAGAGAGGGGAGAGAAAAGAAAAAGAGGAGGAGAGATTAATGTGAGGGAGAAACATCAGTTGGTTTCCTCCTATACAAGCCCTGATGGGGATTGAACCTGCAACCCAGGTATGTGCCCTGACTGGGAATCGAATCTGCAACCTTTCAGCATACAAGATGATGCTCCAATCAACTGAGCCACACCAGCCAGGTTCATACCATAGATTTTTATTTGTCCTTTTCCTAATAGTCCCACTCTCCAAACTCCTACATAGAAAATAGATGTTTGCTTTGCATAGTAATGACCATGTTCTTATAAATTCTAAAATATTGCTTGATTCTACCCTTCATATTAGAAACCACCTATTCCTTAGTTACAAAAGTTGCCCTTCTCTTCTTTCCCAGTTTCTGCACCAGGATTGGAGCCAAGACAGAATCAGTTGACACACTTCAAGCTATAGCTTCTAACAAAGTCTAATTCTTGCCTAGCCATGCCTCATCAAAGTCAATCAATGTGTTGTTGAGATCTACCCAATTTCCTACTACTTATCACTTCTGTTCTTCCCTGAGCAGCCTCTCCATTCCTCCCAATCTACTTTCCATCCCTTTTATACATCACATCAACCTGAATCTGCTCCTGACAGGGCTATATCTGGCATGACTTCCTTCCCAACGCAGCTCTCTTTTCCCATGACACACTATCCTTTCCCCCATAACCCCTCTCCGAGGAATGAGCTCACATCCACAGTCACTGAGCAGATATGCTCTGCCACCACCTGCACAGGAAAAGGACTGAGTAGGAATCAATAAAACCCAGGGTCTACTTGAAGGTAAGCAAGACCAACATTTCTGTTCTTCGAAACAGTAAGGGCTGGGAAAGAGGAATAAAGAGGCTGAAGGAGGGGGGTAGGGGACCCCTGGGAAGTGCTCTGAAGTGATGGTTCTTTCAAAGTCAAAGAAAAAATAAAACATGATAGTGCTTATTCATTTCATCAATAGAGAAAAAGGTGAAACCAGCTTAGCCAATGTGTGAAGTTCAATAGAAGACCAAGTTCTTAATGGCTTTGATCTCAAAAACACTCTAGAGCCATGCAATGGCAGCTGTGTCACACACAAGTGCTGGAGAGCAGTCCCTGGGGCTGTCTTCACAGGAATAACCCAGAGCCACCTTGGAAACAACAGAGCAGCCCAATGATGATTTTAATTGGGGTTTTCTCCCAGGAACTGAATAGCTGGAGCACAAAGAACTTTCTCTGACTCTCATGACACACCATATTAGGGTGATTTGTTGGAAAAGAGATACTTAAGGGCCTCTCTTTGGGGTCTTTTGGTCTTTCTCTCTCTAAATCTAGGTGACAGGCTCCATTCAGAAGAAGAGCTATGGACTAAGATAACTAATCATACCCTTCAATTCCCCCTCCTCCTGTACCTCACAATTCACCTGTTATCTAATTCAGAAAATGAAAACCATCCTTAACCCCTCTGATCTAATTTATCATAAACTTCCATGGAATTCACCTCCTTAATATCTCCTTACTCTGCATTGCTCCTTGCTCATGTCTCACCCCCTAGCTAAGCCTATCATCATATTCAGTCCATTCTCCACAAGCTTGGAGATATATTTAGAAATGTCGCCCTCCCCCAGATTAAAACCCATCAACACCTTCTCATTGACCACCTTCAAGATAAACTCTTAAATCTGTCCAGCTAGGTCTTCACAGTCCAGATCTTATAAGCCTTCTCAGCTTCACCTTCTCATCTTTGGTACTTCATCCCTCCCCACCGCAGCCCACCCACTCCATCCCACACCGCACAGAGACACATGCAGAAACAGAGATACTCTGTGATTCAGCCATATCAAATATTCACATCTTTTAATGTACCCTTTTCCATTCCCTTGCTGTTCCCTGTCCCTTGAATACTCTTCCTCCCAATCATTCTTTAACACTTTCCTTACAAGTCAATTTCCTTACAAGCTTTCCCTGAGCAGCCTAGTTGGAGGTGCCATTAATACCCAATGTATAGTTATCTATTTATCCTCTGTGCAGACCTGCTCCACATCAATGTGGGATCTGGACAAAATTACAAATGGAAACCCTAGACTGTGGTTTACTCTCTCCTTTCTTCCCATAGTTCTTTCATGGCTGAGAGGAGCCATACATACATTTGAACACCGTGGCCCATACACCCATGCTTTACTCACAACCCCTCTCTTAGATTATACCCCCAGCCATGCACAGACTTGGCAGTCTGCAAAGTCGATGCTGTCTGCTCCAGGGAGCTGGATCTGGACAGAGGCCAAGCAATTGCTGAGAAGCCTGCTGGAACTGTTAGGGCAGAAATTCCCTAGACTCCTGGAGAAAAGGTGGAGACAGTGTGCTTTAGTAGAAGTTGTTTCATTAGACCCAGGACTCCCAGCCCTTGGCTAGAATGGAGCTTCACATAGGGCAAGGTATAGTGAAGGGGCCAGCTTGTCTGATCAGGGGAGGTATTACCTGTCAGTCTCCCTTTCCATGCACTTACAAGGATGCACCATGCTAGCTTGACCACTGTATCTATTACACAATCCTTGCCGCAGCATGTAGCACCTGTTCAGTAAATACTGACTGAATAAATTAGATGCATTACAGACATGCAATGGAGGTGCATATGGAGACAAATTAGATGCATATGGAGACAAAGAGGGGTTGCATGAGGATTAATAAAAATATGTTCAGTTTATCCTTCATGGGTGAGGCACTGTGGGAATATCAAAGATGAACCAGTTGGGGCACCTACACTTAACTGGCTGCAATCTAAAAGAGGTGATGTTATGTACCTTTAAGTATAGTACCAGGCAATTAGATATATAAGCTCATGGTGAAATGCTTATGCACTCTTGTTTCTCAAAGTATTTTAAGAAAAATGCTGATTAGTAGAGAGTTGATCCATCTTCATAGTTATTATGGAGTCAGGACAAGGTTACAAATAGAAATACGGTTTTGGTGCAAAATTTGAATATGATGATTGATTGAGCCACTAAGGAGCCCTTCTATATAGTTTAGACACCTTTCATCTTAGTAGCATCTCTTTTCTTTTTTTGTCTTTTTTAACTGTGAAATGTGAATAACATTTTTTCCTTATCTTTTGTGTTCAGCATAATAACCTTCTCAAATAAATTTTACCTTCCTGGGCAACATGGTATCCTATGAACTAGTAGATCGAGCTCTTCACAGGGCAACTGTGTACTGTGTTCTGTCACAATGCTCATCCCTTGTACAAAACATTTAATTAACTCAAATTGCAGGACTGAAAAGATGTGTAGTTGCTGGCAACTGTTTACAGAAGGAACAATGCATATACAAGATGATCAAAATTGCACTTCTCAAAAACTGGAAGATTTCATCATTATATATTTTTGTTACTTTTCCAAACCTATTGAGTAAATATGGCCCCTGGCCTCAAGGTCCTGTTCCATTTGATTGCAATTGTTCATCTTCATTAGGAACTTCACATAGATATGAGTGTATTCGAGAGAAAGGTTGGTGGGTATTTTAACCCAGCATGCTGTTGCTTTCAGGCTTAAAATCAGAGATTCCACCCTGTTGCTATTGCTCATTTCCAAGTTTTTTCTTTCATTTGGCTACATGAACGTATTGTTAGACTTGGAGCCCTCCTAAATGGAAGTCCAGTATCCACAGTATTACTTGATTCATATCTTAGGACTTTAATGGTCTCCATTTATTCTTCTCCATTTCAGGATTACAGGTCATAGCTTAACAAACTTCAAAGGCCTCCCAAAGAACTTAGGTGTACTATAACTCATCATGTTCCCCAAAATAGATGGCCCACTCGCTGAGGTTTGGAAAGTTGGCTCTATGAAAACTCACAGAAAGCATGTTAGGCTCTTTCAGGATGCTCAAAAGAGGCATGTGCTCAGGTTACTTCTGAAAGGTTATGGGGTTTGTTGCACATGTTAATTAACCAAAGTTCTTTTTAACGTTTCTTCATATGGTGGAGGCTCCCCTATCAGCCTCACTCTCCTGACTCGTCCCTCGTTCGAGCAACCCATGACATTCACTGTCTCCAGGGAGAGTTGGTGCAACACAGAGCAATGAGAAAGAAAGTTTCTAACAGACTTGGGTCTCAGGGTCCTAGTATCCTAAAGCTAGAGGAATAGGCAGGACTCAAAATAATTAAAAAGCAAGAGGAGTAGAAGCCACCATACGGAGAGAAGGATGATAAGGCAAAAGCCAACTGAAGGGCACATGTGTAGGCCTGCAGGGAGGAGGGGCTTGGAGTGACCATGAGACAGTAGTTACATCAGGTTCCCGGGCCTGCCTGGCCTCTCCTCCTTCAATATGCCCTGTGTCGCCAGCAGCCTGTACCCCTGAGGAACTGATCAGCCTCTGCAGGCTGAGCTTGTAGCTCCCTTCCCTATGCTGCTGCTTATTCCCGATGCTCCCCACAAAGGCCTTGCCAGGACAGCAGCCACATCCTTGGTAACCCTCTGGGAAAATCATAGCCACTTGGTTTCTATAACCGAACCCAAGTTTCAATAACCCTGAACATCCATGAACCCTCACAGAAGGAAGGGTATGTGGATGAAACTGGGTTCATACTTTCCCAACCCTCAACCCCCACCCCATTCCCTCTCCCACCCCCCTCAGCCCTCACCAGGCAGCAGTAAAACACACTCTTGGATGAGAATTCACCAGAAAGCTAGGGAGCCAGGAGACCATCCTGATTCAACTCAGCTAAATCTCACAGAAATCAGAATACCACCCAAGATGCAATGTAACACTGGCCTTTGAGCCATCTCGTTCTGTCTGCAAATGACTTCTACTATTCCCCAGGCCATGATCCCTGGGGGAGGATGATGCAGGTACTCTGTGTCAGGGTCTCTGGCTCAGCTGCTCCTACTGGTAGCAACCAATCCTGAGTGTCTGGAGTTTAAGCTACTCAAGAGGCAGGACTGATTGGTCTGCTCATGAAGAAGGGCTGGACTGAGCTCTCAAGCCACATTTTTGATAGACCACAGGCCAGCTTATGAGCTGACTGACACTAGATAGAGCATCAATAACCAGCCAGGCCCCGTGAGGCCAACCACAGAAGAGGGACTGTGGGTGTGCCAGTTATAATGAGACCTCACAGGGAGGGGCAAGGTAACTGGTTGTGGCTTTACAAGACAAGCCAAGGAAGGGTAATAGGATTAAAAGGAGTCCTCATTTTCAGTGTCTGGGAGCCAACCTCAGGGCGAAGTCACCTTGACAATGTCACAACAATTTATTAGTGGCTGAGTTGGAACTGGAATCTGGTTCTGTTTATAATTGTAGAAGTTGAGCTCTACAATATACATATAAACTGAGAGGCATGCACACTAATTTCCAAGTTGCCAAAAAAAAGTCTTTCTAATGTGCCTAGATAGAAGTGTAGCAGCATTGACCATGCAGTAGGCATAACCCTCAAGGGTGAGAGTACTTGGATTGCGAATACAGCAGTCAGCAAATTGAGGAGCAAAGGCTAACTCTCCTGGATTGGAAAGTTCTTAAATCACCTTCAACTCAGCCAGCATTTTTCTTCTACAGGATCGGGAGGAGACTATAGAGGCCTCCAAAATCACTACTGTATGTGCCCACAGGCTGAATGCTAGAGGTCCTTGAACTTGGCCATGTACCTCATACTGCAACATCTTCGACAAAATGTTGTCTTGAGTTGTCCGCTTCGTCCTGGTGAAATACTGGTAACATTCATGCCCAAGGATATGAATTTGATCTATTCAAGATGTTTTATGGGCAGATCTGTGATAACTCCATGGACACATATCTCAAATTGCATGCTAAAAATAACAAAGCTTTGGGGGGAAACAGTGTCAGGGAAATAAGAACAAAACCTTTGTAACTTCCCCATTAAAACCTCAACAAAAATAACAACTCATTAATACCAGGTCTGTTCTGAAAATATCAGGTGCACAAATTGTTTTAATTATACTGACACTGGTTCAATACTTTCCAGACAGACCTCATAAATGGACACAATTCACTTCCCACATTACCACCCAGCACTGCCATCAGTTGATCATTTGCAGTTTCAGTCCTTCAGCCCAACTTCCTCCTTACAGATGTAAGTCTTTGAAGGCGTGTGCTTTCAATAAGAGATCAGTTTCCTGAAAACTGAAAATCAGATCCTTTGTTTTAATACAAGAGAAAATATCTTGTTGGCATCTTTACTTTTACTCCTGACTTCCTCAGATAGCTTAACGCATTGAAAAATGTAGCCATTCTTGAGGCCATTAACACTGCCATTACTAGCACTAAAGGAGATCAGTTCTATGGGATTTGCAGCTTTTTTTTTTTTTTTAAGTTTTCCTATCTAGCAAAACCTTTGTTTTCATGGTGAGGGAACTCACTTCTAATTACTATAAAACATCAATGTGCCTGGGAAAATGCTGGGCAAATCAATATGACATCATTCCGTTTACCAATTTTGCTTCAGCCAATTTACATTAAATAAACATGCATTGTAATAGAAGAGACTGCAGTGCTTTGATTTTTCTGTGTCTGAGACAGAAGAAGCTATAAGAACAGGACGATTTTCACTAGCATGTTCATGTTTCTGTTACCAGTTGGAAAAGGAACCGCACATTGTAGCTAATGGGCAACAGCTGAAAGCACATTCATGAAAGTCAAGGTGAGCCCTCTCTATGAGCTGAGTTTAGTATTACTGAGCTGAGTAGTTCGACTGAAATGAAGAAGGAAGTGTCAAAAATAGAGCAAAGGAGTAGAATGGAATCATTGTTTTATGCTTTCTAACAGGATACGCATTAGGTCTCCCAAATGGAAACCATAGCTAAACTCCTCCAAGGCTAACAATCAGATATGCAAGTGAAATAAAAAATAAACATAACTAGAGCTTTTATCTCATCAAAATAAATATGGGAAGAATACAAGGAGGAGAAATGTAAAAGGGGGTGGAACCATCTGGGTCTTAATGGTCACATAAGCACTGATGGTGAGCAGGAATAACAAAAAGAATAACGATCTCATGAAGGATGGCAGATTCAAATCAAATTAATGTTGTGTTCTTATACCTTGTAAAATAACCTCCTATGCCCCCAAGGCTCACAACCCACCATGGGGATTATTCCTGCAGTGTAACCATTAGGTGCACTTAAATCAGCAACTCGGAACATTCCTACAGGGGCTGTCTCAGCACCACGGAGAGTTCCAAAGCAACGTCAGGATTTGGCTGTTCTTCTATCCTTTCTTTTCCTTCTGAGCAACTAAGGAAAATCCATTCTAGCTGACTTCTTCCAGGTTTGGGTGTATGTGTGCTCCAAATGGATTCCAATTTCATACTCAAGTAAGTTATCTCGTTCCTCTCCCAGATCACATAGGTGCACTCCCAACTCATTGCATTGGAACTCTGTTTCAAAATTGTTTTAGATCAAGGCTGGGACAATTGTATAAGAATTCATTGTAGGGAACCATGGAAGTGAGAACATCTATCTTAGAATTGGAGTGATGGTGACCCTCCATGACCTGTGCATGACCATATGGGTGTGCACATGCTTATGTGAATAAGGTCAGTCAATTCTCCATTCACAAAAGCTCTTCAGTAAGGAAAAAAACATTTCTCCTTGGTCCAATAATTGGGAAATTGAGACACTATTAAACCACAGGTGAATTCCTGTCTCAGTTGAAAACATGAGCCATTGGAATTATCATACAAGCATATCCATATTAGTCTTCCAACTTACTTGTATCCATTTCTCCATGAGCCCTGTTTTTCCCTCCCTTCAAAATGAGAACTGAAACAAAATAGGGGTGTAAGAGAAAGTGAGCTATGATTTAGGTTACCTTTTCTCTCCTTTTATTTCAAAAGAATGATCTGGAACAAGGACTACTTTTGCGAAGTAAAACAGATGATCCTCTAAGAGGACTGCACAATATGTGAGCATTATTGATTTTTTTTCCTAAGTCATTTCAGTGATACAATCTTGAGCTGAGTGACCATCGATAGTAAATGATTTCCAGCCAGACACTCGATTGTCAGACCTGCTTCTCTCAAAGGTTTAGCACTTCTGGCAAAAATACGAACATGGACTTTGAAATACCAGGAGTATGTAATAGGAGATGTAAACCTCAGAAGACTTTTATTTATTATAATAAGCCCTATAACTGAAATTACAAAGGAGAGGGTAAAAGAGAAACACAATTCCTACTAGGTCTTTTTTCAATGTTTTTATTCAAGGCTTGAGAAATTACATTCACTAAATCTAGTGCTTTCCCAGCCTTAAAGCCAAAGAGGGGTATTATTAAACCACCCAGGATGCAATTTCTCATATCAAAAGACACATGATAAGTAGCAGCACTATCACCTTTAAAGTTCGGTGCCATATAATCCATGAGTAATAGGGGCCAAGGAACTTTTGTTTACAATCCCTGGCAAACCCCTCTGAAGCTTTAGAAAATTAAATCATATTCAAGCCAAATTCTAAGAGACCAATACCAATGGTTCTCTTGAATTCTATAAAACATTAAAGATTTAACCACAAAATGCAAGTTTCAACCCAGCTCTTGGGATCCCAGTAACAAGAAATAACAACACAAATCTTCAGGTTCAATTCATGATTTCCCAGCTAATATATTCATTCCCATTCCCATTTATATTCATTCTCTCCTCTCCCACCCTCTCACTTTCCCTCTCTCTCTCTCACCCTTATTACCTTCATCCTTAAGGTCAAAATGATTCTGGGCAGCTTTATGTAAGTCCTTGTAAAATCAGAATGGCAGTGGACTACATCAGATCTATCTAATGAAAAAGAATAAACACAGTTAAGTGAGATAAAGATGTAGACATGGAAAGAATACAATGTAAGATTCTGATAGTTTCTCCACAGATCTTCTGTAAAGAGAGTAACATTTAAATTCATAATCAATACAACAGAAATTTAATGGGGGAAGAGAGCAACAGTGGACAGCTCAACAGGATGCACCTCCAATGTTATCCTCCCTGAAAACCCTACAGTGCTAGGCCTTGCATCCCCTGTATAAATAGCATTTCCACAGGTTCATGGACTCATGAATTTCACCAATCAGTTGGCTAGGTTTTACGTCTTTCTTTTTTTTTAAACTGAAAGGCCAGTCTACTCACCAAGTAGATATTCATTAGATTTGCCAGTCCCAAACAACTCATCATCTGATATCCAGCTGATCAATTTAAATTACCACTAACTTCACTGTAATTGCTTCTCTAATTATACTGATGCTGACTTTGAAAATTACCTTGGCTTCTTTAATACTTGCTTTAGCTTTTATCTCCTAAGTACCAATTGTGGGATTTGGTCCTTCCAAAGAGAGGCCGATGGAAAATAAAGGGAAGGTAGAAACAGTGAAACAGAATAAATTTTCTAAAGTCAAGAGTTAGCTTTGGCTGGAAAGTCTGTTTTGCTCTTCTCTGAAACACAGAAGAACCAAAAGCAATGAATTGGCCTTCTTTTCGATTTATTGCAGTATGTAGGTGGTTTAGGGATTGATAATGGTGCTTGACTGGAATGATGGACAGCTGAGAGGAGCTCAGGGCTTCAATCAATAGATTCTGTCCTGTTCTCATTTGTGCTAATTGTCATATAATAGGTTGTTTAAGTCTTCTCACCATCCTTAATTGCAGGCTGGGTTATCACCTTTGAACTATAGTCTCCTAGTTTTAATTGTAAACAATAAATTGTCTTCCAAATGCTTTTACTTTTTAAAAAATGATTGTATGTATTTATTTATTTATTTTAGAGAGAAGGCAAGAAAGGGAGAAAGAGAGGTAGAGAAACATTCATTAATTGCCTCTCACACATCCCCAACTAAGGGACTGGGCCCACAATCTAGGCACATGTCCTGACTGGGAATCTAACTGGTGACCCTTTGCTTTGCAGGATGATGCCCAACCAGCTGAGCCACACCAGCCAGGGCAATGCTTTCCCTTTTCTTTTCTTCCATCCTCTCAAAATGGAATCTTCATCAGCTGGTGGGGTGGAAAGCACAGTGGTTAAGGAGAGAGAAGCCACTGCAGACTTTGGCTTCTGAGCTGTTCAGCAACTGAGAAATTCAGGAGGACCTAAAACACTGGGTATCAATAAACAGCAGGTAGCTCACCTGCCCTGGTGGCCAGGTTCACTGTGACCTGCCTGTATCTCCATCCTCATCTCCTCTTGCCTTAGGAGCCATTTAAACAGTTTGTTTCCTAGAGTTTGTGCCAGACATTTCTTTTTAGTTGCCCATGAGCCTCAAGAAATAAATGCTACACCACTGAGATCCTTCAACTTATCCTAATGAGAACCAAGAGTATCTCTCTCAACCCACTGGGTTACATTTTCATTCATTCCTTAGTACATCATTCGGGGCCATCAGTGACTCCAGCAGCTGCTCCTTCTCAGAGATGTGGGGAAATGATAATGTTTTATATGAGTAATTAATCCTGCAGCAGATGTGGAGTTTCCAAGGCTACTACTATTAGTACACTGACAGGCTTCCGAACACGTATTCCAGAACTGGTTAGTAATGATTTTAATATGCTAATACTATGTTACTCATAAACAAGGAACATTCAGGCCTTAAGTTTTATGTAAGTGCTATTATTTGCAAAGGCTTTTCGGAGAGCTCTCGTGATGAGGTTTTTATATTCTTAATGCTGCTGTTGAATAAACAGCGTCCAATTAACATACCAGCTGGAAGTACACCATTCCTCAGTTCTATTTCTTCCTATAATATGCAACATCGGTAAAGTGAATAAAATAATTCAGAATGAAACTAAGGGCCGTTTGGTGATGAGAAAATGGGAGTTCTGTGGTGAATTATTTTGCTAACAATGAGGCTTTTGGTCTTGGTAATTACAAATATAACAAATAGAGATACCAAAGAAAATGGAAAAGAAATACTGGCTGCATTGAATCATTGAAAAAGATTTCCTAAAAATGCAAAGCCAGGATATGCACCGTACTGGCCTGGTCTGGGGGCTGGTGCACCATTTTATCATCAGGCACATTTGCATTTTTCCATTAGCTATTTATCCTGAGCTGACACAGTTGACAGGCTGAAGTTTGCTTTATTATTTTCCCCTAGTTTAGGTAAGGTAAAAATCCCTGAATAGTCACAGTACCTTCTGTCTACCTCTCTTCTTGTCCCATGTTGTCCTTAAATGTGTTTTTGTAAAATAATAAATTGCCTTCTATGGACAATGTGCCTCACCCTAATTTTGCTGCATGCCAAATTTGTAAAATGGCTACTGTCACTGACAGGCAGGCTGTGGGCTGTGAGTCTGACAACAACCAAGGAGCTGCTGCAGGAAGTAACTCAAGGTCAAACCCAACCCTGAGTGCTGGAGAGCATGAAATACTGTCTCTCAGAGAATATTGTTCCTTACTGCCTTGTGTTGTTAAAAAGAAAACAGGCCCCAGATGGAGTGCCTTGTGCTAAGCCCCACATCATCTAACCTCAGCTTCCCAAAAATGTAACCTTTATTCTACCAACCTGGAACTATCTGGTCAGCATCAGTGAGGTATCTACCTGATAGACCTCCCCCGTTTCGCTTAGGAGGGGACCCTGAATAAAACAATGCATTCCTTGTGAAAATGTTCATTTCTTTGCCACCTTTGTGTCTTTAAAAATATCCCATTTTCTACAGTCCTTTGGAGTGTCTTTCTTCTTGCCAGATGGGAGGCTGCTCAATTTACAAATCATTCAGTAAAGCTAATTAGATCTTTAAAATTTACTTGAATTTTTTAAAAGATTTTATTTATTATTATTTTAGAAAGAGAGGAAGGGAGAGAGGCAGAGAGGGAGAGAGACATCAATGTATGGTTGCCTTTCACCTGCCTCCAGCTACGAACCTAGCTGGAGACCTGGCTCACAACTTGGGTATGTGCCCTGACTGAGAATCAAACCAGTGACCTTTGGGTTCACAGGCTGGTGCCTTATCCACTATACCACCAGCCAGGGTTCACTTGAATTTTTATTTAACATTTAACTACTGCCACAAAGAAGGCTTTGCAGCAATTTTTTTTTTTTTAAATTTTTAATTAATGAAACAATGTGGCCACCACTTGCTATGGCTTGAGATGAAATGGCAAAAGTAAAGGTGGAGGAGCACATGAAGAAACAAAATAAATAAACTCCATCATGGCCAGCAGGCCTGTCAGCCTCTTGGTCCTCATGTTAGGCAGGCATCTGCAAATGAGAGGTTTATTGGGATCTTGTGTTAGCCCAATGTGCCACACCAAGGAGAGAGGTTTGTTTTATTTAATAGACAGCTTAGTCTATTATGTTCCGTGAATAAAATAATCCTTCAGAAATATCATTTAGATAGATTGCACAACGATGCTTTAGGCTCAGAACAAATAACCATCCTCACATTCTCCAGGGAAACAACTAGGAGACAGTGTCACTTGGGGACAGTATTTTATTCTGCCATTACTGGGACACCATTCATCCTCTCACCTCTCACTCCTTTGCCTCTTAGTTCAACAAAAGGTCACTAACATTTGCTGAGTATCTGTGAGTACATACCAGGTCCTAAGTACCCTCTATCCTTATTTAATCCTCAGAACATCCTTATGAGACAAGAACCATTTTCTGATTTCAGATGAGCCACAGCAACGATAATTAACTTTTTCCTTGCCCAGAGACCCAACCTTGGGTCTGACTCCAAATGTTACTTTCATTGCTTCCTCTTCTCATCTTTCCTGCATCAACCTTATTCCCTGGAAATTATTCTTGAGACTCCAGGATAAAATTATCCTTCTCTTGGAGAAAGTCAAATTTTAGCTAACAAATTAGAAGTTTGTATTATCAAAGGACTTTTTCACCTTACCGACTATTTACAAAAGAATTCATTTAAAGTGAAAGCTTGGATGGTATAACCAAATTTCAAATTGATGGCCAACTTAAACATTTGAATTTCCTCATCCCTGTTTTTTAATGACTCTTCTCTTGAACAAGTGAAATGTCAGTATAATTAGATAATAAGATGTCTTCCCCCATAATCAGGTGGAAACCTTCTAATCAAATGCATCCGTTTTAGTGATAACTATGAGCATATCTCAAAGCCTGAACTATTGGTACACATGATACACCTAAAAGGAAATATGCCTGACTAGTGATGAATTAGAATTACATTAGACCCTATACATACACAGCTAATTCATGACTTCAAATTTTCTTTTCATTTCATTGGACTCATATAGCTACTGGGTATTTATATAAGACCTATAATTCTCTTCCTCTATCAGTCTAGAAAAGGCAGGCAACATTGTTTTCCACTGGCCTTTGGAAAATGGACAGTCATGATCCCAAAGTGATGTGTTCAATTCTTTCCATCATTCTCTCCATGGCAAATTCAAATTTTCATAATATGTTGCTTCCTTAATCCAGCAAATGATTATTTTGCACCTGCAGCAGGCCAGGCAGCTTGCCAGGCACTGGTGATAAACAGGTTGACAAGATGATTTACTTGCCCTTGTAGAGCTTGCATTCTAGACAGGGATTGCAAATGATTTTCTGTAAAGGGGAACAGAGTAAATACTTTAGGCTTTGTGGGTCACATAGTCTCCATTGTAACCATTCCCATTTGCCATTGTATTTCAAACTGCAGCCATAGAGAATAGATAAGCTAATGAGCACAGCTGTGTTCCAATGAAAGGTTACTTACGAAAACATCCAGTGGGCAGACGTGGCTGGCCAGCCATAGTTGACGGATCCCCATTCTATAAGATGCCAAGTTTTTACCACTCTCACTTTTTATTATATGTATCGATCGCATAAACCTAGTGTTATTTTAATGAAACCTTTTATTTTGATATAATTATAGATTCACATAAATAAGATCTGGGCATATCATGTACAGCATGGTGACTCTAGGTAACAGTACTGCATTGCCTATTTGAGCATTGCCAAGGGAATAGATCTTTTTTTTTTAATACATCTTTTTTTTTTTTTTTTAAAGATTTTATTTCATTATTTTTAGAAAGAGGGGAAGGGAGAGAGGCAGAGAGGGAGAGAGACATTGTATGGTTGTGTTTCACCTGCCTCCAGCCACAGACCTGACTGGAGACCTGGTTTGCAACCTGCTTATGTGCCCTGGCTGGGGAATCGAACCTGAGACCTTTGGGTTCACAGGCCGGCACCTTATCCACTGCGCTACCAGGCAGGGCGGGAATAGATCTTAAAAGTTCTCACCACACACAAATTATATGAGTTGATGGATATATTGACGAACTTTATTGAGGTGAGCATTTAGCATTATATACATATATCAAATCATCATGTTGTACACCATAAACTTACAAAATATTATATTAGAAAATAAACTGAGGCATATTAAACTTTAAAGGTTTAGCTGAAGAGAAACCTGCTGGAATTGGGCAGTACCAAATGAAGTAGTGAGGATTCTCATGATCTGTAGCCAGGGGGAAGGCTTCTACAGGGAAAGGATGAAAGCAGAGCAAGGAAATCACTGGACTGGCTGTAGGTTAAATGGTTGCATTATTTGGAAAAGGCAGGTTGGCTATTTGTGATCAGTTGTCTTTAGGTTTTGATTTGCTAACCTTGAGGCATTATAGGCTTAGGTATCTGTCTGCTTATGTAGGCTCCTAGGGCATCAAAGCCATCTCAGTCTGATGGCCTAATTAATAATTATGTGTCAATTATGTCTCAATTAAGCTGGAAATAATTGATTAATTTTTAAAACAACAGAGAAATCTCACATACCCTTTATCCAGTCCCATCACCCCCACCCATTTTGAAGATATGGTAATATCTTCAAAAAGTAGAATAGCCTTATTGCAGTCTATATATTGATGTTGACACTGAAGAACATTTTCATCATCATAAGAATCCTTCACGTTGCCCTTTTATATCCAGACAACTTTCTGCCTGACCCTCCCTCTTACCGGTGGCAAACCACTCATCTGCTCTCCACTCCTGCCATTTCCTCCTCACCTCCATAACTCTCAAGGTAAGAGTGACATTTTTTCTCTAATCTTGTTGCTGTTGCCGCAACGCAGAAAGGCACCTCTTAATCAGCAGTTAGATTCTAAAACTAGTAAATATGCTGCAAACTGATGGCCTATAATCAAAAGTATCCTTAACAACTGATAGAAAGGCACCAATTTATGGTTACACACACCAACTCACTGTAAATACAATAGAGGTGACTTTTCCTTCAGGTGGCTTTCTCTTTATTTAGGCACCTCTATTCATACCCAGGATGATGTAGCTTTAACAACTACAATTACACTCAGCACTTCAAAAAGTCTCATGTGCAAGCTGGGGTAACAAAGAAAATAACAGCCTATGCTTCCTGTCTCAAGCGTATCATGCGCTTTGAGTGGAATATCCTATCCCTCAGTGTCTCCTTTTTGTTCTTTAAAGCCAAGCATATACTGCTTATATTGTCAGGGTTAAACAGTATAATTCACTGTCCTTGTAGAGCTCATCACACTCAGTAGAAATAACAAAACCATTGCCTATTCTATGCTAATTCCATATATTGGGTTATACTTTAGTCAGTTGGCTTCTCACAACTGCATCTGCTCTTAAAAAAAAAAAAAAAAAAAAAAAAAAACTAAAACATACTCTTTCCTTCATAGACATAAATGCAGCTTTTGTGTTGCAACTTCTGGCACACTGCATGAAGCTTCTCAAAAATTGAATATTTGTTTTGCACATTAGGGAAGAAAAATAAGTGTGGTTTGGGTGGGTTTTTTTTTTTTTTAGTGGGGGTGTCTTTTTTATGCTTTATGCGGTACAGAATGCAAACATCTATAGAAAGAATTAATTATCTCTAATACCAAGGACTCTGTTGTCTTCTGACTTTCAAAGAGTTTGGCTAATATAAACCAAACCTGTTTTTGCTTTTTAAAAAACATAGTCATTATTTAAAGGGAGCATTCTAGTATAGCAAGTTTACACCTAAAGGGAATTTTTACAGTCAAGTTACAACCCTTTTAAAATAAGGTTATAATGGAAAACACCAGTAGACAAACATTAGTCACTTTAGAAGTTCCCTTTAATAGCAGAAGCAGCACTGACTATTTTTTTCCTGAGAAATATTTGAAGTAGCTAAATGTGTTCCACCTTTTCTCAGCCATGCACCTTCTAAATAATTTCCTAACACAAGTAGAGGTCTGTGACCAGAAGAGCAGCTGGGCTGTCAGGAGCGTTTCCTCACATTTCTGCAGTAAGTTGTGCCCTTTCACATCAGTCACTCTTAACATGAAAGAGACTTGATTTAACTCCTGCCCAGCTGCCCACCCTTGGACAGCTATGAAATGGAAGCTTATATTCAATGCATGAGCTGGATCCACAGAGCCTCGCAATTCACAGCTTTCCCCAGTGGGAGTGAAGCCCTCGCTCCTTAGCCTTTGCTGGGCACCATGGTCTTGCCTCTATTTTAGCACATATTTCACGCTACCTTGTAGAACGATTTCTGGTGTGCGTGTCCATTTTTCCAACCAGATTCCAAGCTCCCTAGGACAAGAATATCATTCCTCACAGCATCTAGTGCACAGCTTGGTGTGTGGTGAGTGCTCAAAGTCTGTGTGAGAATAATGGATCTAAGAGCTGTGGGTCCTGCTATAAGGCAGAAAGATCTGGATGATGAGATGTTGACCAGATAGAGGACTAGGCGTGCACGGAGCCTAGAGAAACAACAAGTTTTTAATGCAATGTGGGGGACACAAGAAAGTAAGGGAGAACTTAAAAGAAAGACAAAAAGAAATAGAGAAAAAATAGCAAGGTAAAACTGAGGATGGAGGGGAACAATAAGAACACAGAATCTGGAGCTAAAACCCGAGGGTAAAGTCCAGCATTAACACTGGGCTAGGGTGGCTCTATTTTATAAATTCTGAAACCTGCAGAAGCTGAATATGGGATATATTAATTAGAATGAATTCTCCAAATAAGCTAAAGAGCCAAGGTCAGTAGCACCCCACTCCCAGCTCCATGTTGTAACAAACACATATTCCCTCTGAAAGAAAGAATTCTCAGTTTACACTCACAGGATTCCTAGTGATTAAGTTGAACCAAGTAGGAGCTCAAAACAACCACCAAAAAAGTAACCAAATGCACAAGAAGACAGCAACTATAAAAGAATTCAGTTGAGATCCATAGATTCAGTGTCGTGATAATTTCAATATTGAAGTAATGCTAAGATAAAGAATATAAAATATATATGAAATGTTTTCATAATTTTTAAATTAGGAAGCAGTAAGAGACTTTACAAAATTATCAGGATTTGAATAGGAATCGAACCCAACTTTCCAAATCGATAATGAAGCATTTAAATGTAAAAAACAATTGACATTTTAGACAGATTATATGCAGTTGAAGAAAACAGAACTGAGTGATAGATGTTTAAAAGCTACAATGCAACTCAGAGAAGATGAAACAGCACAGTGGAGGAATAAGAAGGATGAGAAACTGTGTCATTGAATTCTCAGGAGAAAAAGAGGAGAGGATAGGATATTCAAGAAATAATGGCTGATGATTTTCCATAACTGATCAAAGTCAAAAATCTTCACATCTAGGATGAAGAACATATATCAAACAGCATAGATACAAATTAATTTACACCTTGCCCTGACCAGGTGGACCAGTTGGTTGGAGTGTTGTCCTGTACACCAAAGTGTTGCAGGTTCAATTCCAGGTCAGGTTGTATACAAGAGGTAACCAATTGATGTTTATTTCTGTCTCTCTGTCTCTGTCTCTCTCTGTCTCTCTCTCTGTCTCTGTCTCTCTCTCTCTCTCTCTCTCTCTCTCTCTCTCTCTCTCTGTCAAATCAATAAACATATTCTTGGATGAGGATAAAAAATAAAGTTAATTCATACCTTGACATTTTATAGTAAAAGAGCAAAATACCAAGTACACATGTGGCTCAGTTGATTGGGCATCTCTCTGTAAACCAAAAGGCTGTCATTAAATTTCTGGCTAGGACAGATGCCTGGGTTATGGGTTCAGCTCTGCCCTGGTCAGGGTGAGGGTGTATGAGAGGCAACTGATTAACGTTTCTCCCCCTTTCGTTCTCTCTCACTTCCCCTCTCTCAAAAAATTAACAAACAAATCATGTTTTTTTAACTTGGCTAGAGTGCAGAAAAAAGAATATACCACTCAACTAATCTGAGCATCAATTATAACTATTTTGCAATAATATTTTGCAGTTTTTATGATTGTCTAACCACTATGCTATAAACCTGAAACTAATGTAAAATAATATTGAATATAAACTGTAGTTGAAATTTTTTTAATTTTGTATTATTTTATAAAGTTGAAATTGCAATAAAAAAAAATCCCAGTGCCGGGTAGTTGCCAGAGAACCTCTTGCACAAGTATACAGGGAGACATGAACAGGACCATTCAGAACAGAATGACTTCAGCCAAAAAAAATAAGAAATAAACTAGATTTATATGAAGGATGTGGATAAATAAATTGTGGTTTATTTAAATAGTGGAATTATACTCCTATGAAATGAATGAACTATAACTATGTACAAGAGCACAAATAAATTTTAGAAACATTTTGCTGAGTATATAAAGTACAGAAGAAATTTAAGGTCAAATAAAATCAAAGCTAAATATATATTTTGGTAAAAACATATGTGCAGTACATTTGCAGTAAAAAGCTATAGTTTAAAAAAGACTAGGGATTTGGAAGCTAGGGAAAAAAGGGTAGTAATATTAACTGCGTAGGGTATTTCTTTGGGAGGTGATGAAAATATTCTAAAATTGATTATAGTTGCACTGTGAATATTCTAAAATGTCACATTGTACACATTAAATAGGTGAATGTGTGGTGTGTGAATTATATCAATTAAGTTCTTTTTTTAAGAAAAAGGTGGGTGGGGTGGGAATGATTCAACTCAGAAGCTCAGAAGAATGGTTGCCTTTGATAACAGAATGATGGGATGGGATCATGGATGTTTCTTACAGTTTTATAAGTGTATATATGTATATGTAGCCTTCCATATGTGTCAAATATTATGCAAATTTAAAGGCTGTGAATTAAATAAAACTACTGAGGTAGAACTCCAGGTTTCACTCATTCACTACCACGATTGTGCTGTGTTTGGTGGTTTAATCATGTCTGATCTCTCTTTTAAACTAAACCTTTTATAATCCCTCATGTCTATATAAATAAAATACAAAAGCCATTTCAAATGCAATTTACATGTATTGTTCCATTTGATGTTTACCACAGCCCTATAACGTATAAAGGGGAGATGAGGTTATTTCCATTTTATAGAGGATAACAATGAGTCATAGAGACTTTAACTAATTCAGAGGAATTTAATAAACCTGAGAGATTTTATTAAGTCTATCTGAGCTTTAATTTCCTCTCCTGAAAATAGGAATAAAAATAATACCTATTCATGGGATTGTTATGAAAGTTAAATGTTAACATGTGAGAATGTTTATCATGTAATACACACTGTTAACTATTACTTTTATTATACAGATTCCAGAATCAGTGCTGTTTTTATTGAACCTTGCTAATGCTTATAGGTTACCTGATTTTTATTCCAAATTGCCAAGAATGTGACCAAGACCTGGTTCTGAATAATGAAACTCTAACGAGTTGGGAGACATCATAGAGTTCTATGTGGGCCAACCTTGCATTTTAGAGTCCTAGGATCTAAAAAGATCTAAGAGTACATGGTTTGTCACCTGTAGAACTAAGACCTAGCATCCAAGTCTCCCAATTCCCGATTTTTAATATTTCCATGCCAACTAACAGAATTGGCCAGGTGCCTCTAGACCCCTTTCTCTACGCCTGAGATTTTTGTCTTATCACTATTTGCTGTTATTATCCTTATTGCCATATGAATCACTTCATAGAGCCACTTGATTTCCCTTGATCTAGTACCCTGGCTTTCAGGGGATCTAATCCCTCTGTCAAGCATTTGTCCACCTGAACTGCTAATCTGTCTTCACCTGTATAAATTTCTACAGTATATATATATACTTCTCTGATGACAATGAATTCCAGGTAGAATACTACACAACAGTGGCTTTTCCTGTCACTGCTAGAATTTTACATTAAAGATTTGAAAATAGATTTTGTAAAATACTATCTGAAAAAGATTTGCCTACCATGTTCTTTTCAGACCCACAATTTTTTAAAGTGCCAGGCCAAATAGTCTCAAGTGGATTTATATTAGTAAGTTCTATGATGTCATTTGAGCACCGTCAGCAAATCAGTAAGCGCTAAACTTTACTTCTTTCATTCATCAAGATGTCTCAAGTTCTACCCAAAAAGATTGAATTCTTTCATACAGAGAAAGAGTGAGCCTTCTGACAACCATGAACTATCTTCCAGAGTTCCTTGTTAAAGTGAAGATGCCCTTCAGGAAAAGTGATCTCCTCAAGCCAGCAGTTTAGCAAAAATGAATGCTGACTTGGGCTCAAGTCCATGATGTGTAAGAACCTGATCCCTAGTGGGGGGGTTAAGAGAGGGCAGGCAGATGGGCTGGGGATGTCCCTAGGAATAGAAGAAGGGAAGTACATATTCACCTAGAGGATAGAGTCACTGAAGACATGGTGGAAGAGGAGGGAGATCAAGCAAAACCATACTTCTGCTATTTTACAAAAAGTATTTTGGAAGGGTAGGTAATATGATGGAGTTAGAGATTTGCTTATAGTGGCAGTGAACAGAACAATTTTGTGGCAAAGGACCCAGAAACACAGAGTAAAAAAGATATCATTACTATAAATCTTGAAAGAATCTATTCAAGGAAAAACTTTCCGAGGAACTCCAAACTGATTATTTCACTCATTCCACAAATATTTTTTTAGTATCCAATGGGCTCTATTTCTGATGACCCAGAAATAGTCGGAATAAATGTGGGAGATAGATATGTAAGTAAACAGCTAAGAGAATGTAACAACTAAGCAAGGTAAGTGCAAGTTGCTAAGGGTGTATGATTTGAGCGTGAGCGTGTGTATGCGTGAACAGAGACCTAGCCCTTTCCCCTGGTATATATGTCATTACTCAGGTCCACTAAAAGAAATACACAAATTCACAAGTTCTGCCCAATGAATACATGGGAACCAGTGTTTCTTTCAAGAGCCTTCCTTCTCCTTCTAGCTCCTTTCCAGATATTCATAACTGGCTCTCCATCCTATCACCACCTTTGCTCTCTATAGGTTTTAACTGTGTCCCTCACAACCCCATTTTTGGGGGCCTCATCATTCAGGAAGCCTTCTCTGAATCACAAGGGAGCCCTGATCTTCTCAGTCTTACCATTATAACCCCCACAGCCCCTGCCACAGTGGCTCAAAGAAGGATTCTACAGTAAGAGTTGCATGGTTGAGACTAGGAAAATTCAGATCCAGCTTGAGTTATGCTTAACCAGTTGTTTTAAAGGACATTGCAAATGAAGTCCATGGTAAAGACTAAATAAATATTTGTTGACTGAAAGAGAATAAATCAATTATGTGCTTCTAGGTTTCCCTTAGCAGCATGCTGAGCACATAGTTTTCAATACATTGTCAATTGATTTCCTTCTGCACTGCAAAATTATGAATGTATCGATAGATTTCTTTATTGCCGGTGCCCTTTTCCTAATGATTTAGTTTGGTGATTTTTACTTAATATATATTCAACTAGATGTAAAATATTTGGCAGCTCCTTTTCAGAATTGGTAGAAAGAGCCATCTCCCAATTTTGACATAAAAGATATAAAACTTTTTTAAAAGAATCTCTAGCCCAGTCCATAGTTGTCAGAAGGCTCAATCAGAGCAGGAGCCACACCGCTGTGGCCCCATCTATCTAAAAATGCAGAAAATATCCTTCAGTTTCTCATCTGATGGTCATTTTCCTGAGGCACAAGGTGCAGCACATTATGCAGTACCCAGAGGATAAGATAATGTCCCCCAAAATACATCCATATAAAAGTCTACTATCAGGCATTCTCTTCCTAATCTTATGTGCTGAATTGTGTCTCTTCAAGATACATATGTTAAAGCCACAACCCCTAACATCTTAGAATGTGAGATAGTCTTTAAGAAGGTAATTAAGTTAAAAATGAGTTCATTGGAACAGACCTGATTCAAAATGGCTGGCGTCCTTATATAAAAACAAATTAGAGCACATACATGCACACAAAAGGGAAGACCATGTAAAGACAGAGAAAGATGATGGCTATCTACAATCCAAGGAGATAAGCTTCAAATGAACCAGCTCTGCCAACACCTTCAGCTCAGACTTCTAGCTTCCCAAATCAAGAGAAAATACATTTCTGTTGTTTAAGTCACTGAGTCTGTGGTACTCTGTTATGGCCTAGCAGGCGAATATACCTCCCATGGCAACTCTCCACATGAGCTGTACTCACCAACTCATTATCAGTATTATAAAGAGGAGTTGCTAGAGGCTTACTGAGAAGGTTTAAAAATGGTAGAGACCAGTGACCTGGAAATTGACCTACCTACTCACATCAGCATCATTACCTGCTCATTGTGGACAGCATCCCTGGACAGCAGCAATTCTCTCCCCTACGCCATCCCTTATTCTCAATTATTTGCAATTACACCCTGTTACTGTTTATAACCTTCAGAGTGTGAGTTGTGAATATGATTATCTGGGCTATCATCTGTGTTCTCTAACAAGACTGTAAGCTCCCCGAGGGCAGGGAATCCCACCTGTATTCCCAGTACCTAGCATAATGCCTGACACAGAGGAACACATATTTGTTTAAGGAGTCTACTATTTCTGGCTTTTAAAACCAAATTGTGGGTACAAGCTCCAATTTTGAACCAAAAACAGCTTGATTTTCTTTTTGTTTTCACTTCACCAAGCTCTGGGATACCTCACTAGAAAAACCTGGGTTTTACTTCTGAAGAGGATGTAGAAGTCTGGAGAGGAAGCGGAAGTGGAAGCAACAACCCTGCCAGGTGCCCCTGTCTGCCTGACAGTGGCAGGTCACTGTCTTTTCGATGACAGAAGCTGAGCAGGCGAGGTAAACAGGGTAATAGGCCCATGAGAGTAATCACACAGCATTCAGAGGGCTGTTAAAAATGAAGCATGTTTTATAACTAATAAAACACATCCAAAAAAAGTAATAAAAAACATCCAACTGTGTGTCTTCAGCTGTAATTCCACCTCTGGCTTCTTCTGACCTTGATACACCATTCAAAGCCTCCCCCTCATTGGTATCTGGTGCCACCAGTGACTAAGCCCTCTCAGTGGGGCGTCCACCTCATTATCATCATGTGCAATCAGTTTCACATTCTCCTGCAGGTGCAAAACACATAGAGTGAAATGGACAACCCCATACTTTGCCTAAAACTATGTTTAGCCAGTGATGGAGAGATTTTTTTAAATGTACTTAAATGAGGTATGGGGGGCAATTGAACAAGCAAGATTTCTAGATTCCCATGAATTTAGAGAGAAGTGAAGAGGACAAGATGTCAAGGGTTCAGGTCTTGACACTGCAGTTTTCTCTATCCATGCATATCTGGAACAACACTCATTCAGAAAGAGAGACCTTGTCCTCCAGGAGGCCAGAGGTGGACTGGACCCACGTAGGGGCAAGTAACAAGCAGCTCGGACCTCCACAGACTGGCTTCCCAATCTTCAGTGAGAAACAGCCCTAACCACTGAAATAGACCTTCACTGTTCTCTGCATCTGATCAGGAGGATTCACTCCAGTTCTCTTTTGAACATAGTCTTTTCCTACTTGTTCCACTGTCCCTGGGGTTTTCAGTTCCAGCTAAAGCTTATGCCTAGGACCTGACTTGGGAAGGGGTTGTCCCAGGGGCTTGAAAAACAAACAAAAGCTGAGCCTTCCACCACTTGACCCATTTCCATTACGGTTCCCAAGCCCCTTGCTTCTCCCACTTACCTGGCTTATTCTGCTCATGGCAAAACAGGGCACCTGCTGAAGTGTCTGGGGTGCTGGTTGGTTTTACCCCAAAGTACTCAGCTAAACCAGAGGAAAGGAATCTTAGCTGCCTAAAGATAGCGATGGAGTATTGATTTTTTTCCCTCCCTCCTCTCAACACTCTCCCACCTCCCCACTGTTTTCCACTGAAATCAAAATGAAAGATGGTCAAGAAGAGGAAGGTCAGGAATTAAAGCAGGAAAGGGAGAGTGCGAGCAGAGAGAAAGGAGACGCAGAGACACAATCCAGCACAAAAATCCTGGACAGATCAAAACGTGTTTCCCATCACTTGGGCTGGTTGGGGACCACTGCTGGTCCCACAATGGCTCCTGACGCACACGCAGATGGCCTCGCAGAAGACCCACAACCAAAGGCAGGCAAACGCACCCTGAGATGGGCATCCCAGAAGCTCAAGGTCAGCCTGTATCCTTCACGCCAAACAGCAAGAAAGTCAGGCTCACATATCTATCTTGGAGTTGTCTAGTTTTCAAATAAGTTTTACCAAGAGGGAGAAAAAGAAAGAAAGAGAGAAAAACAAGGGAAAAAAGGTTTACCAAGAAAAGGATATGGAGTTGCACATACACAACTATTAACAGAGTTTAATCTCTGAAGGATGGAGTGGGAGCTGGAGGGAGGAACTTTGACTTTTTACCTTATATTGTTTTATCAAAAGCAGTAGGATGATAAGTAGATTTTACTCCCTTTTGCGCTTTCCAAATTTTCCATAAGAAATGATTTATAGCCTAGCTGGTGTGGCTGTTTGTTGGAGCATCGTCCCATAAACCAAAAGGTCGTGGGTTCAAATCTGAGTCAGGGCAGATGCCTGGGTGTGGCCCCCATTGGAGGCACTTACAAGAGGCAAGTAAGCAATATTTCTCTCCTTCTCTCTCTCCCTCCCTTCCCCTCTCTCTAAAATGTCAACATGACCTCAGGTGAGGATAAAAAAATGATTTGCCCACATCATTTTAAATAAATATCCTTTTTTAAAAAAGAAAGAAAGGTACTTTCATGGGCTGGATCACATTTGATCCCAACTGTCCAGTGAGGAGAGCAGGACGGACGTGGCTCTGGATTCAGGGTCACTCAAATGCAGGTCACAGTCCCCCTTCTCACATCTACCAGATGTGGAACAAGTGATTTAACCCAGACAGGATAATAAAATCCAGTATGGCAAGTTCCTACAAGAATTGCAGCAGATTGAACATATTGACCCTTATTAAAAATGCTTGGTACATAAGTACTTACTTAATAATTATAACATATCATCACTGTTACTAGTAGCATCTTTAATATCATAATTGTTCTTACCACTATTGAAGATATTAAAGATAAAAGTGGGACAATACAGCAACATAGCTAGCAATTAACTAAGCCAAAATCAGAACCAAGGCGACTGGTGGTCATCACATTGTAAGGTGTTAAATTGGACTGTCCACGTTGCCCGCCATTGAGAGCTTCAGACTGGAACAGGGTGTCCAGAGCTCTCTGGGATCAGCCTCTTTGAATATCGCTCAAGCCTGGTCACTGATTTGGTATCAAAGCAATTCCGAAATTTACAAGTATTTCAGTGTACTCTAGTAGTTCCTCTACTAAAAAAAATTTTTAGAAAGCCCAAGGTCTGAATTATATTAGAGATTTTCTAGGTTTTTCTGTTGTAGTCTGGACTGGTCTGCAAAGAGGTGTCTCGCTAAGCTTGCCTGAGAGCAGAGAGGCGCACAGGGTGCAGCAGTGAGGCCACATGAAGACTCACTGTGCGTGGACAGGGCACGTAGGTTCTGGTGCTTCTGTTTGTTACACCCAGTAGGCCCCTGATCTTTATACAGTGCTATACAGTTTACAAAGCACATTCTTGTACATTATCCCATACCATCCTCTCAACAATCCCATAAAAAACAGACATTATTAGCCCCATTTTTCAGCCAAAGAAACTGGAGGCTCAGCAAAATTGAAGTGATTTTCTCGAGGCCATAAGGCTAGTAAGGAAAAGAAATAGCTTGCACTCCGCATTTGGCACCCTTCCCACCGCACCTCAAATGTTTACACCTCTAATTCCAAACCAAAAAGAGTTCTCTATTTAACCTCTCCCCCCCACCCCACCCCTGGCTCTACCACTGCCACCCCCAGCCCACAAAACTCTCCCCCTGAGACTGCTATAGCCACAGCAAAATCACCCAACGCTTGTTGGAGTTCTGACAATGTTGACAAAGTCCTTGGCAGGCCCTTCTATTTTTATGATCAATGGTACTGTAGCCAGGAACAAGCCTTGCTGGTGCTGAGCTGATTTCTGCTGTGAAAATGCATGCATGGTGTACATACACATTCGTTTATATTCTGAGCACAGAGGATGAAATAATTCTGCACCAGGCCCATTTTTGTGCTGTTAAGGCATACGGTTGCTTTGCAAACAAAACAGTAGATCTTTCATTTGCCAGTGACATTCCACAAAGTGCTTATAATTCAGTGTTAGCTTATCAGCCGTCCAATCTCCCACTCTGGGGAATGTGTCAACCATCCGAAGGAGCGGAGATGGTGTGCTGCATCTCAATGCCATTCATTTCATCAGACTTACTTTCTTAAGGGCATTTAATCAATGAGGACAAGTAGTAGGCAGATTTTTAAATAAATGTGTCACTTTAGGTTAATCCACAGCACAGTCGAATGTATTTGTTTATGCGACTCCCAAATATGTCTCTGTGTTGCTCAGCAGAATTGATAATCTGTAAATCAAAACATGTTACAAGTAGTTTTAAACTCTCCCCCAAGGAACAGCTTTATTTGACCTGCCAGAGTGGGAGATGTCCAGAAGTTTCAGGTACAAGGATGTTGAATGTCAGAGCTGCTCAGAATGCTTGAGTGAAATGTCAGGTCCATTTACAACAAAGCTTGCTATTCATTCTTCCTTCCTTTCTTTCATTAACCAGGTGAATAATGGGCTCCAAAAAAATGTGTTTGGGATGACAAAGAAACCAGCAAAAGATGGCAAGCTGGGAAGAAAAAAAAAAAAAGAAAAAGACTGCAGGAATGTTAATTTATTCTCGGGGCTATTATTAAATGCAGACTTGAATAAAAATGAAAAGTAGGCTAGAAGGATACTGATGGGGCTTGCATCATTCTGCATTGATTATACCAAGATCCTAGCCTCTGTTTATTCTCTCTGCTTTTTGCATCCTTAATGTGGCCCAGACAAACACAGGAGCTATAATTGCATAAACTCAGGTCCCATGTCAAATAGAAATTTCTTTTGCCATCCATTATCAGCTATCCGAACTGTCAAAATATGATTGTCACATCTGCTGGAAGTGTATTGGCCAGGCTGTGACGTGAATGTGGTTTTGTTATTTTAAATTGATTTTTCTTAACACTGGCCATAAGCATGCCAATGTGCAGGCTCAGGGATCTTTTCAGTCTTTTTTTTTTTTTTAAACAAAGCTTGAACTGTGTTGACATTTGTCCTCAGACAGTGGTATCCATTCAGAGCCAGGCTTCTGCGGAGGCTTTTGTTGGAAACACTTAAATAATCTCTTTCTTTTTCTTCTTTTTTTAAACAGAGCGTGTTTACCAAATAAGATTGAGGCTATATGATCCCTTTGACACTGTAGCTAACAAGCTATTAATATTCTGTGGGCTTCGGAGCAAATCTGTTTAATAGTTGCAAGAATCATTCGGATCCCAGGCACAGCCTTAACTACAGCTTTTCTAGACAGAAAAGGCCATCCTGGTCTGTGTGTGTGACACTGACATCGCAGAGGGCACTGGAGGTGGGTAAAAGCTCTCAGTACCCCATCTCTTCCCCCAGTTCTTTACATACAGCCCAGGAGAAGCTGACTTCCCACCCTCCACCCCCCTCCCCACCCCTCACCCCCCCCCACCCAATGGGAAAGAATCATTAAGCTGCCAGTGCTTCTGAATGAATATCAACAGAAAAGATGATGTTCTTCATTTCATTTTATTTTACTGAAAATAGCAACATTTAAATCATGTATCTTCTCTTTGTGGGTCTAGTAAGGGCTCTGTGGGTTTTCCAAGCGTTGTCTCTGCTTCCATAGGGTGCCAGGACCTCAGAGTTTCTAAGACATTCAGGGAGCAGGCCCCAGTCTTAAGTGCACCCATAAACATACATAATAGCCAATTAACAACAGCGTCAAGTCAGAGTGGATATTCATGCACCAGCTTGTACTACAATTCAGCTCTCAATTCTAAGACAAATTAAATTCAATCTTGTGCATCCTCGTGGTAATGTACAATTAGCTTTCAGAAACTGTAATGTATTTCCCTATCATATGGGAGTCTCTAGAAATATCAAGAATAACCTCTCCAGTCCCCTTAACAGTAATCTTAAGTGTATATCTCTACAGCCACATAAATCAAACCATTTGGTAAACTGTGCTGTAACCTTTTTCAACATATCTCCCTGTTAGCTTTAACATCATTATATCCCATTGTGATGAAAATGGACTTGCTGTATCCAGCGATAATGAAAATAGCCACTTTATGCAGTTTTTGCATGCAATTATCCTGGCTTTCCTCAGACTCTAGAGAAATCTAAGCTAATTGCTTTGGGACTTTTCCTACATTTCCATAAATTCTTTGTTAATTTTTCATGAGAAACTGTTATTGCAGTTGCCCTTAAAGTTCCCATTGTATTCAATAATGTGAAGAAGTCATTATGGAAATAGGGTCATTTGTTGGTGTCCCTGCCAGAACAGGACTCTTATTGGTCCCTGTGTATTCTCAGGTGAAATAGGTCTGTTTGTCTGTCTGTCTGTCTCTCTCTCTCTCTCTCTCTCTCCCTCTCTCTCTCCCTCCCTTCTCGCTCCCTCCCTGAAACAAGTTTTTCTTCATCTGAGTTTGCTGAAAGCCAATCTAAAAGTGACTCCATGTGATGCATAACCTTATCATTATAGGACATGAATTGAGTTTGCTATATCTGACAGTTGGTTCTGGAATTGCTTTTATACCTACTCATTAACCCTCAAAACAGAGAACTCTGTTTTAAGTTATATAAGCGCAACTGAGCGAATCAAGTTTCCCAAGGAATGCTCTGAAATTACCTACAGTGTTCCACTTGATGTATTGATTGCTTCAAACCCAGAGTCATCATTTTGGTAGCTTCAAGTAAGCCCTGCCTAAGAGCACCTCCATCACATGGCAGTGGTCCTCAGGGATTTTTCAGCCTGATTCTCTCCTTTGAATTCCCTTGAGTATAAGAGCATACACTCTGGCACCACTAAGGGAAGCAGACCTTGACTCTCTCACTGTTAGACTGGGCTAGATTCAACATGGGCAGACCAACCCATGCTCAAAACACCAGCAAAATAAGACACACAGAGCCAAGGAGAGAGAAGAGTGTAGCTTTGGTTAATTTATCCAGAATTAGCCATAGGAAATCTAAAAGAAGCTCTTTTCATTTTAAAATACATGCAAGGGTGACTTCCAGTCTAAATGAAGGTATAGGTAAACACAGATACTGAGACTATAGAAAAAATCATTCAGAATCATCAAAAATCAATTTCAATGGAAGTTCAACAACTACAGAATTTTAAAAAACCACATCATCTTGACTGGTAGGAGGAGCAGAGACATGGAACAGGCTAGTCCCACACCCAAGTGTGGTGGATGGAAATGTGGGAGGGGTATCTCAGGAGCAAGAAGTACCAGCCCCACATCAGGATTCCAGCCAAAGTTTCCAGCACCTGGAAGGTAAGTTTCCACAACTTCTGGCTGCAAAAACCATGGGGGATTGAGTTAGTGAAAGAAATTTCTGGAGTCCCAAGCAGTTCCTCCTAAAGAACCCGCACGTGGACTCACTCAGACTCATTTCCTCTAAGCTCCAGCACTGGGGAAGTAGTTTGAAAGGCACAAGTGGCATATAGGGAGAAACTGACATGTCTGGCATCAAGGTGAGAGCTAGAGAACAGCTTCCTCCAAGACAGAAAAGTAGGCAGAAGCTATTAAGCTATTGTTCCTTTTCTGGGCCCTCCCTACAGAGCCATGGAACCTGCAGTTGGGTGTCAATTCTGAGACTCCACCATTCTGGTTAACACTGTTTGCCCCATAGGTCTCCAAAGCCTCTGTCCCATACAATTTAAGGACCCATGCAAGCTATTAGCAGAGGCTTTTCCATATAAATGACTGGTCTTGGCTCGTGCCTCACAAATTTTCAAATCCTCTCAAACAAGCAATAGCCATCCTCAGTGAGCCCCCAGCCTCTGTAAATCTTGCTAAGTGGCTCCAGGCCCAGCACTAGCAGCAGCCAAACCAGATGCATAGCTTGGCTTTGCCAGGGAACCTCCAAGTCCAGCACAAGAATCAGCCACCTCAGATTGCTTTATAGCTCAGGCAGAGTGGCCCCAGGAAGAACAAAGGTAGGGGATGACATTAGCCGATAACACCTGGGGAACCCCAGAGCCTGTACACCCAGTGGACAGCTAAAGAATGCATCAGAGCACCACCACCCTACCCTTGCACAGCTGATCCTCCACAGAGGGCAGAACTTGGTGGTTAGTGGTCATAGGAAATTCTCGTAGCTGACTGGCCTGAGTTAATCGCTCCCATTGACCTGCTGAAGCAATCAGGGCTCAACTTCAAGAGGAGGGTGTACTCATCCCACATGAGGATGCACCTTCAGTACCCATCTAGGGTGACTGGGGTGGCTGTGCCTCTGGACCTTACAGGACATCTACTACATTAGGCCATGCTACCAAGGCAGGGAGTCATAGCAGCTCTGCCTAATACATAGAAACAAATATAGGGAGGCTGCCAAAATGAGAAGACAAAGGAACATGGTCCAAATGAAAGAAGAGCTCAAAACTCCAGAAAAAGAACTAAACAAAATGAAGGTAAACAATCTATCAGAGGCAGAGTTCAAAACACTGGTTATAAGGATGCTCAAGAACTTAGTGAGGACTTCAGCTGCTTAAAAAAATGTCTAGTTAGAAATGAAGGATACACTAATTGAAATAAAGAAAAACTTACAGGGAAACAACAATAGAGTCAATGAAGTTGAGAATCAAATCAACAATTCAGAACATAAGGAAGAAAAGCAACCAATTAGAACAAGAAAAAGAAATCCAAAAAACCAAGGATAGTGTAAGCAGCCTCTGAGACAACTTCAAGTGGCCAACATTTGCATCATAGTGGTGCCAGAAGAAGAAGAGAAAGAACAAGAAATGAGACATCTACTTGAAAAAATAATGGAAAAAACTTCCTTAATTTGATAAAGGAAATCAATATGCAAGTCCAGGAAGCACAGAGAATCACAAAAAAGATGGGTGCAAAGAAGCCTATCCAAGACCCATCGTAATTAAAATGCCAAAGGTTAAAGATAAAGAGAGGATCTTAAAAGCAGCAAGAAAAAGGCATTTAGTTACCTACAGGAAAGTTTCCACAAGACTATCAGCTGATTTCACAACAGAAACTTTGAAGACTAGAAGAGATTGAGAAACTGGAAATGCTGAAAGTCATGAAAAGCAGGGAACTATAGCCAGCATTGCCCTAACCAGCAAAGATATCTTTCATAACTGAAGGGCCAGATACAGAGCTCCCCAAATAAGAAAAAACTAAAGGAGTTTATCATCACTAAACCATTATTACATGAAATGTGAAAGAGACTTAGTTAAGAAAAAGAAAATCAAAATTATGAACCATAAAAAGGAAGTAAATACATATCTATAGACAATTGAATCTAAAAAACAAACTAAGCAAACAAGAAGAGCAGAGGCAGAATCATGGATTAAGAGAGCATTTTGATGGTTGCTAGGAGGGAGGGAAAGTGGGGGAATGGATGAAGAGGTGATGGGATTAAGAAGTATAAATAGGTAGTTACAGAATAGCCATGGGGCTGTAAAGTATAGAATAGGAACGCATAACCCATGGACATGAACAATGTGAGGAGGTTGCCTGCGGGAGTGAGGTGTGCTGGGTAGAGGGGGCAAAAAGGGGAAAAATTGGGACAACTGTATTATCATAATCAATAAAATATAATTAAAATAAAATATAATTAAAATAAAATATAAACAATGTGCTTTATAATTTTTCATTTAACATTTATTTTAAATTACATGGAAGAGGTGTAACAATTCATTAACCTATACTCAAGAGTTATTCAGGTTACTGTACATATATATGCTATATCTCAACAAAAAGTGACCCAGAAATTCACCCTCACCAAAAAAAAAAAAAAAGCAGCTCTAACCTCCCATTACTCTAAGCCTCCAAAGGGAAGGCAGTGAGTGAGTACTGGGGAAGTTACTCTGCCACTTTAGCCCACCTTGAATTCTAGGTTGGAGGCTTCAGTATCTGACTTTCAAAAAAAACTGCTGCATTTTCTGCAGTTTAGAAACTCTTCTTGAACATTATGAAAAGGACTTTGGCTGTATTTGGGAAACAGCACACAAAGCTGGAATACTCCTTGGATTTGAGCACACTAGTGGTCAGTGCAGCACTGGCCCTCTGATGCGCCACCTCAGAACTGATCCTCTAGAATGGAACCCACTCTCCTTTGACATGAGGTCCTTGTTATGGGAGCTTTGGCAGCCTCCAGGTGAAAACTGTCCATATACAGACAGGTGCAAGTTTCAGCACACTGACCAAGTAGGCCTTCCCTAAGTACCAAAACCCACTGGGGTCATTCTAATGGTCTCCCTCAAGGGAAACAGAATAAACAAACTTTTGTGCAGATGCAAATTAAACCTGCTGCCTTTTGAAGTCATGAAAGCAAAGTTCTCACAGCTAATGTCTCCCAGGAATCTTCCCAAGGGGTGGCTATTCACCTTGGTAGGCAGTTAGGTAAACATGTGTAAAATTAAATGAAACCCAGAGCAGTGGTGGCATTTGAAAGCCTGTTTTCAGGATATTTGAACTTTAACTGGGTATTGAGAAATCTTAAGTAGTTCTCTATCTTGGATGAAGACTCTCAAGCCACTGCTGGTACCGAAGATGTTTTAGCTTCTCAGAAGTTCTAAGGTCCAGACACTGCTTGAAGTTCTCTCCAAATCGCAACTTGGGATTCTGTCCTCTTTCATCTTCTGGTTATATTGGCATCAGTGCACTCCTTCCAACAGTTTTATCATCTTTTTCTTTCAGGAATCATTGCCCTTGACTGTGTAATTGTCCAATAGCTACACTTCATAACAATAAGTGCATTATGTCATTTAAGGATGTTACCATGAACAGGCTCTAAAGTTATCATTTTTGTTGATTCATATGCGAAAACTCAAAATGGGAATCAGTTTGGAAGAACTCTGACTTAGAAGTAAAGAAAGTTGGTTATTGAGCAGAAATTTAATGAAGAAGTTCACATGGAGCAGTTACTTACATGTCAGCTTTCTCACATGTAATCCTAACAATGTGATTTAAGAAACAGAATTCTGTTCTTTCTCTTCAACAAGGACACAGGAGAGTGAATCTTTGAGAAGCCTCAGATAGGCAAAACCATCACCCTCAAGGTCAAGCTTCGTGGTACCATTGAGAATGTCAAAGCCAAAATCCAAGATAAGGAGGGTGTCCCACCTAACCAGCAGCATGGAATTTTCGTGGATAAACAGTGGAAAATGACTGGACTCTCAGACATCAACATGTAGTAAGACACCACCCTGCCTTTTGATCCTTCACCTGAGGGACAGCACCATCAACCCTTTCACTGCCAGCTCAGCCAGAAATAGAACTGCAGCAAGGAAATTAAGAGTTGTGCTTCCCTGCCACCCCATGCTGTCAATTGTTACAGGAAGTGGGGCCATGCCAGTCACCTGCACCCCAAGCAGTTCCAGTAAGGCCCCTCCACTGCCTCCTTCCCCTGCAGGGAGCCCTGGGCTCAAACAAGTTCCCCTTCCCTTGAAAAGAAGAAAAAGGAGGAGGAGAAGAGAGAGAAAAGAATGGGGAGGGTGGCGGAAGGGGAAGAGGGGGAAGAGTGGCAGTGGCAGCAGCAATAACAAAAACACGATCCCCATTTCACATATAGGTGAGGAATCTGAAGCAACAGAAGCTCAAGGAAGTCAAAGAAATGGCTCAAAATAACAGAGTGAGCAAAAGAGTAAGGATTCCAATCTGCCCGTCTGCAAAACTCATTTAATTTCTGCTCTATCACAATAGAGATCAGCTCCGCCATGCCCTTTAGATCCTACAGCTTTGACCCATCCTGGGAAAATTGCCCACATGGTTCTTTGGACACCCACAGTATTCTATAAAAGCTTCTTCCATGGTACCTGTAAGACTGTTGCAGTTTTTGTGTATGTGTCTGATGGAGCACAAGAGACTTGAAGGCAGGTGTCTTATCCTGCTAATCTTTGTACTCCTGGCACCTACAACAATATCTCTCACAGGTGCACATTTATTGCAAGGTAATACTAATGCCCAATAAACGTATATAAAGATATTTAAAATGCAAATTAAACCAGTAAGGACATTTTATTTTTTAGTTACAAGATTGATCAATATGAGAACATTTTATAATACTGAGTATTTTCTGGGATGGGAGAGAAACAAGGACTCTCGTACTTTGTTGGTTGGTATGAAAATTGGGACAGTTTTGAACAGCTTTTGGCAATATCCACCAAAATTTTAAGTGTATACTCCTCTTCCGGTCATTTGTCCTTCAGGCAAAACCGCTAACGGTACAAATATAAGTGTATACGAATGTGCATCGTGGTATTTTTTTATTGAGGAAAATGGAAACTTCCTTGATGTCCTTAAATAGAAAAGTTTATATTGTGTGATATATTCATAAGTCAGAATACCATGCGTCTGAATTCAGTGCAGCACAACTGTTAAAAAAAAAGAACAATCTTTGTCTACTAAAATTGAAAAATATCCATATTTGTGAAAATCTCTAAAAAGCAAAAACTGAGAGCAGGGGTTGTCGCTGGGAACTGGGGGCAAGGGTGATTGATTAGGTAGGGCAACCTTTCCTTTTCATTTTATGCTCATCAATATAGGAATGGCTTCATAGCAATCATGTATTGTTTCGATAATAGTAATGTAAAACAAGTAAAAATTCCATTTGTTGATGGCAAGGACACCAACAAATGACCTTTGGGTTCACAGGCCAGTGCCTTAGCCATTGTGCCACCAGCCAGGGCCAGGTTTTTGTTTTGTTTTGCTTTTTAAGATTTTATTTATTATTTTTAGAGAGAGGGGTAGGGAGAGAGGCAGAGAGGGCGAGAGACATCAGTGTATGGTTGCCTTTTACCTGCCTCCAGCTATGGACTTGGCTGGATTTGCAACCTGGTTATGTACCCTGGCTGGGAATCGAACCAGAGACCTTTGGGTTTGCAGGCTGATGCCTTATCCACTGTGCCACCAGCCAGGACCAACAACATTGTTTTTTTAAGGCTTGTAAACTGTCTGGCTCAGTAAATGCCTAGTCCTCACCCCAATGGCCTACAACATTTTCAACTACAGTGCCCAGACAGAACACCACAGGACTGCAGGCCAGAGAAATCGAGAGCTTTGTTATCAGAAAAGTGTTAAATTGTGGTCTGATATTTTCCCTTTTGTGAAATAGTATACATGGCAAAATGAAGAAAAAAGTTTTGCTGTCATATCCATTATTTATATAAACTTATGAAAATTATACCTATCAAGCTCAGTTTTTTCATCACCTACAAAATAGGCAAAATCCCACCTCCCTCAATAGAAAATTAAGGGGGTGGGATTCAATGAGTAATATGCATAAAACACAGAACTTAGTACTTGGCACATAGTAGGCACCTAATGGTAGATTTCTTTTGGTCTTTTACTCTGACAACCACTTCCCCACCTATTATCCATCTCCCCAGGTGTGGCACTTGGAGACTGAAAACTGGGAAATCTAACTAGTTAATTTTGTTACTTGTAGTGGAATACAAAAAGATCTGGATTCTGTGAAGGAGAGTGGAGCAGCAACAGGTTACCAAGAGATTCCTGGGTTCCTGGTGGATTTCATTGTTTCCAACCATGGACAACAGAGCCTGTTTGCTCTCTAGCTAAGAAAGGGTAGCAAATCCTTCTAAACTTGGGTGACCCATCATCCTGGTTTGAGCATAGAAAAGGTCTGCATTTCAGGAAATCTCCCAAGTCCCAGGCAACCCAGGAAGGCTGGTCACCATATAACTTGCCTCTCCTCGTATCCCCAGTTCCTCCTGGGCTAATTCTAGTGCTTCTGGAGGGCTCTTTTCCCAAGAGAGGGTGGGCATACCAGACCCAGTTAGACCCCACCCTGACAGGAAGCCTTTCCCAGCCTAGGGGCTGGCAAAGTTTTTTTTCAGAAGCCACTCGGGGTGCCCGGGGCCTCATTTGCATGTGAAAGCCCTTTCAGGCGAGGTGATTTTCCTGCTCTCGGGAGCTCTGGGAACAAACGGAAAAAGTTTGTGTTCACTGCTGAATGCCCGCCATTCTTTCTGCTTTGGTTTGCTTTCCTTGCTATCTGTCACCTCAAACGGTGAGGGTTAGACAAACAGTTCCCTGAACTGTTTAAAGGAAAACTACCCCTGCCCAAACAAGACAGATTTGGATTTTCTCATCCCAGGGATAATGATAGAGAGACTGAACTTGGGCCTCGGAGTCCAAATCCAGTGCCTATTGAGAGATTGAAAGTGAATTCGTTTTTCCTTAAAAGTGACCGCCAAATTAAATGAAGACAAGGCTTTGTTTAGGTTGGGTTTGTTTTTCTGCTCCTCACCAGTCTTGCTTTAATGCATTCGGACTGTGCAGGTCAGCAAACAGAAAATGCCTCCCTCCGCAGCTGGGCTTCGTGTTGCTTTTCTGGCTAAATGCAGCGGCACCCCACCCCCGCATTATCCCACTGCAAACATCAGTCATCATTCAGTACAGACAATTGGTTCTTTGAAAATCAACTGGAAAGCTAGCATTCCTGTGCCTCCAGTGGGCAGAAGGGAGAGGGGCAGGGAGAAGAGGGCAACTTTTAGACTCTTAAAACATCCATCACAGAGTCCTTTGCTAAAATAGGCACCTCCTGGGAATGCCAAGAGGCTCTGCAGAGCAGAATCAAGGACTAGTCCTGGATTCAGTTGCTTCTCTAAAAACTCAGGCTCCTGAACTCCATGCCCCAGTTGGGTGGAAATGAAGTGTCTTTTGCGTCAGCGGGTTCTTCATGACTCTTATTTCTTCCTGGGTCGACTAGGAATTTTCCCTGCTACCAAGCAAGAGTGGTGTTTTACTTAAAGATACTGTGTTGTGTGAAGCAGACAGCCTGTCATTACTTAGCAGCCACAGTACACTGTGCATGCAGCCCTGTTGTTTTTATTAAAGGGGTTGTCAGGATCTATAATTCACACATCATTAACTGCTTCATTAAGACAGCAGCCCTGTGGGCCCTAAACTTGTAGCAATTTGAAGGCCACGCAAGTAAACACTTTCCTTGCGGGAGCCAGGGAAGCAGCCCCCCAACCTGACCCAGGGGAGTGTCCAAGGAGCGCTGTTCTCTAGGAAAAAGCGCTTTCAAACTCTGGCGCATAAATGTGTAAAACATATTCACTTAAAACTGATTTAAGTTAAAAGCATTACTTTGCAATGAGCTGCACAATGCCACATAATCCATCAAAACCAAGCCATCTGAGGCTGTGATGTGGAGTTCCTTAAGCATTTTCATATGCTGTACGTAGCCCTTTTTACTGGAATGAAAAGCAAGACCATAAAACACACCGAAGGGAAAACATCCAAAAATCTGTAGATGGCCCATGATATTGGTATTCCTCTAACATAGATTTTTCTAAGCCTTATTTACATAACAATGGAGCCAAATCCTTCATAATACGTGTGTTTCTTCAGCAGTCCTCTGCAGATCTTGAAATGCAATAGGGGAGACTCTGGTTTCCCAGTGAAATGTATGCCTGGCCTGTTTCTTCAAAACAAATGTGCCATGTGAGACCAGCCCCAGGCCAGGCCAAGACCAAACTGGGAAATGGCTGAAGACCTCCTTGGACCAGCCATCACAGCCAGTATATAGACTCAGCCCTCATGGTTTCATCAGACCCTTCCCACAATGGTTCTCTATATTGGGCTTCCTCTGAAATTTTTGTTGGAAGAAAGGATTCTGTGATGAAAATAAGTTGGAAACATCGTCATTGGCCTTATACTACTTAATTCTTGATCTCATCAAAACCTTCCTGTCCATATTGCCGTTTTCCTCAGAGTTCTGCTTAACAACTGGCCAAGTAAACTTATACTATAATAGAGTGTTAAGAGGTAAAAACAGAATGTGCCTATGCTTTCTGGATAAAATTGGCATTTTTGCTTGTCTTTAATCTCCACCAAAAGGACTTGAATACAAACTTCAGGTTCTGTGGCAGGAATACTTGGCAAGAGAGTCATGCACAGGAAAGGGGAATGGGAGAGGTCTGCTCTATGCTTTAAGTTATGCCACTTTAGCCTTTGCCTGACCAATGATTCAAGTGGTGCTCAGGCCAGCCTCCCCTGGTAATTTGTTAGAAATGCACATTCTCAGGCCCTACCCCCGACCCACTAAATCAGAAATTCTGAGACTGTGACCCAGTGATCCATGTTTGACCAGCCCTTCAGGTGGTGTGATGCATGCAAAAGTTTGAGAACCACTGAGCTGGATTAGAGTTCTAAGTTGGATTTTCTGGAAGCAGAGCCTGAGATGGGGAGTCTTATGAAAGTGATGTATTAAAGACAGGCTCTCAGGAAAAGCTCATAAGAAAGGCAGTGGAACAAGGTAAATAAGGGGGCAGAGCCAGGCACAGGATGGGCTAGCCTTGACCGGATTCATGGGAAGAGGACTCTGAAACAAACCACACAGCAGTGTGCGTCATCACCCATTAATGATGCCACGGGCCATCTTTGGTGTGGCCTTTTCTTAGTCACTGACTGTGGGAAAAATGGGAAGCAGATTTTCATTAGCAGCCAACAGTCATGGTAGCTGGAGGATGGGGGATTTGTGTGAGACATCAGAAGTCTCCTGGTACTGCTCCAAATGTATAAAGTCAGCTTCAAAAATAGACAGGCTTCACTAGCTTAACGGATCAGCGGGCTGAGAGCCCACCTACTTGCTCTCAGAACCCAACACTGTATTGGGTATGCAAATAGGAAGCAGGAAATATCTTAAACTCAATCTATCCCAAATAGAGAACAGAAACCTCATTCACCTCGGTCATCCTTGAATGATATTAATACTGAAATAAAGCTGGTTTTACAGCATGAAGGCAGCAGCCTCTAGAATGTCAGAGAACATGTAGTTCCGTACAACGTTGGTTTTGGACGCCCCAAATGTATTCCTCCTTTTGTAAATAAGAGCACTCTGATTCCCCTAGGGGTGCATACCTCTTCCTCAGTTTGTGCCAGTCTTTGAAACTGAAAATCATGAGTCTGTCTTCTGCTAGAACTGACTAGCAGGTGTGGTATGATGCTCAGTCTGGGTTGACTGGTTGCTTTCCTTGAAATTAAAACCTTGATCAGAGTGGCTCAACTGAGTATGGTCTGAGCACATTCATACCAGCCACTGACTCTTGAACAAGTCCTTTATCACTTCCTGCTACCAGGGCCTTCAGAAGGACTTCCTGAGTGGGATTATTCCAAAGTCCTTTAGATCCTTCCGGCTCCATATTCTGCCAGTAAATTCTCTTTTGCTTACAACCAAAGAACCCTGACCAACATTGGGTCTCAAATTCCTTGAGCTTAAAGATCCATTTTGAAATGTTTTGGGTTTTTCTTTTTTTTAGATTTTATTCATTAGTTTTAGAGAGAGGGGAAGGGAGAGAGGCAGAAAGGGAGAGAAACATCAGTATATGGTTGCCTTTCACCTGCCTCCAGCTATGGACCTGGCTGGAGACCTGGCTTGCAACCTGGTTATGTGCCCTGGCTGGGAATTGAACCAGCAACCTTTGGGTTTGCAGGCTGGCACCTTATCCACTATGCCACCAGCCAGGGTTTTTCGTTTGTTTTAAAGATTTTATTTATGGGTTTTTTGTTGTTATGAAATCTCATCCCTGTCCTTATCACTGCATAACAACCTCCCTGCATATATCTTCATGATGTAAAATAGCTATTTAAATATATGCAAAGATTGTAAGGGTCAAGACAGAACAGAGATGGTTTGTCTCTACTCCAAAATGTATGGGACTTCAGCTTAGAAATCTAAAATATCTGAGGTGGCTGAAGAGGTCGCTTAGGATCCAAGTCCCTTCCTCCATGTGACCCTTCCAGGTGGCCTGGCTTTCGCATGGCATGGCAGCTTCAGGGTAGTTGAACTTCCTACAGGACGGCTCAGGACTCCACAGCAAAAATCTTGGCCAACTAAATGGAAGCTGGTTACCTTTGATGACTTGGTCTCAGAAACCACAAAGTTTCAATGTTAATGCCTTCTATTGATTAAAAGAGTCCAGTCCAGAATCAAGAGGATAGGATATATATGAATTCTATGTCTTGATGGGGCAGAGTCAAAGAATTTGTTGACATGTTTTACAACAGTTATCAACACATACTATGAAATACAAGTATGAATTATAAATGTATAGCTAGATAGTTTTACACATGTACCCATGCCTATACCACTATCAGAATGTTCCTCAGAGCTCTAGACTTTTGCTTCATGTCCCTCCTCACAGTTCCTTACAGGGGCAATCACTGTTCTAACATCTGTGGCCATTAGTTAGCTTTTACTGTTCTTAATGCCATCAAAACTGAATTATACAGTGAATGTACTCTTATATCTGGTTTTTTGGTTTGTTTGGGTTGGCTCAACATCATATCTGTGAGATTTACCCATGTTGTTAAATGTATCAATAGTTTGTTCATTTTTATTCCTGGGTGTCATTCCATGACATGACTGTTCCACAATTTATTTATCCATTGTTTTTTGATGGACATTGGAAATGTTTCCGGTTTGGGGTATTTGTGAATAAAGCTATTATTCCTATTAGACCATTCTAATAACAAAAAAATGTTAATGAGTCCCCTCCACATTCTAGTAGCTATTGATTTGAAAAGTATATCATGCTAACAGGCACACTTTAAAAGGAATTTCTACTACTATCCTCTAATAGCATATATATGCATTTAAAGTAGGACATAAGTACATGACATTCTTTATCCTAATAAGTGTTAAGGCCACATGGATTCATGGGATCCTTTGCAATAATAACCCATCCTTATAGCCAAGAGTATGTAGCTCTCAAGACAGGAATAATGGCTATGCAGGACTCAACTTTGGGATCATTTAAATAATAAGATGTGTGCTAAAATGTGGATGCCCCTCTTCATTGCTTGAGTCACAAGCTATAGCAATCACACCAGAAAGCAGAGTTTGTCATCATCATTCTTCTGTTAGACTTTCTTGCTTCTCACTGAGGCATAAATTTTGATCCCAGGGTGGCCCATAAGCTCAGGCTCATCTCTGCAGAGTAGAATGGAACATGGCAAAAATGGTTCTTTCTGTAATTTTGATAGAGTTGGACCTTGATTTTGAATGAAATTTGAACTAAACTAAATCAAGCATAAATGAGAATCCCCATTGGACTTATTTTCCCCATCTTTTCAGAATGACCTCCCAGTTTTCATAGATACTTTCTGAGTCACTCCACCCCATTTCCCATGCCATACTCTTCTGCCAAAGTCAATCACTGGAGTTCAAGTTGAGTTTTCTGGGCTATTTCCTCCATTTCTCTGATGTTGTTCCACTCTTCCATTTCTCACTGCCTATCATGCTTTCTTCCATGAATTGGGTTGTTTTAGAGACACTCACTTTTCACTCAGAAATTGAGAAAAAGAGAGAAAGAACCTGCCTGTAAGTACCATCCCTGGTCACATCACCTCAGGTGTTGCTTTATCATGGTTATAACCATTCAATAGTCTAGAAGGGAGACAGGAGGAAAACTATATAATATTTTATGGGATAGCACTCAAAGAACGAAAAATGAAATGGATGATGTTGTATTGTGTACTTTGATATTAACCTCAGAGTACCAGGAAGAACTTAATTGATTGATGATATTCCACAGAGCCATCTGAATTGTGTGAACTCATTCATTTTTGTTTTACAGACAACCTGAACATCACATTGGTTAGCACAAAGTCAGTCTCTGGGTACATGTACTGTCAGTAGTGATAATATACCATTCTTTGGGGTGAGATTGGGAAAAACTCCTATCAATTATTTTTAAAGTAAATATATATAATTACAAAGTTTTAAAGTCCTCCCCTATTGGCATGTATAGATGACTGATACAGCTATCTCTTTCTCCTTATCATTTTGTGGCCAGTCAATGTTAATCATAGTCTCTGGGGGAACAATTACTCTAAATGCATTTTTTAAAGACTAATGATTTCTTGGGGGTGGGTTCTAATCAGGAAAAGACATCCTTTGCTGGCAATAAATGCAGATAACAATTTCACTTTTGCTCTTTTGTATATAGGTCACAAATTATGATAGAGCCTTGCTATAATTCATCAAACTATGCATACTACAAAATTGCAACTGATGCAAAGATGTCATTAACCTTCATTTACAAACAATGACTGTTCTCCTCTCCCTGAATCATCTCAAGTCATTCCATTTTATTTTCCTGAGTGGGCCCTTCATCTTCCACTGATACATTTATGTTATACAAGTTTTGACAAGAGGAGATTACTGAAAATCTCCTTATTTTTCTTTTAAAGAACCTCCTATATGATTACTACAGATGCCCCTCAGAAAAAAATGAGAATATAATACTATTTGCCACTATAAGGTACTCATGAAAATAGATTGGGTTACTTCTCAACTCTCCACCTGCTCCCCAACTACCACCACACACACCACACACACCACACACACCACACACACACACACACCACATACACACTACTGCCATGCACACCACACACACCACATACACACACACCACTGCCACACACACCACACAAACACACACACCACACACACACACCACACACACACACACCACCGCCACACACACCACACAAACACACACATCACACACACACACACCACTGCCACACACACCACACAAACACACACCACACAAACACACACACCACAAACACACACCACACACACACCACACACACCACACACACACACACACCCCACCACATATACCACACACACCACACACACACCCCACCACATACACCACACACACACACACCACACACACCACCACACACACCACACACACCACACACACCCACACACACACATACTCTGAGATTCCCTCAGTCTGAATCTAGAAATAACATTCCTTCAGGGAAGAAACTTAAGCCTAACAATATTAGTTATGTAGTTATATGGCTCTTTTTCTGGGAGGAATAGCCCAGAGCATGTTAATTCTGTTTCCTGATACAATACACATTCACCATTTTTGTGTTGAAAACCAAAGCCTGGACAGTTTTTCATGGTGCGGAAAATGTGACTTGGTATTTCTCATTATCAGCTGGCAGTTCTGGGCTTAATTACTTCTATTTTGATGCCTGTACCAAATATAAATTCATGTTGATTTTGAAGTTTTTTCCAAGATGCTTAGCAATTACACAGATACTTGATTATAAATATCAAGGAAACTATTTCAAAACTATAAATTTAAAAATGTAACATCTCTGCCTATTACCAACATAATAGAGATTGCCTGAGGCAAGTTCGCAGATTTCAAAAATTTTTATAGATCTTGCTACCTCAAAATTTTATTCTTTCAATAGACTTATTTTTATACTTAATGTAATTTTATACAGCTTAGAAGGGGATTGTAAGAAACATATATGAAGCAGAAAATAGCAATACCTCTATTTTTTCCTATGAGTTAGTTTTATTCCCTAACTAAAAAGTTCCTTAGGTATGGGCGAAGACCGCAATAGACACTTCTCCAAGGAGGACATAAAGATGGCCCATAGACATATGAAAGAATGCTCGACATCACTAGCCATCACAGAGGTGCAAATTAAAACCGCTATGAAATACCACCTTACACCTGTCAGAATGGCCATCATCAACAAACAACAAGTGCTGTCAGGGATGGGGAGAGAAGGAAACCCTAGTGCACTGTTGGTGGAAATGCAGCCTGGGGAGCCACTGTGGAAAATGGTATGGAATCTTTTCAAAAAAAAAAAAAAAAACTAAACTAAAAATGGAACTGCCATTTGACCCAGCAAATCCACTGCTGGAAATATACACTAAGAATCCCAAATCACCAATTCAAAAGAACTTATGCATCCTTATGTTCATAGCAGCATTATTTACAATAGCCAAGTGCCGGAAGCAGCCTAAGTGCCTATTAGTAGATGAGTGGATCAAAAAACTTTGGTACATTTACACAATGGAATACTACACAGCAGAAAGAAAGAACTCCTACCTTTTGCAACAGCATGGATGGAACTGGAGAGTATTATGCTAAGTGAAATAAGCCACTTGGTGAAAGACAAATACCACATGTTTTCATCTATAGGAGGAATCTAATGAACAAAAATAAACTAACTTGCAAAATAGACCAGAATCATGGAAATAAGGAACAGACTGACAGCACCTGAGAGGAGGTGGGAGGGGGATAATGGTGGTAAGAAAAGGAAGGGACTAGTCTAAGAACATATATGAATGCGAACATATATGAATGACTCATGAACATGGACAATAGGGTGGGTGGGGACTGACTGTGGGAGCAGGAAGGTGGGCTGGGCAGAAGAGGGGGAAAGGGAAAAAAATTGGGACAACTGTATCAGAACAATACAATTATTTTTTTAAATAATTAAAGCTCCTTAGGCATCTTGAAGTTTGAATCTAAGTATATCTTCTTTTTATGTTATACGTACTCTTTAGCCCAACATTATATTTAAAATGAGTTCCTCATAGGAAGTTTTGATTGTGTGGATGCTGGTCTGACACGTCTAAGACCAGATGGCATTTAGACCTTTTCTGCCTCTTAGCCAAACTTCCTTACATTTTTATCAAGTTTTCAAATTCTTCTTCAAAACTCATCAGATATAGTCATAGGGAGAATGGGTCACTAAAAACATTTTCAACCAAATGCATAAAAACAATTTTAATGACTTGATAAAATAATCATTAAATAATGTTAATTGATGATATCAGGATGTAACAATATTTCAAACAAAGTCTATTCATTTGCAAACCAGTCCAATTTCTCACCCTGTTGTACTGTCCCACCAAACCCGGAGAAAGAGCTCAGAGCACTGATTGCTAAGAGATCATCAATGATTGGTCCAAGGTTGGAATCTGACCTAAGGATTGTCTATTGCCCTTCCCTCTCACTGGAATATTTCATTCCTTTTTAATTTTTAAAAAGTTTGCATATAGTAAAATCATTCTTTTTTGTATAAAATTTTGTAAGTTTTGACAAATGCATAAAGCCAAGTTACTACCACCACAATCAATCTATGGAATATTTTCATCATCCTCACCACCCTTAAAAATATTCCCTAATGATACTCATGTGTAGCCAAAGAATATCTTCACCCTTAACTCCTGGCAACACAGATTTTTCTATATTTCTATAGCTTTGCCTTTCTGAGAATTCTATATAGGTAGAACACTACGGTGTGTCACCTTTTGAATTTGGCTTATTTCGCTTAGCAAAATGTTTTTGAGATTCATTCATCTTGTTGCATATTTCAATAGTTCATTTCATTTCATCACTAAGTGATATTCCATCATGGACATACAGCAATTTGTTTATGTGTTTCCAGTTGAGGGATATGTCAGTTGTTACCAGTTTGGGGAAGTTACAAATAAAACTGCTATAAACATTTTTACAGAAATTCTTTTTTCATTTCACTTGAGTAAATATTTAGAAGGAGAATTTTTGAATCATATGGAAAGTATATATTTAACTTTATAATAAACTGTTTTCCAATGTAGCTGCACATATTTTACATTCTCCCAACATGGTATGAGGTGTCCAGAAGTTGTACATTATTGACAAAATTTCTTAAAAACCGTCCTTAAAGGTGTGTAATGATATCTAATTTGATTTACATGTCTCTATTAATTAATAATGCTAAGCATCTTTTCAGGTATTTTCATCTGTATTCATTGTTTGGTAAAGTGTCTTCAAAACTTGTGCCTATTTTATTTTTTAAAAGATTTTACTTATTTATTTTTAGAGAGGGGCAACCTAGGCATGTGCCCTTACAGAGAATTAGACCTTTCAGTTTGTGGGCTGGTGCTTAATCCACAGAGCCACACCAGCCAGAGCATTTTTTGCCTGTATTTTTATTTTTATTGAATTTATTGGGATGACACTGGCTAATAAAATTATATAGGTTTCAGGTGTACAGCTCTATATCATCTGTATATTGTATTGTGTGCTTACCATCTAGGTCATGTTTCCTTCCATCACTATTTATTCCCCTATATGCCCTATCTCCCTCCGCACCCACCAGACTGGCATCTGTGTACATGCGTTTCTCCCTTTTTTCTTTAAGTTTAAGCCCTTCACCTCCCCCAACCCTCCCCTCTGATAGCTGTCATTCTGTTTTCTGTCCCCATGAATCTGTGTCCAATTTGTTACAATTATAGGTAGAATCTAATGAACAAAAACTAAGGAGGTGTCTGTTTTTCTATTACTGAATGTTAAAACTTTCTAATATGTTCTTTATAGAAGTCTTTGTAGGTATATGTCTTGCAGATATTTTTTGCCCGCTGTGTGGCTTAGACAAGACACCGTTTAATTTGTTTCATTCTTGTAACAGTGTCTTTTGAGGGGAACATTTTAAATATTGATAAAGTCCTAATTTATCAATTTACTTTCTTTTATGAATTGTGCTTTTGGTATCATACATAAGTACACTTTGCCTGACCCAAGGTCACAAAGATTTTTCTCCTGTGGGTTCTTTTAAAAGTTTTATATTTTACCTTTAGCTCTATGGTCATTCTTAGTTAATGTATGCAAAAGGTGCCTTATTGGAATTTGAACTAAGAGGCCCTGAAGTAAGTTGCCAGTTGGTAGAGGACTTCTACATAAATGTTCCTGATGTAAATTTGGGGATGGCTGCCATGCTGTACCAAGCATGGGCTCAATAAGCAAAAATAAACAGAAATCAGAGAGATTGTATTAACTCTGAGAAGTAGTGACTATCATCTAGGATCTTGAATTTCCCATTCTACTTCCCCTGAGCCCTGTCTCTTCTTTTTTGTCTGGTCTGTGGATATCCGTGAGATTGCCTTTGGGACCCCCAGATGAGCCCTTACCCTGTTGCCTGAGTTAATCTTAGCAGGTTTGTGATCTTTGCCACCAGATAAACTTTGATAAGAACAACTCCAACTGGAGGGAAGATGGCGACAGAGTAGAGAGCAGTGCTGATGGTGTCTCGAGTACCAAAGCAGCTAGAGGACAGGATAGGGAGCGTGTGACGTCTTCAGGACCCTAGGGATTGGAACGGGCAGCATCTGGACACAGGGGAGCGCGGCCCAGAGGCGGAGGAGGCCAGCAGGACAGTAGGTGAGGCGTTCCCGACCGACCAGCCGGTGGGCCGAGGTAGGCTCCGGGCAGGGGCGGCTCTGCCCAGAGGGGCGCGTTTTACCGGGGCCAGTTTCAGGCTCCCTGGCTACTGGAAGTCTCAGCAGTGAAGTGCAGGCGGCAAGGGCAAACGCCGTAGGGAACGCGGATTGAACTCTTGCAGGGGAGGGACTGTGTGAGAGACTCACCCCGGCAACAGGGAGAGGAGGCTCTGCGCGGGGCTAGAGGCGGAGGAGAAGAGTCCTGCGGGAAGCCGGAGCGGGGGAGCGGGAAGTGCACCAGCCGGGGCGGCGAGAGGGCCAAAAACGGAGCTGCTGGGCCACCGGGGAAACAGCAGCTAGAAGCCCCTGCCAGGGGGGAGGCCCAGCCTTGTGCAACCACACAGGCCCCCAGGCTCTGCGGGAAACTCCAAACAGTGAGCCGGAGAGCCAGCAAGCTGGGAACTAGTGGCGGGTGACCCGCCATTGCGGGAGACAAAGGCCGCACCGCCCACGCCTGGGAGGGGCTCATTGCAGAGGCCACGTAAAGGACTCTGCGGAGAGCTGGTTGGCTTGGGGGCGTGGTGCTCGCCCCAGAAGGGCAGGACAGTGTAGGCGGACCCCGGACAGTGTTGACTGACAGGCCCGGCCTCCTCCCGGAACTGCAGGGGTGGGGCCAGTCGTCACAGGGACCAGCAAAGTTGCAGGCTGCCCTGCAGAAGTGCTGGGGGTGTGTCCTGGGCCGGAACCTCCGCCAGGAGTGGGAGGGGGCTGCCTGCCGGCTCCAGAACACCGGCAGCCCTAAAACCCAGCCAGAATGCGGAAGGCCCAGCCTACCTGGGGGCGGACACTCAGAATAAGCCCTACTGTGACAATCAGAGGCCCTGCCACACGCCAAGACCGGCTAGAATATAGACTATAGAATGTAAAGTCCTGACCAAGAAAAAGAGGCAGCATCAGGAAAGGGATTGCTGCCAATCTCAAGCACCTGAATTATACCGAGAGCAATATGAACTATTAAGCCCCAACATATCCTTTGCAAAAGTTACTCCTCACATATTCTTAATCCCCCCCATACCTCAATCCACCTA
>PVIW01001681.1:0-274194 GCA_004026585.1 Noctilio leporinus | reverse complement strand
TATTTCTGTGAAGTCTGTCATTGGTATTTTAATTGGGATTGCATTGAATATGTAGATTGCTTTGGGTAGTATGGACATTTTAATGATGTTAATTCTTCCCATCCACGAACATGGTATATGCTTCCATTTATTTGTATCTTCCTTGATTTCTTTCTTCATTGTTCTGTAGTTTTCTGAGTACAGGTCTTTGACCTCCTTACTTAAGTTGATTCCTAGGTACTTTATTTTTCTCGTTGCTATGGTAAATGGGCTTTGTTTTTTCGCTTCTATTTCTGTTGTTTCATTATTGGTATACAAAAATGCTTTTGATTTCTGGATATTGACTTTATACCCAGCTGTTTTGCTAAATTTGCTTATTAGGTTTTTGGTGGAGCCTATCAGGTTTTGTATGTACACTATCATATCATCTGCAAATATTGACAGTTTGACTTCCTCCTATCCAATTTGGATACCTTTGATTCCTTTTTCTTCTCTGATGGCTATAGCTAGAACTTCTAAGACAATGTTGAATAAAAGTAGAGAAAGTGGACAGCCTTGTCTTGTTCCTGTTCTTAGAGGGAAAGCTTTCATTTTTTGTCCATTAAGTATGATGTTGGCTTCAGGTTTCTCATAGATGGCCTTTATGATGTTGAGGTATGCTCCCTCTATTCCCATTTAGCTGAGGGTTTTTATCATAAATGGTTGCTGTACTTTATCAAATGCTTTTTCAGTATCTATTGATATGATCATATGGTTTTTATCTTTCAATTTGTTGATGTAGTGTATTACATTTATTGATTTACGAATGTTATACCATCCTTGCATCCCTGGGATGAAGCCCACTTGATCATGGTGTATGATCTTTGTAATATGCTGCTGAATCTGATTGGCCAATATTTTGTTGAGAATTTTAGCATCTATGTTCATCAGAGCCTATAGCTTTCTTTCTTAGTTGTGTCTTGCCCTGGTTTTGGGATTAGAATTATATTGGCCTCATAGAAAGTGTTTGGGAGTCTTCCCTCTTCCTGTATTTTTTGGTATAGGTTGAGAAGGATAGGAGTTAGTTCTTCTTTAAATGTTTGGTAAAATTCACCTGTGTATCCATCTGGTCCAGGACTTTTGTGCTTTGGGAGATTTTGGATTACTTCTTTAATTTCACTAGTTGTTATTTGCCTATTCAGGCTTTCTGCTGCTTCTGGTTTCAGTTTTGGTAGATTATACATTTCCAGAAATGTGTCCATTTCATCCAGGTTGTCCTATTTTTTGTCATAGAGTTGTTTGTAGTAATTTCTTACAATCTTTTGTATTTTTGAGGTATCAGTTGTGATTTCTCCTCTGTCAGTTCTGATTCTGTTTATTTGGGTCCTCTCTCTCTTTTTCTTGATGAGTCTGGATAAAGGCTTGTCAATTTTGTTTATTTTTTCAAAGAACCAGCTCCTGGACCTGTTGATTCTTCAAACTGTAATTTGAATCTCTGAGTTATTTAGTTCTGCTCTGATCTTGATGATTTCCTTCTGGACAACTTTTATCTCTACTTAGAAACACAAAATATTTAAAAAGCACTTGAGATGTATCTTTAGACAGCCATTCCTGACTGTCAAAATGACAAGACAGCCATTTTGTCATGTCTATTAGTCTACTACAATTTGCCAGTCACCACACTGTACCAGGTGTGAGAGTAAGTAGTTCCCAACAAAGGATGTCACTACCCAACTGTAGCTTGCATCCTATTGAGAGATGGAAGAATAATTAAATATTTTAAAATATATATTACTAGGTCATGTACTATTAAAATATAATAGGTTAATAGAACATGAAGTGCTATGTCATATTTCTTATTTATAAAAGGTGTTCAGGGAAAATAATGCTGATAAGATGGCATTTAATGGGGAGAATGAAAATAAGTGAGGGACTCTTGGGACTACTTATAGAAAACACACACCAGACAAAGAAACTCTAAGTAGGCCTTTACACGGGGAAATTTTGGATATGTCCAAAGAACATATATGCATAACTCATAGACACAAATAATCGTGTCGAGATGGTCAGAGAGAAGGGGGAGAGGGGCTGGGTAGAGGTGGGCAGAGATAGGCAATGGGGACATCTGTAAGAGTGTCAACAATAAAAATAAAATAGGGAAAAACATTAACAAACAAACAAATAAACAGCAAGGAAGCCAGCTGTAGCTTTAAGGAGAAAAATATGGACAATGTTTTTGAGGATGAGGTTGGAGAACTAGCCAAGTCTAGACAATATTGTTTATAAGACCATTGGTTAGTGGAGATAGAAATGATGCTGGATGACGCTGGGTGTCAGTGGTGTGGAATTTATTTCAGGTTCTAAACAACAACAAAAAGAGGATTGTAAACAAAGAGCCAGACTCCCTTTTTAGAATGTAATTAAATGCCCATAATTCTTGGTGTAAGAACTGCCCTTTATTTTTGTTTGGTAAAACACGGAATTGCCACCACTAATCACAGGCCAGCGGTGTGGTGGAAGTCATAACAGTAGTGGCACATCCCACTGAGGGCCTGGAGGATGCATATAAGTCCCTTCCATGGTAAGGAAACATTAAGAATCTCAGTGACATAAACTGAGCCCTGGAGACAAAAAGCATGTTCTTAAGTCTCACATTGTCTCTATAGAAGTACTGTTATAGAGAAAATCAGAGATTCATTAATCACTATGGAAAATGCCATTCAACTTAATTTTTTAATTAATTGAGCCTATATTGAGAAATCACTTAATCCCTAGTTGTAATTGTATATGAATAGCTTACTTTAATATAAAAACTAACATCTATGGGCTGAGAAAAAAACACAAGATGTCCATGCTAATAATAAATCCACAGGACCCTAAATCCTAACAATACAGAGAGAAATTACTAATATAGATTGAAATTGCAATGTCAAAGTCACAGTGCCCTTCTCAGTTTTCATGATAACGTGCCTTCATATTTATCTCTATACCTTAAGATGGGATATTTCTGGTGTCCTTCTATTTTCATTACAATTTTTTTTAACCACAATTCTCTTTGAGTAGTTTCCTGCTGCTAGGCACTTCTGCCATAGGCACCTGTCCCTCCCATGAATGTGCCAGTTTTTATCCAGGAAGGCTCATTGATTTTAGAAGTGGTAACTTGGTAGTTTTCAAATATGAATTAAGAATATCTATCCATTCAATTTCTCTTCTACAACTAGGTCCAATTGCTTAAAACCCACTAAAAAGCATGGATCTAAGAAACATATAAATATAACTTTATAAATAGAGAATAATATGGCTAGTATTATATATATTTTTATAAATGACTCATTTAATATGATGTGAAGTTCCTGCTCTAACATTTTTATAATGTCATCGAATCCTAACAATTGCCTCTGTGGGTAAAGAAGTTATATGCAGTTAAAATTGTAACTGCACAGGTTGCAAGCCAGGTCTTCAGCCAGGTCCATAGCTGGAGGCAGGTGAAAGGCAAACATACATTGATATCTCTCTCTCTCTCTACCTCTCCCTAACCCCCTCTCTAAAAATAATAAATAAGATCTTGAAAAAAATATACCTGCATTATTTTAAAAGAATATCACCATAGATTTTTCATTTTATTAAGATATTTGTGAAAATATTTACATTCCTCTCCTTTACATTTCTTTCTTATCATTTACTAAAGTCAGTGAATATATGTGATCAAAATAATCCTCAGCTGCTAAAACATTGATTTGAAACATTGATTGCATTCAATTGTTTATATAACAGCAGAGTAAGGACTGATATCTTTTGAGGTAGGGAGAAAGTATAACTATAAAAATAATGTTACTATATTAGGTTGAACAATATGATTCAACCACTATCCACCTACAAAAACTATAATTCTAATGCAACAAAAATAGACCTGATATCACCATATTAATCTTACGCTTCTCAGTATAAAATCCTATTTAGAACAAGAAAAGATCTTGATTAATGGCTAATCCAGAGATTTTCAGGCATATTTTGTAGTCAGATCAATCTTTCAAAAGAATTTTACCTCCAAACCCCAGTAAAATTTTACCTCATAGGTACCTGTTTTTGTAACCATGAGGAGCACTTGTCACCAGAGCTTCCTCCTTCTTGCTACCTAGTAATTGCTGAGAAGGCTGAGAGAAGACAGTGTGAAACAACTACTCTAGTAAATTAAACCCATTTTACAAATAATAAATCCAAGGTTCTGAAGGGTAAACTGGCTTGGCCAAATTTTGTAAGATATATATGCAGTGGCCATTAACACGTAAAACACAAGCTTCATGTGTTGTGATAATAATAAAATTCAAAAATTTGAGAAGCATTTACCTCATAGGAATTCATAATTTCTAGGTAGTTTATATACTTATATATCAGGGAGTCAGGAGGCAAAAACATTCTTGACAGGCCATGCAACTAGTCAATGATGTGTATGGTTGTATTCTCATGTTGCTATTTGTCTGAGTGTTTGAACCCACCATGGGCTTATTTTTATTATTATAAAACCCAGCAGTAATCGGACACTTGATGGTTTTGGAAGATGTGCTATGATTATACAGAATGTCATTTTATGGAGAGAGGTATAATCATTGCAGAAGTATGTCATAAAGCTTCTTTTCTCTCTCTCTCTCTCTCTCTCTCTCTCTCTCTCTCTCTCTCTCTCTCTCCTTGTTTCTTTCAAAAATTGGCTTATTCCATTTGGAACTACTGCTCAAGACATTGGAATCTCAAGAACAGTTAGTTTAGCATTTTCCAATGAACTCCCTCAGGAATGTGCAGTTTAAAAGGGCATGGGTATTATCCAAACTCAATCTGTGTAGTACATCAATTAACTTGCAAGAGAAAATTGTAACACAGCTTTAAAGACATTAAAAGAAAAAGAAATTGACTTGGCTTATAATCAAATGAGCTATCCCCTGAACTCTTGGATAAGCATGGTTAACTATATTAATAGTAACATTCTGCTTATAGAACATGAAAATGACAAAATTTTGTAGGGCCTTTGTAGTCTTTACAAATCTAAAACCTGGGAACATCCTTTTTATAGTCTCTTCTGCACTTTATATCCCTCTCTTTCCCTTCACATGGTTTGTAAGATTTAGACTTTGGATAAAGTAGTAGAATACATACCCAAGTCACATTCAAAAACCCATTTTTATTGCAATGAATCTCATACCTATATTGCTTCTATGTTGAATTTAAACCTTTTCAAAGCTGTCTGAGTAAATGTTGGTTTCTATACTATATCTGGGTAATAGAACAGACTGTGTCTCATTGTTCCTAAACATTTTGCCTTGCCCAAGGAGATTCTAAGATATTTGATTAATATATGAATATTTACTGGGAAGTTTTTGACAAATACTTTAAGTACCCAGGACCTATTGATGATTTTTTTTTCTGTAGTAACATTTATTTTACTCAAGCATAGCAAAGAAAAATTTATCTAGAAAGGTTTTGTGATCATGCAAACTTCAGTTATTAAGAGACTTCAAATTTAAACCCATTTTGTTTTAAATTCTTATCCACACCCAGCACAGTGCCCTAAAGAAAGCCATAAAGGTCCGGAGAAAAATATAGGCAGTAAACTTTTTGATATCCTACACCAAAATATGTTTACTGATACTTTACCAAGGGCAAAGGAAATAAAAGAACAAATCAACAAATGGGGCTATATCAAATTGAAAGGTTTCTGTTCTGCTAAAGAAAATACCAGCAAAATTCAAAGGGAACCAACGGTATGGGAAAACAAAATTGCCAATGATACCTCAGACAAGGGTCTGATCTCCAAAATATATAAAGAACTTATGAGACTCAACACCAGGGAGACAGACAGCCCAATTAAAAAATGGGCTAAAGACCTGAATAGACAACTCACTGAGGAAGATATACAAACGGCCCAGAGGCATATGAAAGAAGGCTCAACATCACTAGTCATCAGAGAGGTGCAAATTAAAGCCACAATAAGATACCACCTCACCCCTGTCAGAATGGCAATCATCAACAAATCAACAAACAACAAGTGTTGGCCAGGATGTGGGGCAAAGGGAACCCTGGTGCACTGTTGGTGGGAATGCAGGCTGGTGCAGCCACTGTGGAAAACACTATGGAGTTTCCTTAAAAATCTAAAAATGGAACTTTTGACCCAGCAATTCCACTACTAGGACTATACCCGAAGAAACCTGAAACACCAATTCATAAGAACTTATGTACACCTATGTTCATAGCAGCACTATTTACAATAGCCAAGTGCCGGAAACAGCCTAAGTGCCCATCAGTGGATGATTGGATCAAAAAACTTTGGTACATTTACACAATGGAATACTACACAGCAGTAAGAGCGAACTCCTAACTTTTGCAACAACATGGATGGAACTAGAAAGTATTATGCTTAATGAAATAAGCCAGTCAGTGAAGGACAAATACCATATGATCTCATCCATTACAGGACAATAATGAACAAAACTAACAACAAGCAAATCAGGACCAGATAGATATACGAATACTGTGAATGGGCCTTCAGTGGTCAGGGGGAAGGGGGTTGGTGGGACGGGGAGGAAGAGGCAAGGAAGGGGAGCAGTTTAAACAAGAATCTAGTATGGAGGAACCATGGACATGGACAACAGGTGGGATTGACTTTGTGGGAGAATGGGTGGGTGGGGAAGAGGACAGAGGGGAGTAAAAAAGGGATGGATGTAATACAACAACAATAAAATTAAATTAAAAAAAAAAAGAAAGCAGTATCCTCTGTTGCTGCCCCTTTGTGACAGCCCTTGCCAAATCCCTTTTCCCAGTCACCCTGAGTCTTTGGGACTGGGGTCCTCCCACCCCAACAGGCTATCATGCTGCTGGTTTACTCTGCCTTATTCTCTGGCCAGCCTTCAGCCTTTCAGATATAATGTGGGTACTAGCTGCTCCCCATATCCTAGCTGGTATTTCTTAAATTCTATATGGTATTTTCTTGTTTTTGTTTAAAATGATCACAGAGCACACAAGTTAAATGTTATAAAAATACAGAACAGAAAAAAAAATATGTAGTAAAATAAATTCTTTATTATTAGCTACAACATAGTCTCAAATCACCAGTGTTTATGATCAATTTCTCTACTTATGTATACTAAGTAGTTCATGAGCCCCAAATTGGGGAAGCTTGCTCTGGGAGGCAAATTTCAGCCCTTCCAAGGAACACTTTGAGTGGGTGTTACTCTGGCAACTAGAAAATGAGAAGGATATCCACATGCAGAATTATTGTGGAGTGCTCTGAAGAACACCACTGCAGGGGAGTGAAAGGTGGATTATGCTGAAGGGGAATGGCAACAGAGGCCTCAGAAAATCCCGGGAGGAGCCCTGGGAGCTACACCATTGGGTGTTGTTTGAATTGAACCATGGGAGCTAAGATCCCCATGTCGGCCCGTCATTGAATATAGGTTACTTCAGGGAGAGGGTATGATCTTGGGTTAGGAAGTCCCCCTTCAGCATCAGAAAATTCCCTGAAATTCAGCAGGGACCTTATCATAGCCAAATTCTTGGTAGCTGATGGGCTTTTATTCTTGCCTTTTAGATTGCAGGAGGTACAATGAAGCCAATGTGATGTGGTAGCTATATCTTAAAGTTTACTGGAATTCTTACTGTTTCCCTTGATAGACAGACATGCACTATGTCTTTGGAAATGCTAAACCCAAAGAGTGTATAGTTGTAAATTTAGAAAGCAGGAATTACCCTATTGGGTCACTAGGTACAATAGACATTTGAGTCGTCCCTCTTTTCCCCTTTGTGCTGCCCTGGGTGTTGTAGCTGTTAGAGACCCAGAACAATAAAATAGTAATTCATTAGTGATATCTATCACATCCTGGGGGAATGGCATTTTATTCAGGCAGGGGATCTTTTCAAAGCTGGCACCTTAGCTGTAACTTCAAAGGCTATCCCATTGTTCTGTCAGGTTAGCAACTTCAGGTTGTGCTTTATGAGCTAGGACCAGTAAATGCCACTGTTGGGAGATAACTGCTCTCTCTTCTTACCAGAGGGGGTCCCTTGTTCTACAGTATTGTGATATGTACCAGGAGATGAAAGACGACATTTTCTATAATAATAGTGCTAGCTGAATCCCTCTAAGCACAAAAGACAAACCCATACCCACAATATATGTAACTTTCTTTTCTTTTTAAAGACTTATTTATTTATTATTTTTAGAGAGAGGGGAAAGAAGAGAGGGAGAGAGACATCAATGTATGGTTGCTTTTCACCTGCCTTCAGCTACAGACCTGGCTGAAGACCTAGCCTGCACCCTGGTTATGTGTCCTGGCTGGGAATCAAACCAGCAACCTTTGGGTTCCCAGGCCAGCGCCAATCCACTGAGCCATCAGCCAGGGCATATAACTTTCAATTGAGATGAAGTACCACCCATTCCAAGGTGAAAGAATAAACTTTCCACCAGCAGGCCAGTCGTCTTCCTTGGAACCTAATCAAAGGCTTAGTGTCCATATCTCATTATAGATAGACACTCAGTAACCTCAATACAGAGGCTACCCATGATGAATGGCTCATTGGTGGTTGTCCTTGCCTAGACTCCATCCCTACCACCTTGACCACTTTGTTCATATGACCATCATAGCAGAATGGAAATAGCTGATAAAAGAAGCTAATGTGAAAAAAATGAAAACAAAAACAAATAAAAGCATCTACCTGATTATTTAATGCTTCATCAAGGGTACTTGATCTCTGATGGGCATTAGCATGCAATGTGAGATCTTCTTACCCCATGCCCATTTCCATAATTTTATTTTTAAGCTTTTTTCCCCAAAACTCAAATTTTTCTCCTTTAAGACCTCTGTTCAACCGTTAGGTAGCAGCTAGAAATGAGTGGCTAGAGGGGAAATAAAGGCAGGGATCTCACTGTAATAATCTAACAAAGAAAAGAGGCTAGAAGCACTAAGAAGTCTTGTCTCACCAATTAACTCAGCAGTCCTGAGCTCGGTTTGACAAGACTGCCAGGAGTCCTGAGCATTACAAGCAAAATAGCACCAGAGGAAGGGGAGGAGAGTCCTTGAGATTGTACTAAGAAAGAATTGTGTGTGTGTGTGTGTGTGTGTGTGTGTGTGTGTGTGTGTGCGTGTGAGGGTCTGTAAGCATCTGTAACAATCGCACTAAGATAGCCAAGTATCCTAAGTGTTAGGAGCAGGAGGAAGGGGGTGATTCTTGAGTTTTGTATTGGAAAAGGGACCTCTGTAACAATTTCACTAATTAAAACAAAGAGCTTTTACTAAGGGAGAAAGAAAGTCTTTGTGGCTCTAGAAGCCTGCTGACGTATATAACCTCTGAACCTCAATACCAGGGCACTTAGATTAGCCAGGTGCCCACTTGTAGCTTTTTTAAGGGCATAAACTATCTCATTTCCATTATGCATGTTGGCATTTCGCTTGAACTCATCTCTTGCAGTGAGACAAGAACCAAGGCAGGGAGAGACAGGTCTCTCTCTCCCCAATTTGTAACCGCCAGCCATGCCATTTAACAGGGCATGTAAGTCTGTGTATAGCCTGAACTGAATCACTCTCCTTTACACACATAGTGGATGACGTGTAAATCTTGAAGCTTGGCCCAACTTGAGGGCTTCTTCCATTGCAACACAATCCTATAACACAACTTGCTTATGGTTGATCTCAGATATACTTTCAAATTCCATTCAAGTTCTGAGGGTCTACTCAAGCTTCTGATTGGTAGGTCCGCTCAATCCTATCTCAAGATGGGCAACACTTCTTACATGGTTATGCTCCATTGTAGGAGGATCCAGTAGCTGTCCAGAGTTCTTTTATAGAAATTGTATTGCTATCAACTGTAGAAGCTTAGGACTTTTGCTGTGTGATTCTCACCATGAGACTTAACATAAATGCCACCTCTTTCTTTTTCTCCTATCTTTTCCTTCCTTCCTTCCTTCCTTCCTTTCTCTTTCTTTTTCTTTTCTATTCTTTCCTTTTCTGCAGATAACTTTAATACAGCAATTCCCAAACATTTAATCCCAGGCCCTTTTACATCATATAACTATAAATAAATAAGTATACAGATTAAGGTATATTCACTGTATTAGGAATTAAAATTTGAAAATTAAAACATTAATAATTAAAAATAATGATAAGCCTATTCCAAGGGAACAAATATTCTTATAAAAATATATTTTTCAAAAATATTTAGTGATATGATTGGCACTGTTTTATAGTTTATAAATATTTTATTTGATCATTTTAAGTAATTCAATTTAATAAGTTAATTTTATTAACTTTATTTTTAAAGATTTAACTCATTATCTTTAGAAAGCAGGCCAGGGAAGAAGGAAGAAAAGGAGAGAAACATCAATGTATGATTGTCTTCCACCTGTCTCCAGCTATGGGCCTGGCTCAAGACCTGGCTTACAACTGGTTATGTGCCATGACTGCAATCAAACCAGCGACCTTCAAGTTTGCAGACCAGTGCCTATCCACGGAGTTCTTCAAATTTTTAAAATATCAATATAGTTGATCTGCAATAAGTCTGATTAATATATATATGAAAAATACCTGGTTGCATATATATGTAATTGCAAAAAGGTATTTTTTTCATGACCTTTTCATATAGTTGAAAAAGGTATATTTTTATGACCTTTCATATAATTTTGGCTTTTGGCCTTTAATACTACACCAAAATTCAACAAAATTATATGTTTGATACAGAATAATCTTTTAAGAAGATATCCAGTATCTAATTTTTTTTTAATTTGTCAAATTGATAATTGTTTTATTTGATCTAGTTCCTAATACAATTATTCTGCATTAAAGCAAGTACTCGAAGCCTCTGAATTTACTCAGTTTTTACCATGTTTTTTTTTTTTTTTCTTTTGTTTATTTCTTGCTTTACTTTTTACAGGAGACAATCCTGTGCCATGGGGGTAGCTCTGGAATTGTCCTCCTGAGTATGCTTTCTCGAATATCAATATATTATCGATTTCTAGGACTGTGCTGGTGCATTTTGATGGCCTAAAGCATTGTCTCTTTTTACTGTACTTTTACCCTGTGGTGTTTATACTTGGCTTAGCTGCAAATTCCAGATGGTACAGAGGCCAACTGTTATTCCTTAAAAACGTTGTTGCATAATAAATGAAATTTATACATATTGATAAAGAATTGTTTTAACTGTACAGCCAAATGGAAAAATTTTCAATTCATTTATTGTTTTACCATTATAGTTTCTTATTAATCACAAATTATTTTGTTAATCTCATAAAGATATGAATTTACCCTTACTATCTCTGTGATGTCCAGAGTACAGATTTAAAGGGCTATCTAAAATTTATGCCTTCATGCCATCTGCTATTTGGGCATTCAGACCTTATTATGTTACATTCTTTAAAATAGTTTTACATGTTTTCCCTCTGCCATAGAAATTTTAGTCATTAAGCTGAATGTATGAAGCAGGGAACAGTCCAAATATTATAAGTGGTCTGCCTCTTTCCTTCCATAGGGCAGGTTTTCTTAAATTCCATCATATTAACATTTTTGTCTAGATGATTCTTTCTTGTGGGAAGCCTGCACTATGCATTGTACACATAATCCCTGATCTCTACCCATTAGACACATTAGCCCCACCCTGAGCATGACAACTAAAATTGACTCTAGATATTGTAAAATGTCCCTTGGATGGCAAATCTTACCCCACTCCAGAAGAGAATCACAGCTTTAGGTATCAAAACATACAACATCAATAACTAAAACACTGCATAAGTACTAGAGTCTTTAAATTTAGGATAAAATCAATTATAGGCAAAATTATTCCTTAAGCGTTGGAACCAAATTAGAAGGTCCAGGGTTCTGGTTTTTAAACTTTAATGTGCATACAATTTATCCAGGTTGGTTTAAGATAAAGATGCTCAAAGACCCATTTTTCAAGAAATTACCATTTAATAGCTTTTCAATGGGATCTATCAAATAGAGTATTTATTTAGTCTTTAACAACTCATTCATTTTAAAAAACTTGACCCAAAACAAGTTAATGCATAGAAAATGTTAAAAAATGAATGAGTTGTTAAAGACTGAATGTAAATATTAGTATGCTCAAAACAGTATGGAATAAAATGTTAAGTTCTGAGAAAATGTCCTGCTTTAATAGGTTAATAGGTCTGTATAGAAAGAAGTCTCAACAAATAGGCTTTGTCTGTATCCCTCTGAATTAAGTACTTATCTAGATCCCTAAGGTAATTTAGAAATATTAGTCATGAACAATGAACAATATCTCTGTGGGGAAAATTGTGACTATTGCCTCAAGTGGTAAAAGTTTTTCTTGATAACGTTAAAAGTTACAGATGGTGAACTGTCTTTTACACAAAGCATTAGTCAGAAGCCCTACTTAGTCATTGCACTAGATTTTGATGTTGAAAAGATGGAACTGACTGTGGCACTTGCCAAGTTATTTTTCCATGGGACATGAAAAAAGAAAAAAAAAAAAAAAAATACTACGAAGGCAGTGTATTGATTTTGCCCGGCCATTCTCAGGAGAGAACTTACTGACTGGATCTGCAAGTGTTCAGTGTTCCCTCTCAAACCACTGCTGACAAAATCTCATCCATTCTTTGAAAACAGTGATTACCAGACACAATCTTCTGTCAGCTGAATAAGGACTTCTTTTCAAAGAAACATTACCCAAGCTGTTTCTTTCATGCTTCTTTTTTGAGCAAATAGTTACATTGAAATTTCAACAAAGACAACTAAAGCTACACTCAAGTGATTTTTTTCAAATGATTTAGACAGAAAGTGTAGTAAGGATTTTGTTTTTATTCGATTTGTTTTTCAAATTTAGTAGGTTCCTTAAGAGGCAAACATCATCAAGGCAGGGTCGCTTTTAATCTATTTTGTTCACTGCTAAGTCCCTAGCTATTAAAACTGTCCCTAAGCTATAGAAGGTGCTGGATAAATATTTGTTAATAAACCAGTAAACAGGAACTCAATTCACTGAGTTGAATTTGAAATGAGAGAAGTGTTCAAGCTTTTCCTCAAGCATTTCTGAGCAGATAGATATATATGGAGGAATAGATGGTACTTTCATATCTAAATCCAACCCTTGTGCTTTAGACCTATCTCCCTTCCATCTGCCCAAATCCCTGGAGTCCCTTGTCCCTGATGCATCACTGTTATCTTTCTCCAGAGGACCATCCAGCTAACAGACATACAGTTAATTTTACATCCTGTGGAAATGAAAAGAAACAATAATAAATCAGTGAAACACCTCTTTCTTGCCCTCACTTCATCCTCCAACTATATTCCCATTTCTCTTTCTCTTTGTAGAGTATTATTATCTGTTCCTTCCATTCTAATTCCTAGCTACCTATTTTTACTTGATCCTTCTCCAATTAGGTATTTGTCCTTATGGATATACTGAAAGTGCTCATGTTGGAATCCACAGATACCCGTATGTTGCTAAATCCAATATTCAATTCCCTTTGTCATCTTACTTGATCTAACAGAAACATTTGACAAAATTATTTACCCTTTTCTCCTTAAAATATACTTCATTTGGCCTCTAGGAAGCAAATTATTGCACCTCACCACTGAAAGTTTCTTGTTAAGGTTTTTTCCTATTTCTCCTTACCACCCCCATCTTTTAAACTTAAAATCCTTAGGCCTCACTTGTTGGATGTCTTATTTTCTTTTCTGTCACTATTTTAAAATGCCATCTCTTTTCCTGGCTTTCATTATCACTTATACACTGATCATCCACATTTTTAGCTAGAACTAAGAGCATTGCCAGGAATTCCAGTCCATGTAGTTACAATGTCCATTAAGGACTGTACCTAAATTCAGTTAAACATTCAGACTTGTAGGACTGACTTAAGCCCCAGTTGGCACTTGTCTATCTCTACAAAAGGATCCATAATAGCTATCACAGCTTGTTATGGGGAGTGTCAAGTTCTCCTCCTGTGCAGAAATCCTAGTAGCATTTCTTGCAGTAGCTCACAACAAGTATAAAGGAACAGAATCCTTTCCAAGAGGTTCAGGGCTTTAAAACCTCATGTACCACAGAACAATATTTTTTTTTTGGTAACAATTCAACAGACATAGTTTCCGGGGTCTCCACAAGGCACAGGTCTAATTCCTGTAGCCATTGAACTCAGAGGGGCACAAGCTAGGTCCTGTTTTTAAGTTGTTACAGTTCTCTCAGTCCAGATGTAGTTTACCAATCATGGCCATTTGGCCACAAACAACATTGCTTTGTGTTAAAGTTCATTGGCCAAAGCTCACCATTGGTACACGTATGGTAAAAATAAGTTTAAGCCCATTGAATTTCCTTCAACAAAGGACACATATGTGGATAGAGGGGTGTCTCAAAAAGAGAGCTGAAGAAGAAGTACTTATGGGATGTTGAGGTCTGGAGTTAGTCACAGTATGATTGTGGTTGGGATTTGCCAGTTTTTGCAAACTAGGATGTTGTTGGAACATCCAATGGTTGTCTTGTCTTTAGACTATATGAGTTCAAAAGAGTTACTGTTAGACCAATTTGTGGACTTATCTTAGAGAATATGGTTCTGAATGAGTTGGTATTAAAAGAATTTAAGAATAGAGTTTTTGACAGAAATCTTGGTTTTGGTTTGGCATATTTATCTATCTTGTGTGCCATGTAGCAGTCTGTTTTGAAATAGTTTAGTTTAGTTTTGATCTACTGTCTGTCAGTATATTAACACCCCATCATTAGTAACACCATCAGCATGTTATTTTTATCAGGTTTCCAGGAAAATAAACTGTAGAGACCTAAACAAAGGGTACTTTTGTTACCAAGCCAGAAAAGGTTTGTTAACACTTTCCCACAATATCTAACTACTTGCTTTACATCTCTCTATGGAGGTAGATCACATTAATATTCAACTTAAGTTTAACATTTGTTGTTTGCCAGAAAGTGGACAAACTAAAAACAGCTAAGCCAAAAAAGACATAAGCAGTCAAAACCCTTTTCCTCTATAGTCCTTACATTGCATTCATGGAGAGTCCACACTTTCAGTTTTATAAGTTAAAAACTTGAAGCCCCCTTTGCCTTCTCTCTTTCTCTCACAACTCATATTCTATATTCTGTTGGCTTTACCTTCAAAATCAATCCAGAATTCAATCAGTTATCATAATTTTTATCTTGTCTGGATATTTGCAATATCATTCTAACTGATCTCCTGATCCAACTGTTCCCTTTAGTCTATTATGAATACAGAATACACAACGAGTTTTTAAAAGTATAGTTAGACCATTGCTTTCCTCCTCGAAAGTCTCCACTGGCTTTCCATGTCACACAGAGTAAAAGTTAAAGTCCTTACGATGATCTTCAGTGTCCTAGGGAAATTGAACTTTATAATCACGTTAACCTTATCCTTAACTTCTCTGTCTTCCCATAGTCTCTTCCTCCACATTGGCCTCTTTGTCTGGAATATGCCAGGTGTTCTTCTGCCTCAGGACAGTCTGAATGTTTCTGACTGCTCTATTTTTAATCTGGAAAGTTCTTCAAGACATTGTTCAGTGGTTGTCCCATCCTACCCTTCATCTCTCCCCATCTCTTCTCACTGCTCCTTTCTCTTCTTTAGTACTTATATAGTTTACTTATTAACGTTTATTTTTTCATGTTCTTTACTAGGTTGTATCTACATGAGGGCAGAATTTACTTCTGTTGTATTCATCCTAGATACACAAGATCTAGAATACTACCTGTAATTTATTAAGCACTTAATAAATAATTGTTGAAAGGACTTGTTGAACCTGAAAGTGAGTATGATAGTGTTTATGATGTAAGGGATCACTACAAATAGCATAAACAAATCTGTAGCTTTAAATGTTATGCTAGTTAAAAGCCTATTTTATCATTATCATTATCATCACCATCATCATCATCATCATGTTTGCTGATATAGAACACAATCATTATTATATATAAACATGCATATAACATTACCATTGTAATTAGCTGTGGCATAACCAGCTAATTAGAACCACAATTTAACCATTATCATTTGTGATTTTTCAGAGGGAAAGACTTTATTGATACAACAAAAGACAGTTTGTTATTAGATCCCATTGAAGGTCTCATTTCCCTGGTTTTCCAATCCAGATAGTAGACTCCTATTATGATAAAGTGTGTATTACTTGTGTGAGATATTGTGTGTGTATGTACCTATAGTTTCATATATAAGCACAGATATGCAATGAAAGAGTTGATATAAGCATTAGAATGACAAAGGGAAAATGGAAGACAGGAATTTGAATAGGCAAGCAAAGTCTAATTCTGGCCCTTTGGAAACTGATAACAGGGTTGCATACAGTTGTCAGAAAAGGTACTCTTTGATTTGAAGTTTGATAGTTTCTTAATAGATTTTATAAGTCCTCCCTTTTGCTGGAGTTGAAAAGTTTCTGAGCATATTAAGTATTCATTGTTGAGTACAGAATTTGATCAAAAGAGTAAGTGAGTAAGCCTAGATATCCATAAGGTTTGTAAAGGTAATTTTTAGGGCAAGCAGAGTATTCTGGCTTCCATAGTTAAACTAAGTTTTCTTCTTGTACTAGATTAATAGTGGTATATCTACGAACTTCCATAGAGACCATAGCATATTATAAGTTCCATTATTCTGTAGATATAGATCTTAATGAGCCATTGCTGCTAGGGAACATAAGGCATCTGACAATCCAGCACAGGCCCAGACACACTACATATACTCTTTTATGGGCATTTTTCTTGTGATACATAAACCTGGCCTTAGGCCATGTCTGTACAACAGAATTCTACCTCACTGAACAATTCATTTGGTATGATTTGTTGTGACCTGTCTACACAATTCTTGAGTAGTTCGTGTCTTAATGAGCCACAGCAAATTGGATGGGCCAATTCATAGCTGCTGTCTCATACTGTAGCCATGACCTCGATTAAAGTTATAGATTGCTTCTAAACATTGTTCATTGGTAGTGACTTGAACTATAACACAGAATGCTCTCATTAATCCTTTGATTGAATTGAGAATATTCATATTAGACATCTCTGCACTGAAGGTATCACTTTACCTACTGGGACATTGCATGATTTGATTGACAGTAATTGCTGCCATATGCTTCCAATTATCTAATAAGTAATTGCTACCACATATGCTACCAATTATAAGAAACTGAACTGCTTTTGATCCTCCATTCAAAACTGTCACTGAATCTTGGAATGTCACACCATGTTGGCTTTGAAAATGTTTTTTGAATTGCCATCTACATCTAAAATAAATTTTATATGAGATAATAATTAAAAATACGTCTTAAGTGAACATGTTTATATTAACATAAAATTATTTGGAAAAATTGAAAAGTAAAAGAGGTGAAATGAAACATATTAAAAATAAACTTAAAACCAATCTCAGCATCAAATTAATAGTCCATAACACTAAGGTTTCTACAGCAGTACTTTTAATTATGAAAAAGGATTAGAAATTATTAAAATGTTACGTTAATTTCTTTTACTTATTGAACAAATTAATTAAGGATCATTGCATATAAATTATTATATATAAAGATCATGGTAGATAAAAAGATTACAGCAACTTTTATTAAAATGTAGAATATGCCAATGTATACAATTATATTACAAATCATGATGTATTATGTTTTGAAAAAAGAAGTATTGAGCTCTAGACTCACTTAAGTAGATAAGCTTTAGCTCCACAGAGAAAAATATAATTAAACTGATGGTACAAAATTTCAATTCATATTTGAAGAATAGATAGGGTTTCATCTGACAGGAACAGGAAAAGATGCAGGCTCCTTCACAAAGAGGAAATGTCAGAGGAAATGTGATTCATTTATATGTGAAACAGTGTCAATGAGCCACATATCTAGCCTAATAGCTCAACATGTCATTTAAGCAGTTAAATTTCAAAAACCTGCAAATATAATTCTGATTGTTTTAAGACACTCTCTTGATTTTTTGATTTTTTTTTTTTGCTTCTACTGTATGTTGACAAAAATATAGAAAATACATAGTTGACATTGCAAAGTAGTTTCCAGTACAATGTGTGATAATAACCTCAAGATTGCCAGAAACCTTTGGCAATTATGATGTAGATTCATTTTCCCATTTTTTAAGTTTCAAAAATTTCCACCCACTTGCATAATTCCATATCATAGCTATACAATACAATTTCATCATGTCCCCAGTCCAATTCATATTTATGCAACTTCTTGATTAATCTTGTAAAAATGATTTATGCAGTTCTCATTCGTAGAACTGATAACCAGTGTGGCAGACACAAAAGACTGAAATGGTTTCTCTTTGCCTAGTGCAGTATTTTCCAATGTTGAGTCTATACTGAACCATGATATCCTGGAAATGGATATTTTTTAACAAGAATATGAGCATTTTATTATAAGTATGTAGGAGAAAAATACCTATTGGTTCAAGTTCATTTACAGTTTTAGCTAAATTAATCTATGTCACTCACCCACACTATGTTTTTTTCTAAAAAATCTACTCAAATCCCTATCAAGGGGTTAAATATTTACATGCAAACCTCATTCAATGCAACCACTTCAGACTCTACTCCTTTTTTCTCACATAATGAATTATGACCTTATTTTTAAAGGCCATCTCAGGTGTAATCTCTCACTAGTAATCTTCCTCATCTAATTAATAAAGCCAAATTAGGTTTGTGCAACTTTTAGAGTTTTATACACAGTTGACCATGCCAATGTCAATAATAAAGAAATTGATCCACTTTGTTAGGTTTTGATAAATAGTTTAATATATTGGGGCATAATCCTCAGCTAAAACTAATAGTGCTAAAGATGAGAGGTAGATGGAAATGATAACATTGAATAATAATTAATTGGACCTGAAACACATGATAATGTTATCATTGGTAATAAGTATTAAACAGCAATCTATATTTCTACACCAGAACCAACTGCTCCATACATTACGAGCCCAAAAGGGTTTCAAAATGAACCATGGAACACATTCACAAATGTATTAAATACAAGACAGTAGAGAAGTTAAAAAAAAATAGTCTAAATGTTGATGATAAAACATAATTTTAAATTTTTTTGATGAGCAATGATAGCATGAAGCCTACAGATATTGCTATGGACTGAATTGTGTCCCTCAAAATTCATTTGTTGAAGCCCTATCCTGAAATGTAATAGTCCTTGGATGTAGAACATTTATTGGTTAGTAAGCTTAGGTAAATTTAAGAGACTGAGGCCCTAATGATAGGATGAGTGCCCTTTTAAGAGATACCAGAGAGTTTACTTTCTCTCCATCAATCTATCCCTCCCATTTCTACCATGTGGACACAGTAACAAGGCAGCCATCCACAAACCTGTGGAGAGCAGGACCCATAAAATGGCATTGGTCTGGTCAAGACAGGATAAAGCATATAAAGTGAAGTGGAGTCACTCATGTCAGCCAAGTTGGCTGCCAGTCAGCCATGACACTGTGGTTCAAGAGAGAAACTACCCCTTGAACCAAAGACACATCTGGTAAGGGCTCACACAAGATATCTGTACATGTGATCAGAATAGCCATGTCTGCAGAGTGGGACCACTCATAGATACTCTCCTGGAGAAATATCACATTTGTCATCAGGAGTGTCAAGTAGAACAGCCATGTACCACCCATAGGCTCCTGGGAAAATTCCCCACTTGGTATCAGGGGTGCTAAGATATTTATCAAAAAGGCCCAGAAGAATGGAGTACATCACTTTCAAGGTATAACTGAGGCAGGTTCCAGACACTGCTAAGACAGCTGAGCTCCATGCCACAATGATCTCTTTTGGCATGGACCACCTGAGGCTCTGCCCCACTGGACTGAGGACTTTGGCTATCCTGCTGCCCACCTGGCTCCTTTCTTACAAGATGCTGACAACTCCCTTTCCCACTATGCTGTCTCCAAGGCCTGCAGACTGAGACTCTGGGACTCAGTTTCACTATCCTCTATTGATTGCTATGTGTGTTATAATTCTCTTAGATTGTTAGAGTATTAGATGTTCATGTATGCTGATGTTTTACTTTGAGTGAACCTGCATTCAATGAAAGCTGACTGAATAGCATAGTCACCTTGTGTGACTCCTGTCTATTCCTTGGTGCCCAGCTGTTCAGCAGGCAGCTAGCCAAACTGTTGCCTGGATGACTTATAGGAAAGACTGTATCACGAACATACACTCAGGACAAAACCAGAAAGAGAATTCTCAACAGAGCAGGACTATGCCAGAATCATTATCTCAAGACTCAGTTTCCAGAACCATGAGAAAATAAATCTCTATTTAAGTCACCCAGTCTATGGTATTCTGGTAAGGCGATCAGGGCAGATAAATTGAGTACATACAGTACAACCGGGCATTTGGTAAAAGATCTAAGGCAAAAATGCAAAATGCTTTTAAAAATAAAATCATCAAAACAAACACAGATAAAATTCATAGAAACATTATTCCAAAAACTGCAAGGAAAATTTTTCAAGCTAGATGGAATGGGGAGAGAAGAAAGTTGTTTGGCCATGAAGAGATAGACACTTTTAAATAGTAAAAAAACACCACAGAAAGTTATGCTGGAAGGAAACTACATCTTCAACAACAAACTAAAAAAAAAAAAAGTTTATACAACGAGAGCAGCAACTAACACTCATAAATGTTCTGAAGATAATTATTGGAATGACATATACTTGAGCTAGTGTTTTCATTTCTGTTTCAAAGTGCCAAACACCTTTGATCAAGTTATAATACAGATTTTTGTACTGCAGTATTTTTATTAAAGAATGTAAGTACTATTTCAATTTACTTCTTTAATGTTAATAAATTACCCCTTGAATTTATGCTCTACCTCTAACAGATCAGATGTTTGTAGAAATGTAGCTAAAAGTTAAAGCCTCATATATTGTAAGGGATTATTGTTTTAATTATTATAAAACTGTTTTCAAAGGTTAAGGTGCCACTGAGGGGTAAACATTCTAGATAATGACGTCTAAATTAACCTATCTTTTCCAACCACAATGAGCAGATGATGCTTAGAAACCTGTGAAAACTACTTGAAGATGAAGCACAAAATAATAACTTAGGTCCTAAAAATTCTATATCCTGATTACAATTTCTGATATTTTTCCAGGAATTGAAAGAATTTAAAATATGCACAACCTTGCAGTCAGAATTATTCCTTAACAGAAAAATAAGCCATCTTGAGCTGGCAATGTGGTACAAATAATCATGGTAGCAATAAATCATGTTTTCTTTTAAAGAAACAACTCTAGAGAACTTGGAAATACATTCACTATTTGGAGAAACACAAATGAAGTACATTGGTTAAAAACTGATAATTTTTCTATAGTACACAATGGAATTTTTTCATGTGAAAATGCAAAGACATTATAATTCATTTTGGTTTCTTTTTACAAAGCAATTCACTTGTTGTGTTCATGTGTATTATAATTTTCCTTTTTATGCATCATGTCTCATATTATGAAAGTGTATTGAATGGGTAGTATCAAAATGAAGAAAAGTATCAGGTTCATAAATCAGAATAAATTGAATTAGAACAAATTGTATTTCTTGAAAAATTATTCATCCCAAAGTAAATGAAAAATGCAAAAGAAAAGAAAAAAAGTGAGGGGGTTTGCATTATAATCCAATAGATTCTCCACTCTTAAACATACCAGAGTCAATCCTAAACTCACTGAATCTGAAAAGGTAATTGAAACAAGTGGTGTGAGGAAAAAACTCTTGAACAACATTTTATAATGGAATTAAAGGGAGAGTTAATAATTAATATTATATGTCTGCGAGTGTAACTTTTATTTTGTTGTTTGTATTGTCTGTTGTTTCCACATTTTCCTTGATTTATCGTGTACATTTTATTCCATCAGAATCTTACCCATTCTTCAAGTCCAACTTAAATACTTTTCTTATCCAAAAAAATATCATATTTTTCCTGAGCACTTTTTATCTATGTACACACAATGCAATCTCATATTGATGTTAGTTTTTCACACTTGTCTATTTTAAATGGCTCTTTGTAGAAAATGATATCTCACTTTTCTTTGTATTTCCCAACACAGAAAATGATGTTGAAGATACAAGGTCTCTTCCACTGTACAGAGTTAACAAATGTTTATTGTGGCAAAATATAATAAATAACCAGGGTATGCTCATGTTATATAGAAGAAAAAATGCAGAAAATTGTGGTAAACTTGAGATTTCTTGAAGACAGAGTTAATCATAAACTAGATTATGGAAAATTGTTCAATGATACTTTAATATAACTTGGACTATAACTTAACTTTGGATGCTGCTGGTTTATGCCTATTTTCCCTGCTTTGTTATGATGACTCATTTCATTCTTGAAGCTGCCCAATTTGTACAATAAAAGCAAACATTATCCTAGTTATACCACAGGATACTAAATCAATAAAAATATACCATAAAATATTTTTTAAAAAGCATAATGGCCCAGATCAAGTGCAGGAATTAACTAGAATAGAGAGAGTGAAAAATAGTGACTTTTATTTTCTAAAGATTTTTTTCAAAATTTGAGGCTGTTAAAAAAAAAAAACAACAGTAAACTCAAGTGAGAGAGTACAATTACCTTTGTAAATAGTTCATATAAAGAATTTCCTACCCTGGCTAGTGGCACAGTGGAATACTCCCTGGCCTGTGAACCCAAAAGTTGCTTGTTGGGTTCCCCAGCCAGGGCACATAATCAGGTTGCAAGCCAGGTCTCCAGCCAGGTCTGCAGCTGGAGGCAGGTGAAAAACAACCATACGTTGATGTCTCTCCCCCATTGATGTCTCTCCCCCTCTGCCTCTCTCCCTTTCCCTGTCTCTAAAAAGAATAAATAAAATCTTTTAAAAATTTTAAAAAAGAATTTCCTTCATTGACAGTAAAGTGGAATTGTGCATTTGACTGACCAGCATCTTCTTGATGGTTTAGGCTGAGAGATTTTGAAAAAACAGTAAATAAGAGAAACAGGCAGCCAGAGTAAAGGCAGTCCTGGATGAGTATTTATGAGTGTCCTATAGACATTTAAACAGAGGTGAGGCAAAGAATGGAAAGTGTATGTATTTCTATGAGTATAAATATAATATTAGGTGGTCTCCCTAAGATGGGTATTTATACTTAATATTCTGATAAACTCAATGATGTTATTATCTTGCCTTAAAAAAACTGGAAAGTAAAGCAAAGCTCTTATTAGTGAGCATTATTCTTTATTATCTGGGGAAATAAGGCTTATCTCCATCATTCAGTAGAAACTGAATGCCCATAAAAAAGGCTGATGTCTTGCTAGACCCTTGGTAAGGTATTGAATAAAGCAGGCATGATCTCTGTCCTTTCAGAAGTTTACATCTCATAGAGAAAACAGCCACTGAACCAATAAACAAACTGAAAAATGTGAATACAGAATATAAAATTTTCATTCATATTTTTAGTTTTTAACCTTCAAAGAACATGCTTTGACTTGACTGTCATTTGGCTACAGGAATAAAAATAATAGAATCATGACTCACGCTTGTCTATGTTCGGTCCACAATTTTTACACAGTTCTTCATTATGACTTTGCGTTTACTGAAAGGAAAAAAAGGAAAAATTACTTAGAAATATCCTGGCCATATTCAATGACGCATGTGAGCAACTGAAATGAATGACAGGTACCATAACGGTGAAAGCCAGGGCTAGGGCGAAGGGGCGAAGGGGCGGGTCTCAGGAACTGAGAGAGGCCGCTTGGATGGAAACTGTGACTGAACCCACAGGACAGCCTGCCCGCACCTTGGGGCTACTGTAAAAAACTGTTATGTGGCTGCACAAAACAGCCGAAGTTGCCCCAGAGTTGGTGGGAGCCCGGAGGTGCCGCCCAGCTGATAGCTCGCACCGTGTGCACAGTTGGGACTCGCACCTCTCCATGGTGAGCTGGTGAGGCACTGTAACGCTGGCCGCACAGCACACAGGCCCTACCTAGACCGCTTAAGGTGGACCCACACCCTTCCGGACCCCAGGAACACCAGCAGTTTTGGCACCAGGGTCCCACTGAGGGAGCCCACACATGACCTTCTGGGATAACCTGGCAGTGCGTCCCAGCCCCAAGAGAGAGTAACTGCAGGAGGCGATGGAACCCCCAAGGGCACACCCCAGGGAGAGAGAACTCTAGGAGGGACACCTAGTTGTGTAACTGCCTTTCTGCTCCAAAGGGTCAGAAAAGGAAAGAAACTAAAAGTTAGGGAAATTCTGGGCATGGGTTCAGATTTCAGTCTTTCAGAGAACAAGGGGCTTTCTGTGTTTTGTGGGACGGAATGACATGGAGCAGGGGAAACCTCCCCCTGAGAGCCCTGTGAGTAAAAACTTTTCTTCCTTCTTCACCTTTTTCCAAGTTATTCTAATGCACAGTGGCAGGCAGCTGGACCCCAGGCTGCTCAGTTACCGTACTGACAAAAAAATAAAAATAAACTTCCCAGACTTCTACATAAAATAAGGCTAAACATGTACAACAACAGCATCTGCCCTGGTGCTCCCATAAAGAAGCAGATGTCATAAAGCAGAAGTCTGCTTTAAGAAACAATTGGATGGAAATAAAATGTCCCTTGCCCAGAATCAAAACAAATACCTGTAGGTAAACAACAAGAAAATGGTTGTTTAAGGAAGCAAAGCTGAGGGGAGAAGATAATGAAGTTTGATGCCAGTTACCAAGAAAGTTAATTTCACCAATTTCTGCCTTCATTTTCCCCCTATTTCATTCAAACATCGATCTTACAACTTCTAGCCTTACTAGCAAATTTCAGAATATCTGCAGGACAAAACCTCTGAATTTGATTTACTCAAGGCTATCCAAAAGCAAACTCTGGGACAGAGGTCCCAAATCTCCCTCTGTCATTACACTCAGAAGATGGGGTTTATTCAGAACTCTAAAAACAGAACACCATAGAATTAGATCCCATCCTCTGAAAACTCCAGACTTTTTATTGCCAGGTTAAAATTGGAGAAAGTTAGCTCTTGAGTACTGAAGAAAAGGTGAATCTCCAGATCTTAATTTGTATAGTCATAATATCCAGTCCCTTCACACCCATAAAATTGTCTCTAACCATTCCTTCCATAGGGACTTTGCACTCTCAAGGAATCTAATACCATTTACTAAATTGATACAGAATAGGATAGAAGCTATTAATTATATTTTAGGGACTTATTTTCATGCATTAAACAGGTGAATTATTTTTGACCTACTTTTTAAAATATAAATAGGAATCCATTTACTGTTACAAAGCTAATCAACTTCATCTCTCAAGTTCAACAAATTTCTTAAAACTTGTTTTATTAATTTAATAAATTAATTATAAATTTAATTAATTTATAATTACTTATAAAATAAAGTAGTTGTATTACAACCTGGCTTAATGTAACATAAGCATGGTAGAATACTTGCCATAACAACTGACACATCAATTTTATAATTATATAAAGACATACTTGTGCTTTAACGATAACTGTTAAGTGTTATATATATGTTCAAATCACTTCACCAGTACATTTACTACAATGGCATTTTTTTTTTTTTTTTTTTAGTTTGCATGTGTGGGTGCAAGAGGAATATATTTTTTCTTTTTCTCAAATGAGAACTGATTGAAGATATACATACATAGGTAGCTATATATAAAACTATTGGAGAAACATGAATGTAGTTCTAATTTCCTTGTGAATTCTGAGTAAATATTGATTCAGACTAGGTCACATAGTCTTGTTCATACCAGATGTCCATGCATGACTGATTTATAGTGTTATCTTGCAAAACAGGTTACTAGTTCTTTTGATATAAAAGAACTTTTTTCATACCAAATTTCATGATTTAATTGAAAGAGAAGGCATATTCTTGGTTAGAATTATGAAATATATTTTACCTTTCTTATTTTATTAACTTGTGACAGTTGCTAAGTCTATAAAATATTTCTCTCATAAAGATATAATTTCATCATTGATAAGTTTGTAATGTAAAGCTTAAATTATTTATAAACATGTTTGTCATAATTCTGAAGAATACTTCTATGTGATTATGACTATATGTACTTAAAGTATATTTTATTTATTTGTCAAATTACAACTTCCAAATAGATAACAAAAATGGAATTAGATTATTTTTTCAGTACTTTTCTTAGAAATATCAATTTATGTTTTTCCAACAAAAGCCAAGCAAAGAAATCCATGAGCTATTGTTCAGCAGACAAAGAGCTCAAGAATCTGCCTGGTGTAGTTCAGCATGATCATTTTAGGCTTTGTAGAATGTTCTTTGTATTTTTTAAGCAAGTTTTGATCTTCAACTTGGTCAAATTGGTTTTAATCACCCTTTTAGCTTAAAGAGAACAACCAATGAAACAGACACCAGCTCCCCTAGTATGATTCACCCAGGAAAGAGAGAAATCAAATAGCTTTGGCATGTTGCCATATCCAGAATATAGTTGCAAACTATGGGATTATTGTCTGTCCTAGACCCCTTAACACATGGATCATCTTATCAGAATGTTTATGAAGTTAAAGCAACCAGCAGAGATTTCTTGACTTCATCTAAAGCTCATTAGAATGGATTGGCCAGAGGGAATTTTTGTATTTAGATAGATCATAGTCTTTGGAAATGATCAACTATATTTCACAGAATAGTCAGTGATTTTTTAATTAACATATTTGTGCTACATATTTATGAAAAATAATATTAGACACATCTTAGAAGATATGGTAAAGGGAAAAAGTAAAAGTGAAATATGTCTACCAGTTCATTTTCATTTTTTCCTTTTTATTAACATAGCAACCAACAAAACCTATTCTTAGTAGGTTATATTCCATTTTCTCTCACTTTTAGAGTAGATGGCAAAATGGAAATCAAACCATTGCAAAAGTGAAGGTAATACTAGAATTTTAAAAAATTTTCTGAGAATGTTGAGATATTGACTATTTTATAACTTCCTTATCCCATCCTGAAAAATTACAGCCTTAGAATTTTCATTTCAAGACTCATTAGCAAAGTTAATGTGATAACACTCTAATTATTTACATAAAGGTTAATAATTAGGGAGAAAGTTTCTATAATTTATTTGTTGTTTGTGTATATATGGAATATAAACCATAATTACATAGTTCAACTTTGATCCTAAATTTTAGATTTTAGAGATTCTTTACAAAGACTATGTTTTGTTGATGCATATTTCAGCTAAGGGTGAAAAATTCATTCCTGAAAGAATCAGTGAATCATGTTACTGAAGTTAATTATATGCATACCAGCATGGTATCATGAAACTATATTTGTATCACGTAGTATTGTAAAACTTGATGGATCTTTTAGCTAATCAGAGTTTAGCTCCACTTCTGATTCTTGTCACTTAATTTCTTAAATTTCAGTTGACATACAATATTATATTAGTTTCAGGTATACAACATAGTAAGTAGTTATTATATAACTTACAAAGTGATCATCAAACTAAATCTAGCACCCATATGATACCATACATAATTATTGCAATATCATTGATGATATTCCCTATGCTGTACTTTATATCCCCATGACTATTTTTACAACTGAAAATTTGTAGTTCTTAATCCCATTACCTTTTTCATCCATTTCTTCAACCCTCCTTTCCTCTGGCAATGCAATTTGTTTTCTGTATCTATGAATTTGTCAGTTTTGTTTGTTCATGTTTTTAAATCCATATATTAGTAAAATCCTATGATATTTGTCTTTCTTTGTCTGACTTATTTCACTTAGCATAATATCTTCTAGATCCATCCATGTTGTCACAAATGGCAAGGTTTCATTCTTTTTTATAGCTAATATTCCGTTGTATATATGTACCACATCTTCCTTACCCATCCAGCTACCAATGAAAACTGAAAATGACTGTCCCTGTTCATATTCTTCTTTTCATTGCTTAATTTCCCTGTGCTGAGGTTGGGAATAATATTACATCATTTAAACAATTTTATAAAGATTTAACTAAATGCTGTATTTAAAATGCCAGGCCCAAAATAGGTTCTTAGTAAATAACAATGTCTTCTCTTCTTATTTTAGAAATGTATGCAGATATTTAATAAATTGAAGTAATTAATCACTTTCCAGATGTGGTTTAGGGCTATATCTTCCAATTAGTTTGTTTTAAAAATTCAGTATAAGGAAGCTATTTGTGTTACATATAGTAAAAAATTCTCAAAATACCTGGAAGCAGCTGTTGGAATCCAATAACTGCTGAGAAGCCAAATAGACATGAACCAGTAAGTAAAGTGACACTGTAGTCAGGAAGTAAGTATGCATAGGACTTACATCTCTGTTGTAATACAGGAACCCATTTCTCAAATTAATAATAAGAAATCCAAGGGAATCAGTATATTAAGAATTTTATGAAAGGACTTAATTTTTACATTATACTTCTTGTGCCTACTTTTATCACTCCACTTATGAAATAGGTTGTTAGTGGGGAATCAAATTATTGTGATTTTCAGATGGGGGCGAACACAATTCATGAAAATATAAATAATATTGTGGACATTTAGTAATTTGCAATGAATATATAAAGCAATCAATAAAAGAAAGGCTACAATTTAGCTAGTTAGGGTTTTTATTTCAACCTTCACTTGGTTTCTTTTCTGTAGTCCTTTCTTATCCCAAGTGCATAGGTGGTGTAAGCGGAAACGCGCTCAGGTCTTCCTTGCTCAGTGTGGTATATAATTGCATGTCCATCTGGCGCAGTCTCACAAAACACATGTAGGAGTCTGGTTATAAAAATTATTCAGGCGACAGGATGTCAGGTGTTTTGCATGGTTGTCATCTTTGAATTTCCTGTTTTATCACCTAGCAAAGTTTCAATATAATGACCTTCATGTTCGTGCATTTTCTGCATTTTCTTATAATTTCAACAAAATCAGAAAATAAGCACTGTGAAGCAAGAGAGGATATGGTATCCTATTTGGGCACCTAGATACCCACTTGGCATGTATCCTTCCATAACAGAGAAATAATATGGTTTATGGAGCACAGCCTTCTTTAATACTGTTTTTTTTTTTTTTTTGGAGGGGGAGGGGTTGGTAGGTATTTAGCTACACACTAAACTGTTCTTTTCTAGATAGGAATGTAGAAAGTATTAAATGAGGTCATCTCTTACATTTCAGTCTACCCTTGTGAATTCACGTGAATCTAGATAATCTTAGTAGTAATGGATAGACTAAACCTTGAATATCAAGTCTTCTTAATTCTCCAAAGCCCTGTTTCTTTTTCGCTTTGATATCTGTAACCAATGTGGAGATATTCTGTATCCATTGCCAACTGCAAGAGTCAGTTCTACTCAATGCTTTTTGTTCTTTAGTCAGAATCATGAAGTCTGCATTGTACAAAGAAGGGTCACCTGTAAAAATATCATGTTCATTGGCTTAAATGAAACATAATTAGCTGCTTCAAAGAAAAGGAAAAACTAAGCAATAATAATAATAACACCCTGGCTGGTAGCACAGCGGTTAAGGTGCCTGCCTGCGAACCCAAAGGTCGCAGGTTCGATTCCCCAGCCAGGGCACATAACCAGGTTGCAAACCAGGTCTCCAGTCAGGTCTGTGGCTGGAGGCAGGTGAAACGCAACCATACATTGATGTCTCTTTCCCTCTCTGCCTCTCTCCCTTCCACTCTTTCTAAAAATAATGAAATAAAATCTTAAAAATATAATAATAATAACATAATTCTGTGTGTTTTGATTATCATGAATATATCTAGAATATGTTTAATTATAGTGGTCTTCCTAGTTGTAGTGGTAAAACATCTTTGAATAAATTATGTCATGTTAAAAATCTTGCTTCCAAAATTTATTCTTCATTTTGGCACACATTGCCATATGAAATACTTTGTATTTTATGAGATTTCCTAATGCTTTTAAGGCCTTCATTTTCTATCCTAAAAATGGCGGTGGCAGGATTCACTGAAATATCCAATGTAGAAATGGTCCAGGAGTCAAAGAAAATGATGCCAATACATGTACTGTTTCTCAAGAATCTGTCTTTCTTATTATTAGATAGCTGTGCATAGGAGGACCTTATCAGTCTAGGAAGGAAAAAAAATAGTTCCATATCTAGCAGTCAAGGGCTAGCTGTGGTAAGTGATTTTACTCTTACAGATAAATATTCTAAATGAGAAGTTAAATTTTTCTTTCTCTATTATCCATTATTCAAATTTCTTAGATATAGAATCACTATCCTCCTGCAAATGGCTGATCCTCTTACATTTCTAGGTAGTTGGAAAATAGAGCAGAATAGCTTGAGGGATGTAGAGAGATCAATATGTCAGCATATTGTGCTTCTCATTTTAATTGCTTGCAGTCACAATGAAAATTTGAAGGAAAATATCCTCTTGGTATTGAATACTAGATTTTATTAAGCATGATTTTTAATCATCAAAATTTTATCAAAATACACACATTAACTTTTACATAGCTAATGTGTCCACATATTTGTTAGTAGTTATACAAAAATATTATAATAGCTACTTGTGCTATAAAACTGCATTAGATTTTCATTAGATTGTAAGAATGAATGTATAGAGAAACTTCAACCTCGGTCAATTGAGTATCCACTGTGTATTAAAATGATGTATACCTACGGAATATACCAAGCTAGCATGCATTTGATCATTGTGAAACTGAAGATTAATGATTTTATTCTAGTCAATAAATATTGACCTTGCAATAGATGTTGGCTAATAATAAATACATATGTTATAGTCTAGTACTTTTAAAATTCACCTTGAGAATAGAACTAATTTATTTAATTATAATGAGGTAAAGCAGACTCCAGGAATGACATGGGACAAAAATTAAAACCAAGAGAAGCAAATGCTTAAACCTTAAAATTGGGGTCTGGAAATGGTAAGTCTTAACAAGCTAACAACTGAGATTACTGCAAGACAGCAGAATTGTCCATTAATAATCTACTATTAGGAGTTAAAACAGAATTTAAAGACGAAAAGTATTATTTTATAACATTATAAGTTTTACAAAATAAGAAACCCGAGTCTAGCTTGATGTCCTGACTGGCCCCAAATCACATAGTTATTAGCGATAGAGCTGAAAGTACAGCTTAGTCCAAACAGTTCAGATTGCAGTAATGGATCTATCCCAAGCCTGCTGCACACGAGGAAGTCTAGATGCCCATCAGTTTGAATGAAGACAGTAAAAGCTTAAAGTAGGCAGCATGAAAAAGAACAGATAAAACCTTAAGGTAGTTATTAAAATAACTCTTCAAATACATCAAAAAAGACTGTCCTGTAATATATCTCTTAACATTGGTGAGAGAATAAAATGCACTTTTATTATCCCACATTCCATTTATCACACAAGCTATGAGAACAAAGCCATTCACTTTTTTTCCAGATATACTTAGTAGAGAGAGGTACTAGTATTCACAGCATTAACATAAACCCCCAAATAATACTCTAATTTCCTACAATTGGTTTGTATTTTATTAAAACTTTGTTTTGGTTTGCCTTATGATCAAGTTATTCTATTGAAAGAATATATTTTTATATCAATACACATAATACACATAATGGACAAATATTTGTGCTTTTATGTATGTATGTGTTGATTTCATAATATTGTTTATTTGGCATAGACTACAATTTATTTATTCCAGGTTGCATTTTTCATATTGCAATTTTTTAGAGACAAAGAACCTTAAATATTGACATGGCAAAACTGTAACTGAATTTGTGTATTGTTATATGTTAACATAATACTTTATGTTATTGTTTACTCATCATAATAAAGAAAAGTATTACTTAGGAACATAATTATACTGAATGTTAACATATTGGGATTCTGTTTTGTTTTGTTTTTTAGAGAGAGAGGGGAAGGGAGGGAAGCAGAGAGGGAGAGAAACATCAGTGTATGGTTGGTTGCCTTACACTTGCCTCCAGCTACAGACCTCGCTGGAAACCTGGCTTGCAACCTGATTATGTGCCCTGGCTGGGAATTGAACCAGCGACCTTTGGGTTCTCAGGTCAGCACATATCCACTGAGCCACCAGCCAGGGAACATAATGGGATTCTTAATTTGTTCCATTCCCAGGTGAAAAAAAAAACTAAATAAAATAAATAAATTTTAGTAGAAAAAATGGAGCACAATCATACAAGAATAAAAATTCTTGCCCTGCCTGGTGACACAGTGGATAAAGTGCCAGCCTGAGAACCCAAAGGTCGCTGATTTGATTCCCAGTCAGGGTACACATGACCAGGTTGCAGCCAGGTTTCCAGCCAAGTCTGTGGCTGGAGGCAGGTGAAGAGCAACCATACATTGATGTTTCTCTCCCTCTCTGCCTCTCTCCCTTCCCCTCTCTCTAAAAATAATAAATGAAATCTTTAAAAAAAAAAATTCTTGACTCCAAACAAAGCCACATTTTTTTTAATTTGAAAAGATTTCATTTATTATTTTTAGAGAGAAGGGAAGGGAGGAAGGAAGAAAGGGAGAGAAACATCAATGTATGGTTGCCTTTCACCTGCCTCCAGCTACAGACCTGGCTGGAGGCCTGGCTTGCAGCCTGGTTATGTGCCCTGGCTGGGAATCAAACCAGCAACCTTTGGGTTCACAGAGCGGAGCCAATTCTCTGAGCCACACCAGCCAGGGCCACAAAACAACATTTTTACGTAAGAAAAAACATTGAAAAAGTTAAATCACACCGAATGTTTAAACTTGTTCAGATACCTTAAAGCGTATCTTTCAAGATAAAATTTTATGTATTTAAAACTAGGTATAATACTAAAAACACAACTAAAATCATACCATTATATAAAGCAAGAACTTCCATAAAGAAATGGAGTAGGGCTAGATGCCAGATTTACCTGGCATCTTCGGAAATTGAGTATGGGCTCTAGGGAAATAGCTAACTATGAATTTTTGAGAAGTCTGTCATCAGAACAATTGATACAAAAGCAAAATATGACAAGCAGGAACACTTTATGGAATTATAAACCTGTTTGTGAAATTAGTTTCCTAGAGCTAAAAGTAAATTATTAGGAATGCATATAAAAGCATGATAGCCCTTTAAAAAGATGTGCATGTTTTAAACAAAATTTTATCTTTAAGCTTTAACAAACAATTAGTTTTATAGAATTAGCATCCTAACAAAAATACTTTTAAAAATGATATTACTATTATTTAATTCCAGTATTTCTTATAGATACATAGTGCTTTCATTTACCTTACACATCCTTACGAATTGCAATGAATAATGAAAGAAGAAAGAAGAGGAGGGAGGGAGAAATAAGATGGGTGTTTTGAAGGCAATTTTGAAGTTAACATTCTAAGTCTAGAGTTTCGGGAGATAACTTCAAGAGACAGAGAGTGATTCTATGATAAGAAAGATATAAATGAGGGAACATGGGACAGACTTAGGTTTCTGTTGAATTAAAATGTCCATCCAACCCTGGGCCAGTGTGGCTCTCTTGGTTGAGTATTTTCCTTTAAACCAAAGGGTCACAGGTTCAATTCCCAGTGAGGGCACATGCCTGATTTGCAGGTTCAGTCTCCTTAGGCATGTCCAGAAGGCAGCCAATCAGTGTGTCTTATCTCACATCAATGCTTCTTTCCCACTTCTCCCTTCCTCCCCACTCTCTACAATTAAAAATCAATTATTAAAATATGTCTATCCATTCCTAGAGAGTAATTCTTAATCCAAGAGTTTAAATGTTAAAAATCAACTTCGCTTGTCAATACCAAAATATAAATGACATAAACAAACTGAAAGAGTGAAAATTTAAGCAGTCAGAGTGGTAAAGTGCAAATAAAATGGCTTGACCATTTTTATCAGAATGCCTAAAATAATTGTTAATAGTGCTTTTGAGTTCTACATTTAAATCTATGATTAATACACAATAATCACAAGAATGTAAAGTATAGCATAGGGAATATGGTTAAAAAATATTATAATAACTATATATGGTGCCAGGTAGGAATTTTCAGGGGAACACTTCATGAATAATATGATTGACTTTAATATAAAATAATATTGAATGTCAACTGTAACTGAAAAATAGAAATGAAATAAATATATTATATTATTGTCTCATAGGAGAGATTAAGTATAGGATGAGGAAACTGCCCATAGAAGCAAATAAGTAATTTGTTACCTTAAATATTAGTAAAATAATTAAATTTATTTTTTTCACACAAGCATCTCTTTTTTAGTACCGCTCCATTGATTGACTGAAATATATTCTAAGAAGTCTTTAGAGTTTTAGGCTGGAAAAAAATAAATTTCTTGGTGTAATTGGGAGCCTCAAAAAACTTAGATGAATTTCCCATGAAGAGCTCTGAATTATGAGTTCTCAGGCAGCTTCAAACATTTATATTTATCAGACACAAAACTGAATTGGGAGAGTTGCAGAACTCAATACCTCATCTGATTTCAGAGTGTTGGGGGTTGTACTTATTAATCTTCAATACTAGATGATTGGTTAGAATGGTTGAAAAAAATCAAATTTTAGTATGAGAATATTTTATATGCCTTAGTAGTTGTAGTGTGATCCTATCATTATGAAAGAAAACTGCCTATACACCTTGGCCTATACATATGGTATGAAAATATTTGTTAGCATTTGTCAACAATTATAACAAAATATACAGACACAAACTTAAGGGCAACAAAAATTTGTTTTTCTGGTGTGTTCTGTTCTGTTCTTTTTTTTTTTTTTTAAAGATTTTAAAAAATGTATTATTTCCAAAGAGAGAGGAAGGGAGAGAGGCAGAAAGGGAGAGAGACATCCATGTATGGTTGCGTTTCACCTGCCTCCAGCCACAGACCTGGCTGGAGACCTGTCTTGCAACCTAGTTATGTGCCCTGGCTGGGAATCGAACCAGTGATCTTTGGGTTCACATGGCGGGCGCCTTATCCACTGTGCTCCCAGCCAGGGCAGCTGTGTTATTTTCAATATGATAAATATGTTTAAATCAATAATCCTAAAAGCTCTGATTGTAGCTTCAAATTTTATAGTCAATGTGTTCTCTTACTGTGAATTCAAAAGTTTAAACATTTATTTTCCTTCAAGATATATGTATACACATACCCTTACAATACACTTACACACACACACACACACACACCATACGTACATACCTCACATACCCATATACATAAATAGAGATGTTCTCTAAAACATTTTAACACTAATTCCACTGAATAGACTAGAAAAAAAGGCTTAATTTTGAACATGTAGCACATCTTCAAGTGAGAAGGTACAAAAAATAAGTATAATTTAAGGAAAACCATTATTTATTGTGTATCTCTAAGGTGTCAGATATGGTGCTGAACAACATATACATTAATTCATTGGTTCTATAATTACTATACTGATAATTTAGGAGAAATTCATATAATTCAATGTACAAGTTTGATTCTTTTGTATAGTTAAGGTTACATCATTCCAATAACATATATTAATTTCTCTCAGAGTTTAGAAAATACTATGTCACCGTTTTCATAATTCTGGCAAGTTAGATATCTCATGTTATATTATAGAAACTTTTTTAATGTTTTTTATAACAGCAATCCTAAGAGATGCCTTATTTTTAAAAAATTGACTATGGAAGCACCATAATATATCTTTCCTGAAGATTCAAGATATTTACATTTTAAAAAACCTGAGGAAAACTTTGCTTCAAAGAACAATGTAATTATTTATTTAGTTAGTTGCCATAAAGCTCTCTTATGTGTGGCTTACCCTCCTTTGTTTTTATAATAGTTTTGAAGATTACTCAAAATAGCCCTGATATAACCCACATAATGTTTGTTGAAGGAGGCATTGTCGCATTTATTTTTAAGAAAACTTTTTCTAATGTGTGACATAATAGATGCAGACACTAGTTAATAATTTGCAATAATTCAAAGAAAAATATGAAAAAAATCACTTACACATTGTATGTGGTATCTAAAAAACCAAAATAACTGAATAAAACAAAGCAGAAATAGGCCAATTGGTGGTTGCCAAAGGGGAAGAAGTTTAAAAATAGAAAAGAAAAAAAATGGTGAAGAGTTTTACACCTGAAGTTTTCATTTTAATAAAAATCCCATGTCTTCATATATGAGATCTGTCCAGAAAGCATCAAGCCAATGTTAATATCATTAAAACAGTTTGTGTGGCTGGTACTTTCAGGACAGACCTCATATTTAACACAAATCAACCAAATCAGGGTCTAGTCTGGAAAAGTCTGTGTAGCTCTCCTTGAAGGGAAAATATCTTAAGCCATCATCCATTATTACTAATTCTCACACTTATTCTTGCGATGTTCACCATAGCATTTCGCACACATAGGGCTTTCTTATGCTGTATCTTCTCTACAGAAATCTTTGGGGTACAGTTTTGACAAATGTGTACTGTATTATCAATCACCATTTTATCCAGAATATGCACAGCTCCATTAGCACCCCAAACTCCTTTGTTTAGTAAATTTGCACACTTCTATTATTTATCTATTTCATATCTCATTTGCTTGCTTTATGTATTTTGAGGCTATATCATTAGGTTTATAAACATTTATTACTATAACCTTTTCTTTGTAAACTAATACTTTTATAATTATATTTTTCTTTATTCCTGGTGATAGGTTTTTATTTCAGAGCCTAATTTTCTAACAGTAACATAGGTACTCAGATTTCCTTTAATTGGTGTTTAAATGATATTCAATGAATTATTTTACTTATTACTTATATCTGTATTGTACTTAAAACAGATTTCATGTAGACAACATGTAATTAATTGTTTTGATTGATAGGCTATTTTTTGATATTTTCTACTATTGTATCAATTTATCTTCTCAGTTTCTGTTCTCCTTGTACCTTTTTCCTGATTTCTTTTGAATCAATTGAATTTTTAATTTTTATTTTATTTTATGAGTATAGATAGGCACTTAACTATATCCCCTTGGATTGAATTGTTTACTGCTTGTTCTTAGGATTTCAATATATATATCTCACATTCTTCATCTACTTGCAGATAATATTTTCCTATCTCAAGTAAAACTTTGAAGTTTTGCAATTATATGGATTCTCCTCATGTAACCTGACTTTAATTTTATAATTGTTATGTTCATTGATTCACATATATAAAATATCAGATAGTTTATGCATGTATTATATACTTATATATAAGTAAGTAAATGCATGTATTTACTTTGCTGTTAGTAGTCATACTTTTTTACTTTAAGATGGAAAATATTTTATATATTCCTAGAAATGATAAATTTATCATTTCTAGGAATCATTGTCTTTCAGGTACAAGAACTTTCTACCTAGCAATGTCTTTAGTTCACTTTATTAAACAATATTTTTACTGAATATAAAAGTCACATTTATAAACTTTTCTTGTTGCTTTTTTTCTGGATGCTGCCAATATTTTACATTTATACTTGTTTTTTATCATTTTGGTTATTCATATAGGCATGTTTTTTCTTTGAATTGAACTATGCTTGGGGTCCACTAAATTTCTTACATGTCTAAACTTTTGACATTGTCAATATTTGGTAAGTCTTTAGTGATTAGATCTTCTAGTATATATATTTTTTAATTTTATTGTTGTATTACATCCATCCCCTTTTTGCTCCCCTCTGTCCCCCTCCCCACCCACCCATTCTAGTATATTTTTTGCACTCATTTCTTCTTTCCTTCTCAAATTTTAATTACATGATTGTTAGAACTTTAAAATTTTTCAGAAGATATCTTAGACTTAATTCATCCTTTTTTGACACTTTTTCTCTCTTTTTTATGCAATAAAATTTAAGTTAACCTATCTTCAAGTTACCTGACACTTTCCTTTGTGACTTCAATTTTGCTATTGGGATCACCTAAGCTTTTTTCAAATATTATGCTTTCTAGTGATAAAATTTCCAAATGATTATTTTTGTATACTTTCTGTCCTGAATTTTTTTTTTTTAAGTGTATTTTTCTCTACTCAAAGAAGCCTTAGTTCTATAATATATGCTTTTTTTGTTTGTTTGATAATTCCAACTCTGGATCATATAAATATTGGCATTTGTTGATTATCCTTTTCATTGTGGTTTTGTTAACATTTCCCTATTTGAGTAATTTTTAATTGAAATTTCAAATAATATAATGCATAGACTTAAGTGTTACTATAATCTTCTGGAGAAGATCAGTCTTAGTCATTGCTCTTACTGGTGATGTTTAGCAGGCAATCAGCATTTAGTATTACATTATTATTTCTATTCTATCTTTTGTGGGTGCTGGTTTGAATCTCAGTTCATTTTTCAAGGTCTTGACTGTGATATTTTGAGTTTGTTTTGCTCATATCCTTTTCATGGTTTCATCATGGTTTATAGCTTGATTTATCAAATTCTTTGAGATTCTGTGTCTTCCCCACATATGCATTGTTGAGGAGTGAGGCCTATTTTTATGAGGAATCATACACAGAAATAAAATAACTCTTTCTCAGTTCTTTCTTTTCTACCCTAATTTCCACACCCCTGCCTGCAAGAATTCCCTTTTAAGATTTTTTTGGCCAACATTAAACATCTAATTTCTACCAGAAACTAAGCCATTCACCTCACTATTTTTATATACAGATTTAGGACTATTCTCCAAGCAAAGCCTCAAAATAAAACACATGCATACACACACATGCAAACACACATGAAACCTCTCCCTTTCTGGGCATCTTCCTTAAGTTTTGAGACACTTTTAAAAATCTAATATGTTGGTTATTTTTTTAAAGTCACGAAGGATTTCTTTTCTTGGATTAGTTGTGTACTGGTTGGAAAGAGAGGCTGTGGTTACCTTAGTTTACCATGAAAAAAGTAGGCCACAGTTTTAATTATTTTGTAGTCAAATATATTCTTTAAAAAAATACCTTTGGGGCTTTCTGTAGTACCTAACAAGTCCTCAAAACACCCACAATACAGCCATGAAAAATGTTGCATTAGTTACATATATTAATATTAGATCACTACACATGATATTCCTTCTAAGTAAAAAGTTGTTTTGAGTAAGGCTTGTCTGGTAATGCATTTATATAGATATTTTACATATAACCATTTTGAATTATTTTATTGCTATGATAAATTATAGTGGTTCAACAAATACACATTTTTCATCGTAATATAAAATACCAATTTTCTTAATATATGTATGTATGTAAAATTGGTATTTCAGAGCATTTTAAATATAAATTATTTATCCTAAATTTTGTTCCTAATTTTCTCTTAGGTTCCTAATCAGAGATTTTAGAATGAGCCCTGACTTTTCCTATGTATGTTATACAATAAAATTAAATTCATACTAGAAAAGCATTAATAATATTGAATATTATTAGATATCAGAATTCCATAAGTCCTCATGGAAACTACATAATTACAAGCTATCAGTATATGATTGTGAATACTTATAACTTTTTATAATTACATAATTTGGCCTAATTACAATTATAAAAGAAGTACATGGTTACTAAAATTATCTTTTAGTTTTTCAAACCACAAAATTGTTCTAAATTAAGACAAGAAACTTCCATCTGCACAATAACTAGAAGAAAATTTATATAATGTAATTTCCTCAAAATGTGGGAAAATAGATTTTTGTCTTTTTTATGACATTTGTCAGTTAACATAACTACTGAGCCTGTGTGTAATCTATTGATTACATGGAGAATACAATCAGTCGATATTTTTTGGATGCAGCATTTTAAACGGCTTAAACATTTTTTTCCCACTAATTCAAAGTTATTTATGCATCTTCGAGGCACAAATGATCCAAACAGAAGAAAAAGATAAAGGTGATGCCATTGATATTTGCATGTTCTTTCTTTCTGTTTTTTATTACTTTCATGAACTTCAGGGTTCACTAATAACTGATTGAGCTTTTCTACATAAATTCTACTTGCCTTTTGAGCTTTTGTTTTGATGACCGTGGAGGATCCCAACATGCAGTAAATCACTGGTGTCTGTCTCAGATGAACCTAAAACCATCCCAAATATCTCTGTGTAAGGGGAAGATCTGACCAGTGGCTCGAGGCCAAAGGTGCAGTTCTTTGTTCCCAAATGATTTTTATTGAAAGCAGCAAATTTGGAGGCATGTAGCTTATCAATCAATGTTAATTACAGGGAAGCAAACAGAGATCATAAAGGGTGAACAGACACCTAAATCTTTTCTTTATTAATATTGGTTTTTCTTTGTCTTGTGACTTTTTCCTTTTTTTTTTTTTTTCTTTTTCTTTCTTTCTCTCTCTGATATAAGCCCAGAGGTTCTGGCTCCACCTGGACCAATCAGGGATCATTAAGGGTGAACAGCCACCTAAACCCTGTTTGCTTATCATATAGTTTTGCTTTTTTGTATTGTTTTGTTTGTTTGTTTAATTTTCATGCTAAAAGCCCTCAGGCTTCTGACTTCAGGTCCTGACTTCATCTGGACCAATCATGGATTATTATTAAGGGTGAACACCCTTTCTTATTATTGTTATTATCGTTTTTATTTCTTTTTTCCTTTCTTTCTTTTCCTTTATTTATTTATTTATTTATTTATTTATTTATTTATTTATTTATTTTTTTACTATGAAAAGCCCACAGGCCCAGAATACAACCAGACAGCCCAAATAAAGGACACACCAAGAACAACAAGTGGAGAAAATCTGGGAGAATGCAACATTGAACTCCACAAATCTACTATCACAGAAGGGTGCTCAACTAAGGCAAGGAAGCAAAGCAGGTTAACCTAAGGAAAAACCAAAAAAATAAAAACCAAGCAAGAGCAGACACACAAAATAGAGAAAAAAAAGAATCAGTCCAGCACCAAAAGGAAAGGAAGAATCCCCAGAAAGACCACAAAATGAAACAGGCACACCTGAAACATCAAATAAGGAATTCAGAAAAATGATACTAGAGAAGCTCAGTGAGCTCACCTACATCAAAGAAAACTATAAACAACTCCAGGAGAACTACAAAGAGCTCCAGGAAAATTACAAAGAACTCCAGGGAAGTTACAAGGAACTTACTGAGAACTATAGCAGCATGAAAAAGGACATAGAAACTATCAATAAGTGCCAGGAGGAAATGAAAAATACAATTTCTGAATTGAAGAATACAGTAGAAGGAATCAACAGTAGGCTAGAGGAAGCAGAGGACCAGATCAGCTAGTTGGAGGATAATGTAGACAAATACTCCAAGACAGTACAAGAGAATAAAAAAAGGCTGAATAAGGCTGAAGAGGGGTTAAGAGAGCTGCAGGACAACATGAAACGTAACAACATCCGTATCATAGGTATACCAGAAGAAGAGAAACAAGGAATGGAAAACCTGTTCAAAAAAGTCATGATAGAAAATTTCCCTAACATGATGAGTGAAAACATTAATTCAGTTCAGGAAGCACAGCAGGTCCCAATGAAGATCAATCCAAACAGACCAACACCAAGGCATATTATTATTAAAATGGCTATTCTCAAAGACAAAGAGAGAATCCTGAAAGCATCAAGAGGGAAATGACAAATAACATACAAAGGGGCTCCAATAAGGCTATCAAATGATTATTCAACAGAAACAATTCAAGCCAGAAGGGAATGGCAAACAGTATTTCAAGTAATGGTAAACAAAGGTCTGCAACCAAGAATACTCTACCCAGCAAGGCTCTCATTCAAGGTATAAGGAGAAATAAGGAGTTTCCCAGACAAAAAACACTAAAAGAATACATCTCTACCACACCAGTATTGCAAGAAATGCTAACGGGTCTGCTTTAAAAATAAGTAAATAAATAAAATGAAGAAACAGAGAAAGCCAAAGAGGAATACAGACACAAAGGGAGAAAATGGCAATGAATAAATATCAATCAATAATAACCTTAAATGTAAATGGATTAAATGCACCAATCAAAAGACATAGGGTAGCCAAATGGATAAGACAACATGACCCACACATATGCTGTCTTCAAGAGACCCACCTCAGAACAAAAGATCAACACAGATTGAGAGTGAAGGGATGGAAAAATATATATCAAGCAAATGGACATGAAAAAAAAAAGCTGAAGTAGCAATACTGATTTCAGACTAAATAGATTTTACAATGAAGGCCATAAAAAAGGACAAAGATGGGCAATTCATAATACTTAAGAGAACAACCCATCAAGAAGAAATAACTCTGATAAACATATATGCACCCAACATAGGAGTTCCGAAATATAGAAGGAAAATCTTGGAAGACTTTAAGAAAGACATAGACAGCAACACACTAATAGTAGGGGATTTTAATACCCCACTATCAATAATGGACAGATCTTCCAAACAAAAAATCCCCAGAGATGTTGTGGCATTCAACAACACTTTAGAGGAAATGGAACTAACTGATGTATACAGAGTCTTTTACCCCAAAGAAGCAAAATACACATTCTTTTCAAATGCACATGGATTATTCTCCAAGATAGACCACATGGTAGGTCACAAGACAAGCCTCCACAAATACAGGAAAATTGAAATCATACAAAGTATCTTCTCAGATCACAATGGCTTGAAACTAGAAACCAAATTCAAGGGAAAAAACCAAAAATTCTCTAACTCATGGAGACTGAATAACATGCTTTTAAGCAATGAAGGGGTCAACAATGAGATCAAAGATGAAATCAAAAAGTTCCTGGAAACAAATGACAATGAACACACAACAGTCCAAAACCTATGGGATACAGCAAAGGCAGTTCTCAGGAGGAAATTTATAGCAATACAGGCCTTCCAAAAAAGGTTACAAGAAGTTTATAAAAACGACCTAACCACAAAGCTGCAAGAACTAGAGCAACAACAAACAAAGCCCAGAGCAAGTAGAAGGAAGGAAATCATCAAGATCAGAGCAGAACTAAATAACTCAGAGATTCAAATTACAATTCGAAGAATCAACAGGTCCAGGAGCTGGTTCTTTGAAAAAATAAACAAAATTGACAAGCCCTTATCCAGACTCATCAAGAAAAAGAGAGAGAGAGGACCCAAATAAACAGAATCAGAACTGACAGAGGAGAAATCACAACTGATACTTCAGAAATACAAAAGATTGTAAGAAATTACTACAAACAACTCTATGACAAAATATATAACAATCTGGATGAAATGGACACATTTCTGGAAAGGTATAATCTACCAAAACTGAACCCAAAGAAGCAGAAAGCCTGAATAGGCCAATAACAACTAATGAAAATAAAGAAGTCATCCAAAATCTCCCAAAGCACAAAAGCCCTAGTCCAGATGGCTACACAGGTGAATTTTACCAAACATTTAAAGAAGAAATAACTCCTATCCTCCTCAAACTATACCAAAAATTTCAGGAAGAGGGAAGACTCCCAAACTCTTTCTATGAAGCCAATATTATTCTAATCCCAAAACCAGGGCAAGATCTAACTAAGAAAGAAATCTACAGGCCAATATCTCTGATGAACATAGATGCTAAAATTATCAACAAAATATTGGCCAATTGGATTCAGCAGTATATTACAAAGATCATACACCATGATCAAGTGGGCTTCATCCCAGGGATGCAAGGATGGTACAACATTCGTAAATCGATAAATGTAATACACCACATCAACAAATTGAAAGATAAAAACCATATGATCATATCAATAGATGCTGAAAAAGCATTTGATAAAGTGCAGCAACCATTTATGATAAAAACCCTCAGCTAAATGGGAATAGAGGGAGCATACCTCAACATCATAAAGGCCATCTATGAGAAACCAGAAACCAACATCACACTTAATGGAGAAAAACTGAAAGCTTTCCCCCTAAGATCAGGAATGAGACAAGGCTGTCCACTTTCTCCACTTCTGTTCAACATTGTCTTGGAAGTTCTAGCTATAGCCATCAGAGAAGAAAAAGGAATCAAAGGTATCCAAATTGGAAAGGAGGAAGTCAAACTGTCATTATTTGCAGATGATATGATAGTGTACATACAAAACCTGATGGGCTCCACCAAAAACTTACTCAACCTAATTAGCAAATTTAGCAAAATAGCTGGGTATAAAGTCAATATCCAGAAATCAAAAGCATTTTTGTATACCAATAATGAAACAACAGAAATAGAAGCAAAAAAACAAAGCCCATTTACCATAGCAATGAGAAAAATAAAGTACCTACAAATAAACTTAACTAAGGAGGTAAAAGACCTGTACTCAGAAAACTACAGAACAATGAAGAAAGAAATCAAGGAAGATACAAATAAATGGAAACATATACCATGTTCATGGATGGGAAGAATCAACATCATTAAAATGTCCATACTACCCAAAGCAATCTCCATATTCAATGCAATCCCAATTAAAATACCAATGACAGACTTCACAGAAATAGAAAAAATACTTCAAAAATGTAAATGGAGCCCAAAATGCCCGCAAATAGCCACCACAATCTTGAGAAAGAAGAACAAGGTAGGAGGAATCACAATACCGGACTTAAAACAATACTACAAGGCTACTGTCATCAAAACAGCCTGGTACTAGCATAAGAACAGACATATAGATCAATGGAACAGAATAGAGAGCCCAGAAATTAACCCAGGACACCATGGTCAACTAATATTTGACAAAGGGGGAAAGAACATCAAATGGAGTAAAAAGAGTCTCTTCAACAAATGGTGTTGGGAGAACTGGACAGCAACATGCAAAAAGATAAAACTAGACCACCAACTTACACCATGCACCAAAATAAACTGAAGATGGATAAAGGATTTAAACATAAGCAGTGCCACCATAAAGGTCCTGGAGAAAAATATAGGCAGTAAACTTTTGGATATCCTACACAGAAATGTTTACTGATACTTCACCAAGGGCAAAGGAAATAAAAGAACAAATCAACAAATGGGATTATATCAAATTGAAAAGTTTCTGTTCAGCTAAAGAAAATATCAGCAAAATTCAAAGGGAACCAACTGTATGGGAAAACATAATTGCCAATGATACCTCAGACAAGGGTCTGATCTCCAAAATATAAAAAGAACTAATGTGACTCAACACCAGGGAGACAGACAGCCCAATTAAAAAATGGGCAAAGGACTTGAACAGACAACTCACTGAAGAAGATATACAAAGGACCCAGAGGCATATGAAAGAATGCTCAACATCACTAGTCATCAGAGAGATGCAAATTAAAACCAGAATAAGGTACCACCTCACACCTGTCAGAATGGCAATCATCAACAAATCAACAGACAAGTGTTGGCGAGGATGCGGGGCAAAGGGAACCCTCATACACTGTTGGTGGGAATGCAGGCTGGTGCAGCCACTGTGGAAATAGTATGGGGTTTCCTTAAAAAACTGAAAATTGAACTGCCTTTTGATCCAGCAATTCCACTACTTGGACTATACCCAAAGAATCCTGAAACACCAATTCATAAGAACCTATGTACACCTATTTTCATAGCAGCACTATTTACAATAGCCAAGTGCTGGAAACAGCCTAAGTGCCCATCAGTGGATGATTGGATCAAAAACTTTGGTACATTTACACAATGGAATTCTATATAGCAGAAAGAAAGAAGGAACTTGTACCTTTGCAACAACATGGATGGAACTGGAGAGTATTATGCTTAGTGAAATAAGCCAGTCAGTGAAGGACAAATGCCATATGATCTCACCCATTACAGGACAATAATGAACAAAACTAACAACAAGCAAAACAGAACCAAATATATGAATATAGTGAATAGGCCTTTAGTGGTCAGGGGGAAAGGGGTTGGGGGGAGGGGGAGGCAGAGGCAAGAAAGGGGAGCAGCTTAGACAAGAACCTAATATAAAGGAACCATGGACATGGACAACAGGTGGGATTGACTTTGGGGGGAATGGGTGGGTGGGGAGGGGGACAGAGGGGAGCAAAAAGGGATGGATGTAATACAGCAACAATAAAAAAAACAAACAAACAAGTGAGGGGGCAGGGAGATCTCACTCAGGTGGGGATATGCATTCAAATCTAAAACAATTCTGCTATTAATACAACAAAGGATCAGGCAAGGTGAGACAACAGACCAGGCTTCTTGGTAACTTAAATATTTACCCATGATCTAGTCCCCTGCCCCCCAGGGCCAATGGTTTTACATGGAAGCAGGTATGTACTCAGCATTCCTTTCAGCTGGGACTTAGAGGTTTAGCCTGGCCCATGTGGGGCTCCAAGTTTCCATGCTTTTTCCTAGGTGGGCCCCAACAGATGATGAGGTTGGAATGCTTTTAAATAGTAGAATTTAAGTTTAAGAGAATTTTGTATTCAAAGGCAACTGTTTGACACCGGCATACAAATTTATAGAGAACAAGCAGAACAAAGACTATTAGTTCTTCTAAAATATTATTCCTGTCTTGCCCTGACTAGTGTGGCTCAGTTGGTTGGAGTGTCACCCTATAAATCAAAAGGTTATGGGTTTGATTACTGGCCAAACAAGGCACTCATGAGAAAGCAACCAATCAATACAATATTTCTCAATGACACTGATGTCTCTCTCTCTCTCTCTCTCTCTCTCTCTCTCTCTCTCTCTCTCTCTCTCATCCCTTCCTCTCTCTAAAAGCATCATCCCTTCCTCTCTCTAAAAGCAATAGATATATGTCCTTGGGTGAGAATTAAAATTTTAAAATATTATTCTTTTTTTTGTGCCTTTTTTATCATTGTTCTTTTACAGTTGTCCCAATTTTTCCCCCTTTACTCTCCCCTGTCCCACCTCCACTGCAAGCTTCCACACACAATCTCCACCCTGTTGTCCATGTCCATGGATCATTTATACACATCCCTTGACTAGACCCTTTCCCTTCTTTCCCCACTTATCTTCCTCCCCTCTGGTCATTGTCAGCCTGTTCCTCGTTTCCATGCCTCTGGTTCTATTTTCTTGTTTGTTTTTTTCCATTAGGTTTCTCTTATAGTTGAGGTCATATGGTACTTGTCTTTAGAAAACAAAAAACCAAAAATACATTATATACATTTTATGGAAAGCTTTAGTTTTTACTCAAATAATTATTTATTATGATTTTTTCTTTTAAGATTCGTTGCAATCAGTAGGACTAAACTTTACTTCAAACATCTTCCTCTTATCACATCTCTAGATTCCTTGAAAGAGGACATAAAACTGGTATTTATTGAGACCTTAAGATGGTGTCAGCCAGTGTAGTGAGTACTCTGTATTCCCTGTCTCAGTGACAGAAACTACTCTTCACCTTTTACAAACAATGCCTTCTTAGACCCATCACCTCAAGATTTAGTCAAGATAATAGATGTATATTCCATTGAAAATTGCATATGAAGAAATTTTAAATAGTATTAATAAACATCTAATTATATACATTAACATCATGATTTACTTATTTTTGTTGTCTAAGTAATTTTTTAAAATATCTACTGGCCAAGAGTAGATCGGCTATGGTCTGATGTTTATATCCCTCCAGGATTCATTTTGAAATTTTAATTTCCAAGGTAATAGCATTAGCAGATAAGGCTTTTGGGAGGTGATTAGGTAATGAGGGTGAGATCATCATAAATAACAGCAGTGCTCTTATACAAAATAATACTCTGAGCTCCCAAGCCTCTTCTGTGTTTGAGGATAAAATGAGAAGTCTGCAACCCAGAAGAGGGTTCTCACAGCATTCTAGCACTCTGATCTTAGGCTTCAGGCTCCAGAAGTATGAAAAATAAATTTCTGTTAAGTGTAAGCTACATAAGCTGTGGTATATTATTAGACTAGCCTAAATTAACTAAGGTAATATCCTTAATTTTCATATAATTAAAAAAATAGTTTAGCTCTGGCTGGTAGCACAGTGGATAAGGTGCCGGCCTGCGAACCCAAAGCTCGCAGGTTCGATTCCCCAGCCAGGGCACATAACCAGGTTGCAAACCAGGTCTCCAGTCAGGTCTGTGGCTGGAAGCAGGTGAAACGCAACCATATATTGATGTCTGTCTCCCTCTCTGCCTCTCTCCCTTCCCCTCTTCCTAAAAATAATGAAATAAAATCTTTAAAAAAAAAAATAGTTTAATACCAATGATAGCCATTCTGGCAGACATGAGGTGAAATTTCATTGTAGTTTTAATTTGCATCTCTCTGATGATTAGATACATTGAGAAGTTTTTCATATATCTATGGACCTTCTGCATGTCCTCTTTAGAGAAATGTCTATTCAGATTCTTTGCCCATTTTCACTTGGATTGTTTGTTTTCCTGGTGTTGAGTTGTATAAGTACTTTATATATTTTGGAAATTAACCCCTTATCAGCTACATTATTGGCATATAAGTATATTTTCCCATACAGTGGGTTCCTTTATCATTTCATTAATGGTTCCTTTCGTTGTGCTGAAGCTTTTTAGTTTGACATAGTCCCATTTATTTTTCAATAAGTTAATGAACAACAAGTGCTGATGAGGATGTAGAGAAAAGGTAACCCTAATGCACTGTTGTTGGGAATACAAATTGGTGCAGCCACTGTAAAAAACAGTATGGAGCTTCTTCGAATTTAAAAAAAAAAAAAATAGAACTGTTTTTTGATCCAGTGATTTTGTTTCTGGAAATTTACCCTAAGAATCCAGAAACACAAATCAAAAAAATATATGCACATCTATGTTCATAGCAGCATTATTTATAGTAACCAAAATCTATAGTCTAAGTGCCATCAGTAGAAAAGTGAATAAAAAAAGCTGTGGTACATTTATGCAATGGAATACTACCTGGCTGTAAAACAAGGAACTCTTATCTTTTGTAGCAATGTGGATTGACCTAGAGATTATTATGTTATTATGCTAAGTAAAATAAGCCAGTCAGAGAAAGACAAATACTACATGACCTCATTATATGTGGAATCTAGTGAATAAAATAAACTGATGAACAAAATAGAACTGGAGGCATGGATACATGGAACAGACTGATGCTTATCAGAGAATAGTGGGATAGGGCAGAATGGATAAAAGAGGGTGAACAGATTAGCCAAAGAACATTTATGCATAACCCATGGACACAGCAACAGTGTGGTGAAGCGCAGGGGAGGAGTTGAACAGAAACTGGGTAGAAGTGGGCAAAGTGTAGGGGAATGAGGGACATCTGTAATAGTGTCAGCCAACAATAAACTGGAGGGTGGTTTTCCTTTGTCTCTGTGTTGTTAATAAATGCTAGATACCTATATAATACCCAGTTACCTAAATATAGAATTTCTTTAATTTAGAAATAAAGCCATTTTAATGCATATAAAAATCAGTTACACAGTACTATTTTTTTCTCTTAGCTCATAAGTCTGAGTCTAGGCTTATTTCTTGATCTGAGAACTGGGCTTAGTAGTATAATTTATAAGAAGGCAATCCATTTACAGAGAGACTGGAAAATTGGGCAGACAAAATAGTCATGATCTTACAATTATTTAAAATTGCTTACTTATTTAATACTCATTCTAGCTATGGAAAGCACTTTTTGAACAGTTCTATTCCTGGAGGCAAATTATCAAATGCAGTTGTTGCTAGGAAACAATTACATTTAAATTACGACATGGAGGCCTTGGATGGTGGCACGGTGGATAAGGTGCCAGTCTGCGAACCCAAAAGTCACTGGTTCGATTCCCAACCAGAGCACATAACCAGGTTGCAAGTCAGGTCTCCAGCCAGGCCTGTAGCTGGAGGCAGGTGAAAGGCAACCTTACATTGATGTCTCTCTCCCTCTCTGTCTCTCTCCCTTCCCCTCTCTCTAAAAAAATTAAATCTGGCAAGATGGCAAAGTGGAGCTTACTCCCAGGTCACATCTGGAATTACTTTTTTGGAGAAAAAGTCAGCTGGAATTACCGACAGAACACCAGTGGGAAAGAAGTCCTATAACAACCGACAGAACAGAAGAGGCTGCTTCATCACAAAGTGACTGGTAGGAATCACGAAAACGCAAGAAGGCTGGCTGGGCCCCCACTGGAGGCAGCAGCCAAAGGGACGAAGTCAGGGGCTCCACCTGAGAAGGATGGGATCTGGTCCCCCAGCTGGTATCCCAGCTACAGCAACACTGCGAAGAGCAGAGCAGCATCCAGCTGAGAAGGGCAGAAAACCATGGGGTTTGCTGGCCTGAGAGAGCGCTGGAGACAGAGAACCACTAGGGTGACCACAGTGAAAATACATTGGCATCCACCTACCTTGGGCTCCAGCGGAAGCAGAGCAGAGAGGAATGGAGACATGTGGGGAGAGTTTGTGGTGGTGGCTTGGAGGAGAGAAGAGGGGAAGTGGCTGTGGAAATCACAGTGCTGACTCATCGCCCACACCTTGTGGAATTGTGCTGCACCAAGCGGCTTCCATACTAGGGTCCTCATACCCCTGCCCATGGGCAGCAACCTGCCCCGCGCAGCAGTTACTGAGCCTGGCGCCTGATCACAATTCTTTGAGTTACATCTAAATAAATCTCTCCCTCCCTGCCTTGTCTGACCACAGATATAAATAATAGTTGGCACCCAAAGAGGTATTTCTTGCCCAGCAGCGCCTGGGCTCAGCAGCTGATCACAAACTCTCTGACTTACAGCTGGGTCAGCCAGTCAGCCCTGCACAGTGGCAACTGAGCTGATCATGGATTCATTGGTTCACAACTGAGTTGGTTTATCCCACCCACTGGCCTCTGGGCCTGGCAGCTGATCACAGATTCACTGGATTACAATTGTACCTTGCTATCTAGCCCAGCAGCTTCTGAGCCTGGAGGCTGAAAACAGATTCATTGGATTACAATTGGATCTTGCTGCCTAGCCCAGAGGCCCCTGAGATGGTGGCTGATCCATTGGATTACAATTGAACCTCTCTATCTAGCCCCACAGGGCCTGAGTTTGGTAGCTGATTTATTGATTTACAGCTGAATCAGTCTGTTACCCCAAGCTGCATTTGAGCCTGGTGGTGGCTGACAGACCAATAGGATTACAACTAAATCAACCCTCCCAGCCCAGCAGTTCCTCAGCCTGGCAGCTGATCAAAGTCCAACTAGAGTACAACGAAACCTAAAAATGAGGAAAAAAAGAAACAGTCCATCACCAAAAGGAAAGGAGGAATCCCCAGAAAGATCACTAAATGAAACAGTGGCAAGCAAACTATCAGATGTGGAATTCAAAATAAGGATGATAGAGAAGCTCAATGAGTTTAGCCAGCTCAAAGAAAACAAATACAAACAACTCCAGGGAATTACAAACAACTCCAGGGGAACTATGAAGAACTCCAAGGAATCAACAAGGAACTTACTGAGAACTACACCAGAATTAAAAGGACATAGAAACTATCAGTAAGAGCCAGGAGGAAATGAAGAATACAATTTCTGAATTGAAGAATACAGTAGAAGGAATCAACAACAGTCTAGAGGAAGCAGAGGATTGGATCAGTGAGCTGGAGGATAATGTGGAAAAAGATTCCAAGACAGTGAAACAGAATGAAAAAAGGCTGAACAAGACTGAAGAAGTTTTAAGATAGCTGCAGAACAACATGAAACACAAAATATCTGTATCATAGGGATGCCAGAAGGAGAAGAGCAACAGGGAATGGAACACCTGTTCAGAAAAGTAATGATAAAAAACTTACCTAACATGATGATAGAAAGCATTACCCAAATTCAGGAAGCACAGAGGGTCCCAATGAGGATCAATCCAAACAGACCCACTCAAAGACACATTATAATTAAAGTTGCAAACTTCTAAGATAAAGATAGAATCCTAACAGCTTCAAGAGAGAAATAGCAAATAACATATAAGGGGGCTCTGATAAGGTTATCAAATAATTATGCAACAGGAACAATACAAGCCAGAAGGGAATGGCAAAAAGTATTCCGAGTAATAGGAAATGTAGGCCTGCAACCAAGAATACTCTATCCAGCTAGGTTCTCATTCAAAATGGAAGGAGAAATAAGGAGTTTCACAGAAAAAAAGAAGACTAAAAGAATACATCTCTACCAAACCAGCATTGCAAGAAATGTTAAAGGGTCTGTTTAAAAGAATGAAGAAACAGAAAGAGAAAGAGAGGAACACAGGTACAAAAGGGAAAATGGCAATAAATAAGTATCAATCAATAATAATAACCTTAAATATAAACAGATTAAATGCACCAATTAAAAGACATAGGGTATCTGAATGGATAAGAAAACATGACCCACCTCAGAACAAAAGATTGACACAGACTGAAAGTGAAGGGATGGAAAAATATATATCATGCAAATGGGCATGAAAAAAGGCTGGGATAGCAATACTTATTTCAGACAAAATAGATTTTACAATAAAGGCCATAAAAAGAGACAAAGAAGGACATTTCGTAATACTTAAGGGAACAATCCACCAAGAAGAAATAACTCTGATAAACATATACGCACCCAACATAGGAGCTCCGAAATATAAAAGGAAAATTTTGGAGTACTTCAAGAAGGATATAGACAGCAACACACTAATAGTAGGGAATTTTGGTACCCCACTATCAACAATGGACAGATCTTCCAAACAAAAAAACACCAAGGATATTGTGGCATTGAACAACACTCTAGAGGAAATGGACCTAATTGTTATATACAGAACCTTTCACCCCAAAGAAGCAAAATACACATTCTTTTCAAATGCACATGGAACATTCTCTAAGATAGACCACATGGTAGGTCACAAGACAAGCCTCCACAAATACAGGAAAATTGAAATCATACCAAGCAACTTCTCAGATCACAATGGATTGAAACTAGAAACCAATCTCAAGGGAAAAAACCAAAAACATTCTAACTCATGGAGACTGAATAACATGCTTTTAAGTAATGAATGGGTCAACAATGAGATCAAAGATGAAATCCAAAAGTTTCTAGAAACTAATGACAATGAATACACAATAGCCCAAAACCTATGGGATACAGCAAAGGCAGTCCTCAGAGGGAAATTCATAGCAATACAGGCTTACCTAAAAAGGATAGAAGAAGTTTATACAAACAACCTAACCATAAAGCAGCAAGAACTGGAGGAGCAACAACAAAGCCCAGAGCAAGTAGAAGGAAGGAAATCTTTAAGATCAGAGCAGAATTAAATAACTTAGAGACTCAAACTACAATTCGAAGAATCAATAAGTCCAAAAGCTGTATCTTTAAAAAAAATAAACAAAATGAAAAGCCTTTATCCAGACTCATCAAGAAAAAGAGAGAGAGGACCCAAATAAACAGAATCAGAAATGACAGAGGAGAAATCACAACTGATACTTCAGAAATACAAAGGATTGTAAGAAATTACTACAAACAACTAACTACATGACAAGAAACATGACAACCTGGGTGAAATGAACAAATTTCTGGAAATGTATAATCTACCAAAACTGAATACAGAAGAAGTAGAAATCCTGAATAGGCCAATAACAACTAGGGAAATTAAAGAAGTAATCCCAAAACTCCAAAGCCTAAGAGCCCCGGACCAGATGGCTACACAGGTGAATTCTACCAAACATTTAAAGAAGAACTAATTCCTATCCCTCTCAACCTATTCCAAAAAATCCACCAAGAGGGAAGACTCCCAAACTCTTTCTATGAGGCCAATATTATTCTAATCCCAAAATCAGGTCAAGACACAACTAAGAAAGAACACTATAGGCCAATATCTCCGATGAACAGAGATACTAAGATTCTCAACAAAAATATTGGCCAACTGGATCCAGCAATACATTAAAAAGATCATACACTATGATCAAGTGGGTTTTATCCAAGGGATGCAAGGATGGTACAACATTTGCAAATCAATAAATGTAATACACCACATCAACAAAATTAAAGACAAAAACCATATAATTACATCAATAGATGCAGAAAAAGCATTTGATAAAGTACAACAACCATTTATGATAAAAATACTCAGCAAAATGGGAATAGAGGGAGCATACCGCCACATAATAAAGGCCATATATGAGAAACCTGAAGCCAGCATCATACTCAATGGGCAAAAACTAAAAGCTTCCCCCCTAAGATCAGGAAGAAGACAAGGCTGTCCACTTTCTCCACTTTTGTTCAACATCGTTTTGGAAGTTCTAGCTATAGCTATCAGAGAAGAAAAAGGAATCAAAGGTATCCAAATTGGAAAGGAGGAAGTCAAACTGTCATTATTTGCAGATGATATGATAGTGTATATACAAAAACAGATAGACTCCACCAAAAACTTACTTGACCTAATAAGCAAATTTAGCAAAATAGCTTTCTACAAAGTCAATATTCAGAAATCAAAAGCATTTTTGTATGCCCGTAATGAAACATCAGAGATAGAAGCTAGAAAACAAATCCTAATGACCACAGCAACAAGAAAAATAAAGTACTTAGGAATAAACTTAACCAAGGAGGTAAGAGACCTGTACTCAGAAAACTACAGAACACTGAAGAAAGATATTAAGGAAGATACAAATAAATGGAAGCATATACCATGATCATGGATGGGAAGAATTAACATCATTAAAATGTTCATACTACCCAAAACGATCTATGGATTCAATGCAATCCCAATTAAAATACCAATGACATACTTCATAGGGATAGAAAAAATACTTCAAAAATTTATATGAAGCCAAAAACACCCACGAATAGCCTCAACAATCTTGAGAAAGAACAAGGTAAGAGGAATCACAATCCTGGACATCAAAGTATACTACAAGGCTACTGTCATAAAAACTATCTTATACTGGCATAAGAATAGACATACAGATCAATGGAAAAGAATAGAAAGCTCAGGAATAAACCCAGGACTCTTTGGTCCATTAATATTCAACAAAAGGTGAAGGAACATAAAATGGATTAAAAACAGTCTCTTCAACAAGTGGTTTTGGGAGAACTGGACAGCAAATTGCAAAATAATAAAAGTATACCACCAACTTACAACATACAACAGAATAAGCTCAAGATGGATAAAGGACTTAAACATAAGCAGTGCCACCTGAAGAAAAATATAGATAGTAAAATCTTAGATTTCCTATGCAGAAATATGTTTACTGATACTTCTCCAAGGACAAAGGAAATAGAAGAACAAATCAATAAATGGGACTATATCAAATTGAAAAGTTTCTGTTCAGATAAAGAAAACACCAGCAAAATTCAAAGGGAACCAACTGTATGGGAAAACATATTTGTCAATGACACCTCAGACAAGGGTTTGATCTCCAAAATATGCATAGAATTTATGAAACTCAACACCAGGGAGACAGACAGCCCAATTAAAAAATGGGCAAAAGATCTGAACAGACAACTCACTGAGAAAGATACACAAAGGGCCCGAAGGCGTATGAAAGAATCCTCAACATCACTAGCCATCAGAGAGATGCAAATTAAAACCACAATAAGATACCACCTCACACCTGTCAGAATGGCCATCATCAACAAATCAACAAACAGTAAGTGTTGGCGAGGATGTGAGGAAAAGGGAACCCTGGTGCACTGTTGGTGGGAATGTAGGCTGGTACAGCCACTATGGAAAACAGTATGGAGTTTCCTTAAAAAACTAAAATTGGAACTGTCTTTTGATCCAGCAATTCCACTACTAGGACTATTCCTGTAGATCCCTGAAACACCAATTCATAAGAACCTATGTTCATAGCAGCACTATTTACAATACCAAGTGCTAGAAATAGCCTAAGTGCGCATCAGTGGATGATTGGATCAAAAAACTTTGGTACATTTACACAATGGAATACTACCCAGCAGAAAGGAAGAAGGAACTCCTAACCTTTGCAACAGCATGGATGGAAATGGAAAGTATGATGCTTAGTGAAATAAGCCAGTCAATGAAAGACAAATACCATATGATCTCACCCATTTCAGGACAATAATGAACAAAACAAACAAACAAGCAAAATATAGCCAGATACATGAATACAATGAATAGACCTTCAGTGGGCTAGGAGGAGGAGGGATGGGGATGAGGAGGCAAAGAAGGGGAGGAGTTTAATCAAGGAACTAGTATAGAAGAACCATGGACATGGACAACAAGTGGGATTGACTTTGCAGGGTAGTAGGTGATTGTGGAAGGGGACAGAGGGGTATCAAAAGGGGATGAATGTAATACAATAAAATTAAATTTAAAAAATCTAAAAAACTAAGTAATTAATTAATTAAATTACGACATGGCATATCAAACTTTCAGCCCATGAACATGCAAAACAATAAAATCTAATGGGACTTCTCAACGGTCTAAATTTAAGGTAGTCAAGAACAGGTTTTAATATAAAAGATATGCTTTTAAAAATTATCATTGGTAATGTTTTAAATGCATGACCTCTTGATCTTTGAACAGTTTTGCATTATGATTATTATAGTTACTTTAAAGTGTTCTGTGTTGACTTCAAAAGTTTCAATTAAGTAAACATTGATTACATAATATTAACAATAATAATAATAAAAAATGGAATTGTAGAAGTCATCTGTGTTCACCTCAAAGGATGATTATTCAATTGAAAAATAGTACAGTAAATATTACTTTATGTGAATTAATTTAAAAATAGTATTATACTCGAGTATGCTCAATTAGTCCTCTGACCTGACACATTATACTTTGGAATAATTTGCACCAAAGTTTTCTAAAATATCCCATTGACCCAGAACTTTTTTGGAAAAGAAATGGTGAATAAAGCCTGAAGATATACCCCATGTGGTTTGGGTTTTAAGACAGGATTTTCTGATGTTTAAAAATAGGATTGAGACAAGGGGTGGGGCGGAAAAAAAAATAGGATTGAAACTTTCCTTTCAGAAATGTATAATAGACGTGTTTTTCTCTATTGACAGGGCCTTCGTTAAGTAAACTAAAAACCCTGAACATTGTGTATAAAACAAACATAAGGAGGCTGGAAATTGGAAAGAAAAACTAAGCAGAACTTTCAGGAACATTTGGACCTGAGGAAAAACAATAGTTCCCTGTTTTCCTTTTTGGTTTTAGTTTTTCATATATCTAAGACTTAGAGCTGAAGAAGTGGCAACATGAAAACACCAACATGCATAGATAAAATAAGGTCCAACAAAAGGATGCTCTCTCCAGTGAAAGAACAACAAAAGTGAGAACATGGCAATATAGAAGACTCTTAGGAAATATTTGCTTTATACCAGGGAAACACCACAGAAAAACTGTGACCCTATCCCCACAGCAAAAGATACCTAGTGGTAGTTTCTTAATGGTAAATAAAATTAAAATCTTAAAACTCTGTTATTATCAATGGTGGTAGGTGATTTTAGTCTGAGAATGTTGCCATCCATTACGTATGACTACCTCCTGATTAGGTTGTCCATTTCATGTTCCCCCTGAAGATCCATTTAGGAGCCCTAGGTTTCATAATCAACAATAGCACTAAGAAGATAAATAACATTTGAGAGAGATTCTCTCCAGACTACAATGTTCAGCCAAGGCGTCAGTAGGGCCCTGTTCAGCAAAAGATCAAGGCTGTGGCCAACAAAACCAGATGATCGAAGAAGAGCCAACAAATATGTAAAGTGGGCAGAGGCTGACAGTAGGGGAGGTTAAGTACCTATAATGTTTTATGGATGAGAAAACTGAAGCTTGAAAGGAACTCATAGTTTGTCCAAAGTAATACAACAATTGATGAAGCCAGTAGCCTTCAAACCTATTTGTACATTTAATTACCCTGGTATCACTCTGAAATCCTGCCTTCCTGTAATCAACTTGTTTCTACACATTGCTTTCCTTTTTAAATCAATTAAACATAATGTTTTTAAAATGCATGCTTTTCCATAAATTACAAATGAAGTTAAGTCTGCATAAATCACCATCTATTGAAGTTATGAAATATACCTACAAACATGGAAGGGCTTTCTTCTCAGAATGAGAATGTGGTGAAGTAAAAAATCTGGAAGTAGAAACTTATACTAGAGCAGCCTCTGCTGTCTTGCAACTATTTGTTATTTGTGAAACTCAGCTAGATTGCTCTCGTTACTGGAATGTAGTTTGCTAGTATAATTTTGCAAGTGTAATATGTAAAATAGAATGATATCTGTTTAATAAGGTTCCTATTTCATAGCATAAGGAATCCTAAATTTAGATCATTGAGTTAGGGAAATGATACACTGGGCCACCTTATATGCCTCAAGTTATCTTTTATTACCTATTATGTAATGAAAAACTGAATTATCTATTACTTAATAGGTTGCCATTGTTTTAAATAAATATGACAAGTCCTAGGAAATTGTTATTCCCCCTCCTCTCTTCATTCAGTAACTGAAACTTGTATCTATCCACTTCTTTGTTTAGCAGGAAAATATCTTTAACATATAATTTTTTTACATATGCTTCTAATTAATGACAATATCTATAGGCCCACCCAAGTAATCATGGAAAACCTTTCTTCCTGTATTTATTTTGTAAAAGATAAAGAGAACAAGTTCTTCACAAAATGATTACTTATGAGTCATATTTATGGAGAAAATTCTTTGTCATTCTCTGCCTAGCCCAGAGGCAACGCTATACCACTTACAATTATCTACTACAAGGACTGTAAAATCTCACTGTTACCATGCCTGCTGTGATGACAATCATCTTACGTTTCCATGCGATGGGCAGAACGATGTGTGGTTTATTAAATGGCTGTGCTTTACACAATTGTTTGAACTAGTTATGTAACTGACTCTATGGGAGTCCCTTGCATCTATCTTTGGTACAGGAAACTAAAATCCTCAATATTAGTGATTAGGAAGAGAAGACGAATATTGTTGAAGTTAAGCAAGACAACCTGGCACCTGTTAAAATGAGCAGTCAACCAAGAGACTAAGTGGGAACCATGTTAGTCTGCCTCTGCTTTTAGGCTGTTAACTCGGGTGATGGGGGTACCCTCCATAATATTCATCATGGAGATAAAGGCCCACATGGTCTAGGAGTAGTAGATAATGAGGAGGATTATGGTAGGCTCTGAGGAAGCTATAAGCCCAGCTGCTATGCTACGTTAGTAAGGGGAACCAACACATGAGAGATTATATGTATGAGCAACAATAGCACCTCATGCCTTGCACTGATCTTCTGAGCTATATACATATTTACATCTACCTACCTATCTAATCATCTGTCATCTATCATCTATCTTATCTATCATCTATCTATCTGCCTATCTCTGTTACTTCATTTTTATTCTGCCTTTCAAATATTGTGCAAAATATCTCTGTGGTTCATGCTAACATGCAATTATTCAGGGAAAAACATTTTGAGAGTAGCTCCTATGTAGCTAACTTGACAACATACAAATGTTTGTATATACTGTATTCTGTTTTGTTGCCTGACCACATGGTGGCTATTCATTGCAGGGGGAAAACAAAGAAACAATGACATATCAGTTATATGTGATATGTAATTATATCTAAACTGAGTCCCCATCACTTTCTTTTTATCATTGGTCTCATTTCTCCCACTACACACCCACAGAAGCTATTCTTTATAACTCATCAAATTCTACCTACATTTTTCCTCAATCCCACTGCTTATCCAATAACATGGCCTGGACTGTTGTTGCCTTCTAAAGGACAAACGACAATTAGAATTAAACACAATTTCCTCCTGAGCACCTACAAAATAGTCAGTACTGGTACATATTACCATATAATAGTTTAAGAAAATACCCTTCTCCTCTAGAGCAGAGTTAATCTCTTAAGTTTTTCTCCCTATAAATCCCATTATTCTATTCTTTGGAGTTCATATCTGCTATTAAACACTGTCAATCCTGAATTATATCAACATGTAATATTATAGCTGCCTGAATATAACTTTCATTAAAGGATGATATTTTTACATGTTTTCACTGTCTGTGAACTACACTTAGAAAAATACTATTTGATTTTGTTGGAATTTAAGAATGCTACCTTCCAGCTAAAATAGCTCTAAAGAGTATTTGCTATTGACTAAGTTAAGTATAAATTATTCCATCTGGCACTTAGGGCTTTCTGTAATATTGCTACAGCTTAGATTTATGGACTTGTCTTCTAGTGTATATTTCATAATTGCCAGTCAAAATCAATTTACTGTTCATCAGACATGGCCCATGCTTTTTTGGTCATAACTTTGGCTAATCCTGTTACTCCAATGTTCAATCTTATAGCCAATAAATATTTATTAAATGCAAATGCACTGGCACAAATACTTGGCTATGAAAAATGAGCATGACAGAAATCTTACCATGAAATAGGTAAACACCCAAGGACAATGTATTCTTGAATGCAGTTATCATTCATAGCAATAGTGCCATTATGTAGAGACAAATAGGGTATGATGAAAACAGAAGAGAGAGACCCCTAATTCTCCAGTAAGAAAAGAATGTGTCGAAAAGTTTTTCAGACTCGTTAACACCTGAGCTAAGTGTTGAATGATGCTGGTTCAGCAAGCAAGTAAAGTGGTTACAAGCCCTGCATGCTTACACTAGGGGGAAATTGTCTTATAATTTTTATATTAAGTACTACCTACTTCAGGTATGCTTCCTGTCACCAATCCAATAAGCATTTTCCCTTTCTTGATTCCATTTGGTATGATTTTGTATAACCTTCTGACATGTGAGTACTTGTCTAGTCCCTTGTTTGTAGCTTGGAAACACAGCAAAATTCTAGTATTTATTATTGCATCAAAATATTTAATAACTGAGTTCCTTTGTTAGTTTCCTACATTTTCTTTTCACATATTGCTTTCTAACCTAAAAAAATCATGGGATGTGCGGAATGTAATCTATATCGTGCTACCCTCTCCAAAGGTGTCTTGAACTGATACATTGCTCTTCCAGAAGTCAGTATTTAAGCCTGAGAAAGATGACTCTGTATGAGTAGGGAATTACAAATAGTATCTTGGGGGGTGGAGCAGGGTTCTTCCTGTAGCCTTGGAACACTTACTATTAGGAACAGTTAATTACCCTTCAGGTGCCATAATGTGGGAAGCTAGTGTTTCTCTTGCACTGCTTTAGTGTAAAATTCAACAAGGAAAATAATTAGAAATTGTTAAATGCATTTTTATATATCACAGTTGGATTTATAAGAGTTACTGAGTCAAAAGTTCAGAAACTCATTTGGATGGGGACCCTGAGTGGGTTCATATTACTATGGTTTAAAACTCTAGGTAGTCAAGATTGATATCTCTTTCCACCCCGATAGCTGTACTACCTAATTCTTGCTTGGTATTTAAATAGACCAGGGCATTTGGTGATATGGTCAAAGAAACTGTATGTTAGGATGCATTTAGTTTTGTTTTAGGAGATCCACACTCAATTTTGTAAGTAGTAATGACTAGCTGTTCTGGTAGGGGGCTAGTTCCCAGGATACCCTTTCTACTCTATGAGCCCACTCTCCCACCTTCATAATATAAAGAAAAAGAACATTATAAATATTTATAAGTTTAAGGGGAAATAATATGTGAAAAGTATGGATCCAATAACAATACTGTGAAAACATTTCAGTTCTCAGACATTGGAAATTCTTAACAGAAGATTACCATATTTTTCACACCATAAGACACACCTGACCATAAGATGAACCTAGGTTTAGAGGAGGAAAACAAGAAAAAAAAAATATTCTGAACCAAATGGTGTACTAAAATATCTAATAAAGTATAACAGAGTATTTTAACAATGTATAGTGAACCATGATATTAAGAACCATCATCACTGTCATTAACAAATGAAGACAGACTTAAAGGTTCAAGTATTCTTTCTCATTTTCTGGGAACCCCAAGAACTTATAATCACTAGTGTCAGCATTTATGAAGCTCAGTTGTTCAATCATTGATATCACTTTCTTTGCTATCTTCATATATGATACTATTTTCAGTTCCATCTAAGGCATTGATAATGCCACATTTTTTGAATGACCATATAATGGTTTCATCCTTCACTGAGTGCCATGATGTTTTCACCCCTTCACAAACTTGACAGTGGGCCTCTTCATTTGTCCAGTAGGTGTCAGATCATGATTACCAGTAGCCATCCATTGTTCCACTCTTCTCACATAGACTTTAAGTAGTTTGCTGATGGAAACATGAAAATGTTGCAACTGGATGGTAAGCCCCTCAGGAATTACAGCTAGATGAGTCTTCACTTCTTTTTTTTTTCTTCCTCTTTTTTTTTTTTTTTTTAAGATTTTATTATTTTCAGAGAGGGGAAGGGAGAGAGGCAGAGGGGGAGAGAGGCATCAATGTATGGTTGCCTTTCACCTGCCTCCAGCTATGGACCTGGCTGGAGACCTGTCTTGCAACCTGGTTGTGTGCCCTGGCTGGGGAATTGAACCAGCGATTCCTTTGGGTTCACAGGTCGGCACTTTAACCACTGTGCCACCAGCCAGGGTGTTCACTTCTTTAAAAGCTCTTTTTTGTAGTTTCTCTAATATGTGCTCTAATCTGGTCAAGCACTAATAAGCCTCATACCTGTTATTCTCCTCAGCTGATTTGGGAGGTCAGTGGTTGCATCTGGGAGTGTCAGGTGGCTCTCTGCACTCTCCCAGGTCCCAGGTGATGGGCAGAGGCAGACGGCAACTGACCAGGCACCCTGAGATTCAGCAGTAAAGTGGGACATTTAAGCATCCCCGGGGATTTCGCGTGGGCCCAATGCTTCCTCTTCTAACAGCAGTCCTTCCACCGACAGGTCAGGTAATATCATCACAGTCAGTTACACAATATTTGCTCCATAAGATGCACAGACATTTCTCACCCCATTTTAGGGGAAAAAAGGGCATCTTATGGGGCAAAAAATATGGTATGTTTCCAGCAAGACCTAGTTAAATGAAAGTTCTCTCCTGTCAGAAAAATACTCAACAATTAATGTAAACAATCATAAAGATACCACAGTTTTCATTCTTATGGGAATTTCTTGAAATAAATTGACATTCTCATATAGAGCAATACTACATAATAAAACAAATAAGTGTGTAAAGATTACACACTTTATTCAAGCCAATGCATTAGGATTATTTTACAGAGTACCTGATATAACTTTTCCTTGTTTGATTAAGTATAGTAGTTAAAAAGAAATAGCCATGTGAACTGCCTCTGAAGTATCAAAATAACCCAAAGAAACTAATGTTCCATATTATAACAAAACTTCTATAGAGGCATTAAGAATTCAATATGAGTATTTTAGTACTTTAATTACTCTTAATAGCTAAATGATACAGTACAATTATGATTTTTAAATTTATCACAACTGATTTTAGAATTTAGAATTAATTTTGTATTTTTTAGAACTATTTGAGTTCAAAATTATGTTCAGTATTTAAGTGTGAAAGAAATAATCATAGTAAATTTAAAAAATTAAGACAATATACTTGTGATTTTTTCACATTTTGAAGTGTTATATTTTTGTGAATTATTGTCACTGTAAAATAAGTATTCATATGTGCACTAATTTTATATTTGCAAATTGTAATCATTTTATTTTACAAGAGTTTTTACAAATTATACAAGCATTGATAACACAAAACTTGGCTCAAACTCTGTAATTATATTTTTCATTCCTGGTGTTAATATTAATTTTTTAAGTAAATTCCATTAGAATAATAGAAAAATATTGTTAACTTATAGTATTGGTCATTTATTAAAGAGCTTAAGGTAATTTTTTAATTTAAAGGTTAAAAATATGTTACATCTTTTAAGCAGGGAAGATATAAATAAATTATGGAAGTTAAATTATGAACTGTTGAATAAATGATTAATTAAAATCAATACACTACTTTAATTTTATAATCATGTACAAATTATCAAGTCATCCTTTAAATAAACTTTTTCCTAGATTCTTCATTTATGGTTTAAAGTATTTTATAATTGTTTAGTTTATCATTATTGTCTATAAAATATGGGGGGGGAAGCTCATTTGGTACTAAAATTGGTCATAACAAAAAATACTCATTTTTCATAACTAAAATGATTTAGAAAGATTCACAATTTAAAACTAAATCTGCAACTTCTCAAAAATCCCTCATTTCCATCACTCCATACATATTTCATTATGCTGACCTACTTATGACATTAACTTGAAGGAAGAGCTGTAAAAATACACCTACCTAGCGATGTGAAGCATTACATTTAAAAGTACTATCAAGTTCAAGAAAGTTATATTGGAGGAATTATAAATATAATTTAAAATATGGAAATAGGTCAAGAATAGGGTATTTAAAATAATAATTTCTTTTTTTTTTTAATGTGCTTTCACCGACAGGTTTTAAACCATGACACACTGACCAACCTAAAGGCTTCTAAAAATCAAACACATTGAACAAGCACTCTTTTACAATGCACCTGTACTCAGTGAAAATAATCCAGACATCCATCAATTTTATGCTCAACAGTACTACACCTGGGTGTTCTTTATTCTTCCCCTCACTTATTTAATTATATTTTGATTTCCACTCCTCTGTGTCAATCAATGCACTTTATTCTGAGTGTTTATATACCTCTGAATATTATTGGCTAAAATATCTTAAATTCAAGGTTTTCACTTTATAGTAAATTTTGTGATAATAAATGTTATTGTATAAAATAATTGTTTTTATAAAGTTCATAATTAAATATGGAGTTCAGAAATTTGGGGCCCTAGGTCTTATATTAGAACTTGGCATAATATTAAAAAATGTCACCTAACCCCTCCAGGCTTCACATTTTCTCAAATGTAAAGGTAATGTTTCTGACAAGACCTGAGGAGACAACTGTCAGTTTCTTTTTTTCTTTTTAAGATTTTATTTATTATTTTTTGAGAGAGGGATAGGGAGAGAGACATCAATGTATGATTGTCTTTTACCTGCCTCCAGCTATGGACCTGGTTGGAACCTGGCTTGCAACCTGGTTATGTGCCCTGGCTGGGAATTGAACCGGCAACCTTTGGGTTTGCAGGTCAGTGTTTTATCCACTGTGCCACCAGCCAGGGGGACTGTCAATTTTTTTACAAGTTTCATCCAAGACAATTTTACATGGTCTAAAACATAAATTAAGTGCTATTCAACAACTTTTGATTGATTGGAAAATCTGGCACTCCATAGTCCTGCATGCTACCATTTTTCATTACAATCTAGTAACTAGATTAAGATACAATTTTTCTTTTTGCATGAAGCAGACACTATTAATGCTTTTGCATGATGACTTCTCACCCCATTTACCATTTCCTCACACTTCTCCCCCATTTTCTGTGTACTGTTGTGTCTAATGCATTTGAACTGGTAACTCTCTTGGGAGAACTTCACCCGGGCTGGCAGTCACTTGGCCCACAAGGGCCAGAGTGCTGGGCTGGAAAGTCCTCCCCTTGCAGAGTTCTACACAGTCCTAAGCTGCCCCCCACCCCCACCCCCGGCCGGTCAGTAACTGGGTGGTGCTGTATGAAAGGGGACCCAAAACCCCCCTGGAATTTATTAAAAAGTGTGTATTTATTCTTACATGTTTAAACTTCAGTCACCTTCGAAGTACTCTCCATTTGTTGCAGTACCCCTATGGAAATATTTTTTCCCCTGTTCAAAAACAGTTGTGAACTCCCTGAGTTTGATGCCTTTTAATGCTTCCGACATTTTTTTCTTCATCTCTCACATTGGCAAAATGTTTCCCTTTGTGGGCATTTTTTCATTGGAAGAAATAAAAGATAGTTACTTGGGGTGAGGTCAGAAGAATAGGAAGGATGGGGCATGAGGGTTATGCTGTTTTTGGTAAGAAACTGCAGAACACTTATCACGGTGTGGGCAAGACACTTGTAAATCACCCATCATGAAATGCGCAAGTGCACTGAAAACATCTTCAGAAAAAATTCACTGAATCCCAATGCAGCCTCTCACAAAAACCGCAGCTGGTGCACTGATACAGATGGCTTCCTAGAACACTCACCTGGCAGGGGAAGCCTGTCCTGTAAGGGGCCTGCCCTCTAGAAGATAATTTCTGATTTTGGGGGGCATTCCCCCTCAGAATGTGCTGTCTGCCAATTCTGGACAAGGACAAATTTGAGGCATAATTTATGCTCTAGGTGTGTCCTGCAGGGACAGCCTATAAAAATGAAACTTTTGCTTTGTTTCTTCCTATCCCTATTCTATACTTTTCCACTTACAGTTTCTTCTAGAGAAATTTTTAAATGAATGATTTGTGCAAGATATTTATCTCAGTGTTAGCTTTTGGGGAATTCAAAGTAAATCACAACACTCTACAATTACAGGTCCATCTCTTTCACTTATATATAACATATAGTTTAGCCTCACCAAGCCTCTTCATTAGAAATTTTCAGGAAACCCTTGAGACTCAGATTTTCTCATTTAATTTTTGGATTACATCAATTTACTTAACAGTTTATTATTGTCAATATATTTATCACTTTTGTTATGTTTTATTTGCAGTTGTATTTTTTTTTTAGTCTGCGGTATCTTTTTAAGGGTTAATTTTCAGTAAGAGTTGACAAAACTGTGGGTATATAACTAGATCTGTATCTCAACTACTTAATTAAATGGTGCCATAATAATTGTGTCCAGATTCAAATGCCACGTGTTGGACTGATAGCTCAGAAGGACAACCATATGAGGACACAATGGGAAGAGGGGCTTCAGTGAAAACCAACCCTACCTACACCTTGATCTTGATTTTCAGACATCAGAACTGTGAGAAGATAAATTTCTGTTGTTCCAGCCAACCAGTCACTAATACACCAGTTAATTTTAAATTTATGTTGCCTCTTCCTCTAAACTCTCAAACTTTCTAGAACAAAACTGAGTTACTGTTTCTGAATTGGCTTTTCTCTTTTGCATTTCCCCATATAACGTAATCTTCTTTGTCAGCAAGGGTATCTAATTCTCCACAGCTTGGTAAGAGAAAATTGGTAGTAGATGTGAAGCGGGAAATGTGATTATTAGTTTGGATACAACTAATGGAGGAACCATTTGGGGAACACTTTAGTAAAACAAGTTGCCATGTTGGTGGCTAAGTGACCCTGAAACCTAAATCTCTTGAGTTGACCACTGAAGCCTCAAACCCAATAAAAAATTATTATGTATAACATATCAGGGTAAGAGCAAAAGAAGGTCCAACATGCCCAAGAGGACCATAGAATTTCTAAGACAAAGACAAGACAAATATCAGAATATTGCCTGATTAATTCTATTAATACTTATAGAATTCAGTATTAAACACTAGAAAAATTAATTTTACATAATTTAGCATCAAACCAGAAAAAAGCCTATGAATGGAATCCAAGCAAATCACATGAGAGTCACCAACCAAACAACCTAAACACTAAGCTTTATGAATCGACTGAATAGTCCCTCCATTGGGTCACTCAATACCAGCTCTGTATTTTAAATTAAAAATATTGAGTTATCCCAGAGATTCCTTATGTATTTTATACACAGGGGAGTTTGCAGAGATAGATTAAAATTGTGTTTTATTTTTCTTTGGTATCTACATGGGACAGAAACTCTATAAAAAGATCACATCAGTTATTGGAAATAAACTACATTTGCTTCATTAAACTGGGTAGAATGTGTGTAATTTTCTAATAAGAATCTCAGTTCTTAAATGGAAAACTATGAAAACAACAAATAGGAAGTGAACAATGAGTTAGGAAGAAAAAACACATGATTGTCATCATAATTATTTAGTTCTGTGGCTGAATGTGAATATACAGGTTTCTAGGAAAAGTTTCTGTTAAGTACGTAAATCCTATACAAAATACTTCATTGTAAACATTTCAAAGGTGTTATTACTAATGAGCTTTTTTGGTGAATGTAATTTGGGTCCTAAGAAATGTAGATATAAGCCCTGGCTGGAGGCACAGTGGATAAGGTGCCGGCCTGGGAACTCAAATGTCGCTGGTTCAATTCCCCACTCAGGGCACATAACCAGGTTGCAAGCCAGGTCTCCAGCCAGGTCTGTGGCTGGAGATAGGTGAAAAACAACCATACATGATGTCTCTCTTCCTCCTTAACTCTCTCCCAACCCTTCTCTCTAAAAAGAATAAATAGAATCTTAAAAAAAAAAAAAAAAAAGAAAAGAAATGTAGATATAACCTTAGTTTTTCAGAGCTAAAAATACTTTTTTAAATTCCTTTCATCCTAAAATCACAAAAAATGAATAAAATGATTGGAACTAATATTGAAATTTCAACTTTTAAAATTAACCTCCAAATTATTTTCCACTTAACTATCCAAGAAAGGAAAACAGATGTTTACCTTTTCATTTATTATTTCCTAGCTACTTTTAAATATGCTTCATTTAAAAGAGGAATCACATAATGTATTATAGATGATGTCACTTAAGTGGAGTACTCCCTGGAGAGGGCATAGAGCATGGTTATTCTAGCAAACAATTAATCAGATGAGAAGCAAATCTTATTTCATTTAAAAAGATGCATATGTCAATTCATTGTTTATTGGAAAATTGGAGGAACTTTTAAGGATTGAGAAATACATTGATATTTGTAAGTATTTTTCAATATGAATGATAATAAGTCATAGAATTTTGAATCCTAAAGGAAAACAGAGGACATTTAGTCTACATACCACACCTTTGAGAATACCTTGTTAAGCATTTACAAAATAATTCCTATTGAGTGAAACTGCCTTTCATTTATTTTTCTCTCTTCCACTCTTCCTTCCCCTTCCCTTCCCTCCCTCCCCTCTGCTTTTATCCCTCCCTCCCTTCCTTCTGTTCTTTTTCCCTCCTTCCTTCTCCTTTTACTTTTTTTTAAAAAAGATTTTATTCATTATTTTCAGAGAGAAGAGCAGAGAGGGAGGAAAAAAGGAAGAGAAACATTAATGTATGGTTGCCTTTCACCTGCCTCCAACCACAGACCTGGCTGGAGACCTGGCTTGCAACCTGGTTATGTGCCCTGACTAGAGAATCAAACCATTGACCTTTGGGTTCGCAGGCTGGAGCCAACCTACTGAGCCACACCAGCCAGGACTTCCTTTTCATGTTTTAAAAATTTCACCATTTAAAGCAACAGAAAGGGAACAACTATTTACTCTTTTTAAAAACATTAAACTTAGTTTGAAAATTCATCTTATAGTTTTGGTAAAATTTACTTCTGAAAATTCTTGGCACTATTTCAAACACTTAAAGGCTTTATTAGGCCTCCTCTAAATTAATGTGCCAGTTTTCTAGGGCTGTTGTTGTTATAACAACAGAAAGTTATTTTCTTAGAGTCGCTGAGGCTGGCAACCCAAGATCAGGAATCAGCAGTTTGTTTCCTTGGAGGCCTTTCTTTCTGGCTTGCAGATGGCCGCCCTCAAGCTGTTGTGTCCTCACACTGTCTTCCCTCTGTGCCCTGACTTCCCTGGTGTCTCTTTGTATATCTAAATGTCTCTTCTCCTAACAATACCAGGAATATTGATTAGAGTCCCAGTCTAAGGACCTCATTTTAACTTAATTACCTCTTCAAATACCTGTCCTCCAATATAGCTCAATTCTGAGGAAGCAGGGATTAGGATTTCAACAAATGAACGCTGAAGGGGTACAATTAAGCCAAAACACCTCTGCTTAATTTTCTCTCATTGATATAGCTCCTCAGTTTTTCTCAAATGTTGATACTAGAGTTTTAGGGCTTTTTCTTCCCCAATGAAGTTACTTATAGAAAAATTTTTGCTAGTGTCTCTATATAAGTATAATTATATACACAAATCTAAACAACATGGGTGATTGATAAGGAAACAAGAGTGTAACTCTTGTACCACAAGTCTGTTTTGTAAAGATGAGCACACAGATACGATGAACACTTTTTCAGGAATGAAAGAATAAAAGAACAATAGCAAGTTATTTGGCTTCCTCTGGAAAACAAGAAGTATACCAACATCATGTGGAGTGTGTAATGATTTCATAACACCTGCTTTTGTGCTTGGCACATTATCAATATGCAAAAGCAAGTTGCCTCTCCCTTTTGTTCTCCTCTCAGTATTGCTGCAGATGTACCGTGTTTTCTCAAATAATACTAACAAACTCCTTCCATTTCCCACTTTGTTTGCATAACTATAGTCAAGTCAAGCTTTCACAACATTAAATATATAATTTTTTTTAAGGCAAATTATTTTCCTTGTTTAACTTACCTAATTTTTTCTACTGGAGTTTAATCTTATGACTTATTTTATGTATATCTATTATCATATTGCAATATATATATGTGTATATATATATATATACTAATCCATATTTTATATATATATTAAATATATGACTAAATATGAGATCAATCACACTCCAGGTTATTTTTTATGCTGGTTGAGAAGGTTCCTTTTTTTTTTTAGTTTGCTGTGAATTTATAGGACCAATGAGTGTTGTATTTTGTTAAATATATTTTTTAACATTTTTTCATTTATTTCTAGAGATAGGGGAAACGAGGGAGGAAGACAGGGAGAGGAACAGCAATGTGTGGTTGCCTCTTCCATGCCTTATATCTGGGTACCTGGCCTGCAACCCAGGCATGTGTCCTGACAGGGACATTTTAGTTCAGAAAGCTAACACTCAATCCACTGAGCCACACCAGCCAGGGCTATTTTGTCAAATATTTTTTATATGTGGACAAGCCTTGCTCACATATATAGAGTAAAACCCACTTTTCCTGATATATAATTAATTTTATACATTGCTATACAATATTTGCTAATAGCATGTTAACAAATTTAAGATTACAATTATTCTAGGTATCTTTTACAACAATAGTGGAATACAATTAAAACCAATAATAAAAGTGGGAAAACTAAAAAAATGTACAAAAGTTAATAGACACTCTCAAACAACCATGGGACCAAAGAAGAAATCAAAAGGAAAATAAAAAATATCTCAGGACATAAATTAAAGCACAATACCAAAATTTTCAGGATATGGCACCATCATTACTGAGGAATATTTATAGAAATAAATGCCTACATGAAAAGAAGATTCTTAAATAAACAACCTCACTTTACACTGCAAACTAGAAAAAGGAACTTCTAGTTAAAATGGCAGAGCAGGTAAACACAGTGCATACCTTCTGCCATGATCATATTAAAATTTCAACTAGATCACAGAATAATCTTCCTTGAGAACACCTGAAGACTAGGTGTAAAGAACTCCTATAGAGAACAAGCTATAATACTGCTAGAAGGAGCAGAGACATAAAATGCTTACCCATGTGTGTTGGGTAAGAATTGAGAAGGATATATCAGCTGTGAAGATCCCCATGAAGGAGCGATGGGTGGGTCCCAGTCACTCAGGGGGCTCCCCAGACAGGAGCACCAGTGTTGGGAAGAGAAGCCCCCACAACTTTAAGCTATGAAAAATCAGCACAGGCAAAAGTAAAAAAAAAAAGAAAAGAAGGGGGTGGGGGATTATATTGAACTAAAAAGCTTCTGAACATTAAGGAAAAAAATCAACAAAATTAAAAGTCGACCTATGGTATGGGAAAAATATTTGCAAACCATACCTAAAGTACACAAGGTATTCCTACAACCGAATAGTAAACAACCGAATAACTTAATAAATAGGCAAAGCAAAGGAATAGATATTTCTCCAAAGAAGACATACAAATGGCTAACAAATACCTGAAAAGGGGTTTAACATCATTAATCATCAGAAAATGCAAATCAAAACCACAGTGAGACATCATCTTACAGCTGTTATGATGGTTATTGTCAAAAACAAAACAAAAGATAACAGGTGTTGGTGAAAATGTGGAGAAGTTAAAAGCCTTGTATATTGTTGGTGAGAATGAATATTGATACAACCTTTATGGAAAACAGTGTGGAAGTTCCCCAATAATTAAATTAAAAATACCATATAGCCCTGGCTGGTGGCTCAGTGGAATGGTGCTGGCCTGCAAACCCAAAAGTCACTGGTTTGATTCCCCACTCAGAGTACATAACCAGGTGGCAAGCCAGGTCTCCAGTCAGGTCCGTAGCTGGAGGCAGGTGAAAGGCAACCATACATTCATGTTTCTCTCCCTCTCTGCTTCTCTCCCTTCCCCTCTCTCTAAATATAATAAGTGAAGTCTCTAAAAACAGAAAGAAAGAAAGAAAGAAAGAAAGAAAGAAAGAAAGAAAGAAAGAAAGAAAGAAAATGAAAACACAACAACCCAAAATTGGTGGGACACAGAGAAGAGTCCTAGTGAGAAATTCCGTAACATTACAAGCCTACCTGGAAAAGAAAAGAAAAGAAAAGCAAGGAAAAGCAAGGCAAGGCAAGGCAAGGCAAGGAGGGAGGGAAGGAGGAAGGAAGGAAGGAAGGAAAGAAGGAAGGAAGGAAGGAAGGAAGGAAGGAAAGAAGGAGAGATGCAGGGAGGGAGGGAAGGAGGGAGGGAGGGAAGGAGGGAGGAAGGAAACTCAAATAATCTAACTTGACACTTAAAGAACTTGAAAATGAACAACAAACAAGGCCCAAAGTGAGTAGAAGTTAGGAATAATAAAGATCAGAGCAGAAATAAACAAAATCGTGTTTAAAAACGGATACAGCCCTGGCTGGTGAGGTTCAGTGGATTGGCACTGGCCTGCGTACTCAAAGGTCGCTGGTTCGATTTTCCAGCCAGGGCATGTAACCAGGTTGCAAACCAGGTCCCCAGCCAGGTTCGTAGCTGGAGGCAGGTGAAAGGCAACCAAACATTGATGTTTCTTCCCCTTTTTTTTCTTTCTCCCCACCCTTCTCTCTGAAAAAAATGAGTAAAATCTTTTTAAAAAATTGATACAAAAATCAATGAATCCCAAGAGCTGGCTCTTTGAAAAGGTAAACATGATAAACAATCTTTAATATGACTATCAGGGAAAAAAGAGAGAGGACCCAAATTAATAAAATCAGAAATGAAAGAGGATATTTGACTGATACCACAGAAATACAAAGGTTTGTAAGAAAATATTATAAACAACTATATGCCAACAAATTGAACAAACTGTATGAATTGGACGAACTGGATGAAGTGAATACATTTCTACAAACACATAGTCTTTCAAAACTAAATCAAGAAGAATCAGAGAATCTGAATAGATATATTACAACTAGTGAAATTGAAGCAGTAATCAAAAAACTCTCAACAAACAAAAGCCTTGGCCAGCTGTCTTCCCAAGTGAATTTTACCAACATTCTGAGAACTAACACTTCTCCTTTGCAAACTCTTCCAAATAATTCAAGAGAAGACTCTCAAACTCATTTTATACATTCAGCATTATTCTAATTCCAAAATCAGATAAAAACAATACAAGGAGACAAAATTATGGGCATCCCTGATGCTAAAATCCTCAACAAAATATTAGCAAATCAAATCTACCAATGCATTAAAATGCTCTTACAACATGCTCAAGTGTGATTTCTTCCAGGGGTGCAAGGTTGGTATAATATTCACAAATCAATAGATGAGATTCACCACATAAAACAAAGAATAAAAATCATATGGTTATATCAATAGATGAAGGAAAAATATTTGATAAAATTCAGCACTCATTTATGATAAAAATTCTCAGCAAAGTGGGATACAGGGAATATACCTAGACATAAAAAAGCCATATATAACAAACTCACTGCCAGCATCATACTTAATGAAAATAACTAAAATTGTTCCACTTAAGATCTGGGACCAGACAAGAACATTCACTTTCACCTCTATTGTTCAACATAATTCTGGAAGTTCTAGCCACAGCAATCTGACCAGAAGAAGAAAGGAAGGGCATCTAAATTGAAAAGGAAGAAGTAAAACTGTCATTATTTTCAGATGGCATTGATACTGAACATAGTGTACCCTAAACATTCCACCAAGAAACTCCTATAACTGGTAAATGAAAGCAGCAAGATACAAAATTAATATCCAGAAATTGGTTGCATTTTTATATGCCAATAGCAAACTAACAGAAAGGGAAATTTAAAAAATAATCACATTCACAATTACTTCAAAAAGAATAAAATACCTAGGAATAAATTTAACCAAGAATATAAAAGACTCACACTTGGAAAAAAATAATAAAACACTGAAGAAAGAAATTGAAGAAAACACAAATGTATTCATGGATAGGAAAAATTAACATCACTAAAATGTCTGTATGACCCAAAGCAATCAATAGATTCAACATAGTTTTATCAAAATACCAATGATATGTTTTACAGAATTAGAAAAAATATTCCAAAAATGTATATGGAACCCCATAAAACCCCAAATACCAACAGCAACCTTGATAAAGAAAAACAAAGTTAGGGGAATCATGTTACCTAATATCAAAATATACTATAAGTCATAGTAATCAAAACAGTATTTGCTGCTATAAAATCTTACATATAGGTCAATGGAAGAGAATAGGAAGCCCAGAAATAAACCCATACCTTTATAGTCAATTAATAATTAACAAACCACTGGCTGGTAGCATAATGGATAAGGCACCAGCCTGTGAATCCACACATCACTGGTTCAATTCCCAGTCAGAGCACATAACTAGGTTGCAAGCCTGGTCTCCAGCCAGGTATGTAGCAGAAGGCAGGTGAAAGGCAACCATACATGGTTGTCTCTCTCTCCCTCTCTGCCTCTCTCTCTTCCTCTCTCTCTGGAAATAATAAATAAAAATCTTTTAAAAAATATTTAACAAAGGAGACAAAAACATACAATATGCTGAAGAGTTCATGCAATAAAATGAGAAAAATGGACAGATAAAAGCAGAAAATTAAACTAGACCACCCTGTGATGCCACAAACAAGAAAAAACTCAAAATGGAATAAAAACTTAAAAGCTATACTTGAAATCATAGAAAACATAGGCAATAAGATCTCAGACACTGATAGTAGCAATATTTTATTCTAATATATCTCCTTGGGCAAGGAAATCAAAGTAAAAAAATAAACAAATGAGACTACATCAAATTAAAAAGATTTTTCACAGCAAAGGAACCCATCAGCACAATAAAGAAATAACCCACTAAATGGAAGAATGTATTTGCCAATATATTTGATAAGGCAATACTCCAAATTTATAAAGAACTTCTAAATTCAACACCAAAACAAACAAACAAACATTCCAATTAAAAATTGGGCAAAAGACCTGAATAGACACTTCTCCAAAGAGGTCATACAGATATCCACAGACATATGAAAATACGTTCAATGTCATGAGTCATCAGGGAAATACAAATTAAAATTACAAGGAGATACCACTTCACATCTTTCAGAATGGCTATCATCATTAAATCAACAAACAAGTGCTGGGGAGGATGTGAAGAATGGGGAATACTTCTGCATTGTTGGTGGAAATGCAAATTGGTATAGTAACTATGGAAAGCAGCTTAAGAGTTACCTTAAAAAGTAAATATTGGGGGACAGAGGGGAGCAAAAAGGGGATGGATGTAATACAACAACAATAAAATTAAAAAAAAAAAAAGTAAATATTGAACTGCCTTATGACCCAGTTATTCCACTTCTGAAAATTTATCTCAAATAACCTGAAATGCTAATTCAAAAGAATATATGCACCCCTATGTTCATTGCAACATTAGTTACTATAGCCAAGATTTGGAGGCAGTCCAAGTGTTCAATGGTAGATGAGCAGATAAAATAACTATGGGACATTCACACAATGAAATACTATACTGTAATAAAAAGAAGAAAAATGCACCCTTTGTGACAGCATGGACAGACTTGGAGAACATTATGCTAAGTAAAATAAGCCATTCAGCAAAAGATGAATATTATATGATTTTACTCCTATGTGAAATCTAATACACAAACTGGCCTGACAGCAAAATAGAGATAGTCTCACAGAGAACAGGCTGACAGCTCTTGGGGGTGGAAGGATTGAGCAAAAATGAAAAAGAACTTATGGATAAAGACAACAGTGTGGTGATGGCAAAAGGAAGAGGGATGGGTGGAGGTGGAATAGAGTAGAAAGGGGTAAATGGTAATGGAAATAAAACACAGTAAAACAAAATGCAAAAATAAATACAGTATTTTATTTATTTCATATTTTTAAAATTTTATTCATTTTTGGAGAGAGGGTAAAGGAAGGAGAAAAAAGGAAGAGAAACATCAATATATGGTTGCCTCTCTCTCACACTCCCAACTGGGGACCTGACCTGCAACCTAGCCATATGCATTATAGCATTTATTACTGATGGGACTATGAAATGATATTATAGTGACTGAAGAGACATTTTGTCTAATGTCAGTAACAGGTAAAAATTGTTTCAGAATAGATTTTTCTTTTTTTAAATTTCTTGATATTGAGAGAGAGTTTTCAATTTGTTGTTCCACTAATTTATGCATTCATTGATTGCTTCTTGTATGTGTCCTAACAAGGGATCAAGCCCACAACCTTGGCCTATTAAGATTATGCTCTACTTAACTGAACTGCCTATCCACGACCAGAATAACTTTCATGACAGCCCATGTAGAAAGGTTCCAGAAACATGATCACTCTCCCAATCAAGATATCAGAAAATAAAGGTTCTCTAATCTTCTATCATGTTAGCTCTTTTTAAAATTTAATTTATTGGGTGACATTGGTTAATAAAACCATATAGGTTTCAAGTGTGTAACTCTATAACATAGCATCTTCATAGTGCACTGTGTGCTAACCGCCAAAATAAAGTCTTTTTCTGCCACCGTTTAGCCTTCCTTTGCTCTCTTTCTGTTCCCTCAACCTCCCTTTCCTTATGGCAATCACTATGCTGTTGTCTGTGTCTATGTGTTTTGTTTTGTTTTGTTTTGTTTTTGCTTAATCCATTCACCTTTTTCACCCAACCTCTCAAACCTCCTTTCCTCTGACTGCTGTCAGTCTGTTTTATGTATCTATGTAGAATCCAATGAGCAAAATAATCTAACAAACAAAATAAAAATAGAATCATAGATACATGTCTACCCTTATACCCACCAATAGTACCTAGCTCAATGTCTGGTATGTTATAGGCATCTATGAATAATTGTTTATTTTAGAATAATTGATAAAAGTATGTGCATATATGAGCCCTATCTGGAAAAAAAACAGCCATTATTAATATTACAAAAATAGTTTGCACATTGATGTAACTTGGCAGCCAAGAAGAGTGGGATAGAATGCGCATGTGTGAACAATGACAACTTCACTGTACTAGTCAGTCACGTCAGTAGATGCCATTGAGTGAGCATGTGTACTCTGTGGCCATCACATTTTGTGTTCAGTTTGAACATTCCTCCCCGGAAACTATTTGGATGATTTAGAAGGCCACAGCTATGGGGAACTGGTAATTGGCAGCTTCATCACAATGTGCCTACTCATGGATCATATCTCTTGCACAGCTTTGGTGAAACATCAAATTACCCAGGTGATTTAGTACCCGCTACAGCCCAGAGTTGGCCCCTTCAACTTCTGACTTTTTCCAAAACTAAAATCACCTTTGAAAGGGAAGAGAGTTCAGACTGTCTGAGATTTTGAAAAATATGACAGGGCAGCTGATAGTAATTGGGAGAACTATGTGATGTTCCAAGATGCCTACTTTGAAAGAGACTGGGGTGTCATTGTCCTCTGCATAATGTTTCTTGCATCTTGTATCTTCTTCCATAAATGTCTCTTTTTTTTCATAGTATATGGGTGGGTACTTTCTGGACAGGTCTCAATATATATTTATATGCGCACATTACTTATATGTGTGCAGTTATATATGAATTACATGTATGTGTGTATGTATAACTTTAGTCTGAATAAATATTTAAAATAAAATTAAATATTTAAAATATTTAAAATATGCAAAGAAAATTATATAACTATGATAGAATGAAAATAGAACTTTGTAGATTAAAAATCATGGTTTATATGGTTATATGTCTATGTCCATCAACCAGTCAATCTTTGGAACTTTTAAATTCATGAAACAATTTCACATAAATGTTTCCTTGTCTATAAAATGTTTTTAGAATATGTTGTCTATGAGGCCTCTCAAAAATAGTCCTGTGTTTCCCTCAAAAAAATTCTAATACATTTATTAAATCAATATGTTCATTAGTTTTATAAACTCTTTTCTTGCCTCTATCACTGATAAAGTACATCTTTTAGAGCTTTGGTTAAACATTTTTAACATGCTCCAAAAGTAAGTTATAAAAATATATATTCAGTTGAAAAAAACTGCTTGTGATTTAAATAAAGTCACCCATCATCATAATGGATTTTCTCTTTACAGTGACCCACACAGCCCCATCATCCTAGCATGGTTCTCTACCCAGTATCAAGTCCTATTAAAAATAAACCTTTCAGAAAATCTTAACATAAGGAACTCATTTTTACATCATTCTATTAAAACAAAAAACAAAACCACCTTCAGCAACTGTCTCTAATGTGCACAATACAATCTCAACTTGACTGAATATGTCATAATAACCCATTATAAAACCTGAAGCATAATTGAGGATAGTTCTGCCCTCAAACTATTTGGAAGGTAAGTTACCCAGATTGGAACACACTGTTCTATTCAATATGTCAGGAATCTTAGACTGTTAACTTCCACATGAAAATATACAGAGCCCCTGCCAAATAAATCAATCTAAAAAATCTATGTATTTAAAAACTACAATCATTATTTTAAAATATACATACTTCAAAGTCTATACAGAAGACTTTTTTCTTGCTTGTCAATGTTAAAAGTAAATATGTCTGATGTATAGTATACCATGATGCATCTTTGGAGGATATTTAGTCTCACATAAAATGAATTTATGTTTCGCTTTTATATAGCTGATATTAAACAAAGTAAGATTATCTTCAGTGTGAAAATCTTAGGCTTACTCAGAGAATCCTCATCAATCTTAGCCTTAAAATATTAGGTGATCCTCTAAGAACTGTGACTTTTTAAAAAGCCAGCAGCAAAGAGTGGGACAGCTCAATCGTGGTAGCAAGGAAATGAAGTAAGAGAGCCTATTTTCATGCCATGTGGTACCTGATGAAATGTAAAATGAGTAATAAAGACACTTAATGTTCACACATTTTCTACCTTCACCGTGTCTCTAACACCAATGCTTCACAATTTAATTATGATCTTCACTCCCGTCTCTATCTGAAACTTTAGTGCTTGCTGAATTTTAGTTTGGAATTCACTGGATTCCATATTTTTAATCAGAACAGCTGCCACAGCATGAGCTGACTTAAAACATCCCTTCCCAAAAGATACATTTTTAAAAAATATATTTGGACCAAGGATCTATATGCTGGTATGTATCTAGTGTAGATATCTGTCATATTACAAAGTCAAGATAAGTGTCAATGGCTACCACATGCTGGATTTAACAGAACTGTTTACAAAGTATCAAAATTTGATGCAGGCTGAACATTATGACTAAAATAATAATTTCTCAACTACATCATAGAAAATCTATATTATACTGCATACACAACACATTTAGAAGGAACTTTGTTTTAATTTTTTAATAGTGAAAAAAGGGAACTATATGGCATAATTTGTACATTTAGATCAGTTAGTAGTTTCACCTTTTTTCCATCTTGATTCACAGGCATAAAAGAAAACTGACAGCTCAGGTTAGTAACGCAGGATGCTTCCTTGCATGAAAAGCTTGTGAACACCTCCCTATCTTCAGCAATATTAGAGGCTCACTTCCCTGGCAGATCTTGTTCCCACTGAGATAGTTATTATCTTCTGGAGGTAACTGCCCTCGTATATTACCTGAGGACTTGCAGGCTCCATTGAAGAATTGGACTTGCCAGTCTTTCCATCCTCCCCTGAGTTTGCTAGCGAATCCTCTTCACAATTGCTGAACTTTAAACCCAGATGCTGTACCACCCTGTGGATCTAATTAAGCAACTATATATGTGTGTGTGTATATATATATATATATATATTTACATATTCAATTCAACTATAATTCCAGCTAATTGGCCTCTGCTATCTAAAAGATGCATGAAGCAAGGCATTTCCCAAAAGAGCTACATCACTTCACTAGTTCTCAAACTCTGTGAAATCTCTTCTCTACACTCATAGTTGTATGCTTTTGATGTGAGCAAAGGGTAAAAGTTAGGCCTCTGTGGTACTAGTTAGAAGAGGCCCTCAAAAGCACTTAGATGAATAATGCAAATCACCTGCAATGAAACAGCTATCCAGTATTTCCTGCCCTTGGTAGCTCAAATGAGGGTGAACTACATTTATTAACTAATGATAAGTTATTAGTCTAACAAAGTTAAATCATGTGTAACAAGCAATATTTGAATTAACTCTAATACAAGTCTAACAAAGAGATGTTCATAAAGGTAAATAGGCAGTGCTTTCTCTCTTTTCAGAACAAAAGGGAATCATGAATCGAGGTATAATATATTCATATACCAATGTGTTATATAGTAAGTACTCACAACATCATTAATAGGTTCTTGGAAACTGTGACTTTAGTGAAATACTGCATCACAAAACCAGTTTTAACATAAGCTAATTAACATAAATAAGAATTTAGTTCCTACAGCATATTTCTGGTCACAAAAATATCACAAGATTTCTACATAAAGAACCAAACACTCCTAATAATAAACATTAAAATAAATGTGTGCTATACAAAGATTCAAGAAAGACTAATGAAAATAATAAGATAATTATTTTCCACTTCACTTATTTTTGTTCAGGGTTGTGGGTAGCTAGATCCTATCCTGGTAGCTCAGGGCACCAGGGGGGAACCACCCTGGACAGGATACCCTCCCATTGCAGGCCCACTCACACACCCACACTCACTCAGACTGGGACAATGTGGACACACCAATTCACCTCATGTGCACATCTTAGGGAGGAGACCAGAGCCCTAAAAGCCATGAAGACATGGGGAGAACACACAAACTCCACACAGACAATGGTTCCGGTGGGAATGGATCATTTTTTCCCTCATCTACATTATAGCAAAATCATGTTGAATGAAATGACATTATTGGAGGGCCTATTGTCCTCTAAATTCCAGGAAACTCTGTTGAACAGTATAATCATGCATTAAATTATAAATAAGAATTGAGAACTTTTAGATAGAAATATAATCCCTATTAACAAATGTGTTTATTATTGTGAATATTAAGCTATTACTTAACCTCAGCCTTAACATCTACAATTTATTTCCAGTAAAATTAAATGGCAGATTTTATTATTTAGAAAATACATACATAGAGGATGTTGATACAGTAAGATAACATTTCTAGTTATATATTGATGAATAACATAATACTCTAAAACATAGTAGCCTAAAACAACAAGAATCATTTAATGGGCCCACAAATCTGCATTTTGGACAGGGTTCATTGCGGATGGTGTGTCTCAATTCCAAATACTGTTCTAATGACCTCAGTAGCAGCTTATTAGGAACTGGAAAATCCATTTCCATGGGGACATGCATACACATATACACACATAAGCATCTGGCAAGGTGGTACTGGCTTTCAGGTAGGAGTTTAGTTCATGTTGTTGATCTAGAAGCCTCAGATCCCCTCTTCATAACACAATGGCTGAAATCTAAGTGCTAGTGTTCCTAGAGCTAGAATGTGTAAGCTTCTAGTTCATTCAGGTCACTATCCAAAGCTAACAGAGCCTCAGTTCTGTCATACCTAATTGCTCCAAACAGTTCCAAAACCTGCTGAAATAGAGGCAAAATGATGTACCCCCATCTGCAGACCAGAGGAGTGTTATTCTTTTATCTACTTTATTCTGTAATCTACCTCAAACACTAGAACTTAAACTGCAGTTTATCTGGCCTAGCTTACTTTTCATAAGGATACATAAACTGAAGATTTAAGATTAGATATAGCTCAAGGAGAGTCTCACAGTGGTTGACCATGCAAGAAATACAGATGCCACTCAACAGACACCATGAGGTTATTTTGTACATATTAATTCCATTCATCCTTATAGCGAATCTTTGGGCCATACATGATGAAATTAAAGAGAGATGAAATAAAATGCCCACGGTCATGCATCCCTGCACAGAACTTCTGGGTAACTGCTTCACTAGCTCTGACTTCTGTTAAGATAACTAATCCTTTCCATGAGTCATTTTTGCTATTTTTAGCAAAAGATTTTCCAGTTACACTCTTGGTCCTGTTTCTAGACAATGCTCATTGGACAGGCTAATGATTTTCTAAAGTATCACACACTGGTTCTCTTTTGCTTGGCAGTGCATTCCTTCATTTACCATGCCTCCTGCATTTTATTCCAAGCAACAAAGGGAAACCATGTTGCACCTTCCACATTATGCTTGGGAATTTCCTCAGCCAAATATTCCGTTCATAATGATCTATGTATTCTGTAAGACAATAAGAATATTGTCCATTGCTCTTCTTTACCCTTTCTGAGCCCTCACCAAAATTGCTTTAAAGCAACTGTACATCCACCAACAGTCTCTTAAAAGGATGTTTTGTTGTTTTGACATTTGTTAGGTTCAGATAATACTTAACATAATATAGCAACCCATGGATAGAGGAAAGACAGAGCTCTTTATTAGTTATAGCTCCAGATGAGAGAAGACTACCAAAGAGCACTACAGGGGGCTGTGCCAAGAAACAAAATCACACAAGCTGGAGCTGTAGGCTACTCATGGATGTAGGTGGGAAGCCCAAGGAAGGAGGGGCCAGCTTTCCATGTTTGGCATCAGGGTCTCTGGCAGCTGAGTTGCAACCCAGGAATGTTAGAGTCTGCTCAGGCCAACAGTTGGGGTGAATTAAGTAAACTGCCCTTAAAGGGAATTAAGACATTTTTAGCCATGATCTCAAAATAGGGTTAAGGAAGTATTTGCAAAATATTATAACACAATCTATATTTTTTCTATTAAGTGATTCAAACTTCTCCTAGCCTCTTTTATTACCCAATTGCAAAGATACTTTCACATTTTTAGGTATTTGTTACAACAGCACCCCACTTCCCAATACCAAAATCTTTGTTAGATTCTGAAGGCTGCCATATCAAAGTACCACAACTGGGTAGCTTAAATAATTATTCTCTCAGAAAATCATTCTGGAGCCTATAAGTCCAAATCAGTTATCTGCAGGACCATATTTTCTGAAGAAATAAAGGAAGAATTCATTCCTTGCCATTTCCATGGCTTCTGATGTTGGATGGCAATCTCCTACTTATAGCAGTATTAAAAAAAAAATTCTCTGCATTATCACACAGCATTCTATGTGTCTCTGTGTCTTTGCCTATTGTTACGTTATATCAATAACCATTTAAATAGGGCCCACTGTAATGAGCTCATCATGATTATATTTATAAAGACTACTTCCCAATAAGGTCACATTCTGAAGTTTTGGGGAAAACATGGATTTGGGAAGAAGAGTGAAATGAATGACTTACCTTCTGTGAACCCCAGGGCCAGCCAGTCCTGCCTGGCCGACTCCTCTGGCCTCAGGTGGCTCCCTGAAAGCTCCCACAGGCCCAGGCTCTCAGCTTACACTGTTTGCGGCCAACTTGAGCAATCCTAGGTGGCAACCAATGTCTCTATGGGCTGTCATGGCTCCAGGTTCCCAGCAGAATAAAATTTGACCCTTATTTTATTCCACTCATTAAAAGAAAGAAAAAAAAGTTAAAATTGATTCAAGATAAATATAAGAACCAAAACTATAAAATTATTTAAAGAAAACTGTAAAAGCACTTGAAGTAAACAGAGAAAAATGTTTCTTGGCATTGGTTTTGGCAAAGAGTTTTTGGATTTGACACTAAAAGCTCAGGCAACTAAAGCAAAAATAAACAAGAGATAATCCATCAATCCAAAAACTTATACCCAGTTTTGCTGTTTTCTTTTGAAAACAGCAGATTAAATGAAAAGGTGCCCTACAAAATAGGTAAAATGTTTTCAAACTATTCACCAAAATTTATATACAAAAAAACATAAGAAAATAAAAATATACCCAATAACTCTATTTAAAATGGGCAAAGAACTTGAATATTTTTTTCCCTAAAGAAGGCACACAAATGGCCAGCAAGTACATAAAATTGTGCTTAACATCACTAATCATCAGGGAAATGCGAACAGACTATTATCAGTAAGACAAGAGATAGCAGGTATTGTCAAGGATGTGGAGAAATTGGAGCCTGGTGCCCTCTTGGTGGGATCACTGCTAAGAAAACCAGCATGGCATTTCCTCAAAAGTGTGATGACTGCTGGGTAGAAGAGGACATAAGGGGACTAAAGGATAATGCAGAAAATACAATCAATCTTTAAAATAATAAATAAATACATTGTCACTATGCATAAACAAAGTTAAAAAGAGAATTACAACATAATCCAGCAATCCCATTCTGGGTATATATTCAAATGGAAAATTTTACTATGAGGCAAGGACATCCGAATCCTCCATGTTCACTGCAGCCATTACTCACAATATCAAAGACATAAAAATAACCTAAATTTTTATGGATTAGTAGAGAGATAAAGAAACATGGTATAAGTGCACACACACACACACACACACACACACACAGATAAATATCATGCAACCATAAAAAGAAGGAAGGAAATCCTGGCTTTTGTGAAAATATGGATATATCTCGAGACCATGATGCTAAGTGCTATAAGTCAGACAGATAAATTCAAATACTGTTAGTTCTCACTTTCATATGGAATCAAAATTCAAAAGCTAATCATAGAAACAGAGAGTAGAATGGTGTTTTCCAGGTATTTGAGGTGGGGAATGGGAAGTGTTGGTCAAAAGGTAAAAATCTCCAGCTATGTATAAGATGAATAAGTTCTGGGAATCTAATGTACAATGTAGTCTTATTACTAACAGTATTGTATTATATACTTGAAAGCTGTTAATACAGTAGAGCTTTAAAAAATTGTAGGTATGTCAGGGGATGGCAATGTTAACTAACCTGACTGTGGTAATTATTTCTCAATTTATACACGTATCAAATCATCACATCAAACACCTTAAATACATACACACTCATTTACACACACACACACACATATACAGATTTCAATAATATATTAAAAAAGTTGTAGGAAGAAACCCAATGAGATATAGAATTAATTATATACATGTTACAGTTTAATAATAAGGTAGATGTTATCTGCTTCTTATCTGACAGGTTTTATATATACCATATTATAGTGACCCTAGCCTTTCTGATTTATTTGAGCCTTCCCATGAAGGATCAAATTGTACAGTTTGTGAGCTGTCTTGCAAAGGAGGGATATGGCAGCTTGATAGTGCTACCGTTTGCTCAGCAAACCTAGCACACCCTTAGAGTCTTTTTGTTTTATGTTATTCTGTTTCCTATTGAAACAGGGTACAGATATTCCCCACAGTCCATGGTTTGGTTTGGGGGATGGGGAAGGAGATACTACAGATTTTAAGACACTTTGCATATCTATGGCAAGCTGATAGGTAGATAACAGCTGTGCTACTGCCCTGGGGCAAAAATTAGACCTGGCTTTCAGGATATTTCCTGATCTAGGGGAAGTGAAACTCCTCCCTGGAAGCCCCTGTGATGGGAACTCTTGCCCTGACTCAAAATGGCAGCTGAAAGAATGTAAGCAATAAGGGGAATTGGCAAATTGTACCATTGTACCTCATGGTGGTAGGAGTGGGAGGTGAGTTGACATGGAAAGTTCAGGGTCAGGTTTTAAAAGGAAGGTGGACAGCCTTGAGGAAAGTGTGTCATGATGTGGGAGGATATTGTAGCAACCATGTAGGAGGCAGCAAGCAGCTATGCCGTTTGTAGTCAGGATCTGACCATGCACCCTGGGCTGGTAAGAAAGCAGGCACGCTGCTGCTTTGGTCCTGTCTGCTCCGGCTGGCTCTGAAGCCACCAATGGCTCTGCCTTGCAGACCCAGACTCTTATCTGGACTCCTGGAACTCGGGACATTATGAGAGGGCACTTGCTTAGGACTTGTGCCTTCCCTGGACTTCATGGTGATCCAGTGTACCGTGGCACATGCTTTCCTGGACTATGATACAGAGGCTGAAGGTGACATACCCCAGATCCTGAAGGAAGGAGCTAGCAGATAAGGAGATGGGAACTACTGGGTTTGGTTTTGGCCAATGAACTTTTGGGGAGCAAGGGAAGTGCTGGGTCTCATGGACAACAGGGCTCTGAGCAGAAGTGCTTCCAGTCCCGCTAAGGTTGGAATATTGTAAATAAAGACCTGTTTTTCTCAACACTAATTATTGGGTTTCACACCAAGGTGCCACAGGAAGGAGCCCCACTTTGCTCTATAAACTATATATTTTTTTCAGTACTGTAAAATGCAACATTGTTTCAGTCTTTTACCTTTTTTTTTTTTTTTTTTTTCTTACTTTTTGTAAGGAAAGCATTGGTGCCCAGAAACAAAGATTCTTGAATAAAGATTTCATGCTTTCAAGGTATAGCTAAAAACAAATTAATTAATTAAAAAGCCATCAAGTGGACTTTTGTCTAATATAATTACTTGTAGTTTGTATTATCAGGTATTATACTATGCTTAATTTAAAAAATCCTGAAACTCAAATTCAAAAGAACTTATGCATGCCTAGCTCATAGTAGCACTATTTCCAATAGCCAAGTGTTGGAAACAGCTTAAGTGCCCATCAAATGAGTAGATTAAAAACTGGTTTATTTTTGATCCAGTGATTCCACTACTTGGACTATACCCAAAGAATCCTGAAACACCAATTTATAAGAACCTATGTACCCCTACGTTCATAGCAGCACTATTTATAATAGCCAAGTGCTGGAAACAGACTAAGTGCCCATCAGTGGATGATTGGATCAAAAAACTTTGGTACATTTACACAATGGAATACTACACTGCAGAAAGAAAGAAGGAACTCGTACCCTTTGCAACAACATGGATGGAACTAGAAAGTATTATACTTAGTGAAATAAGCCAGTCAGTGAAAGATAAATACCATATGATCTCACCCATTACAGGACAATAATGAACAAAACTAACAACAAGCAAAACAGAACCAGATATATGAATACAGGGAATAAGCCTTCAGTGGTCAGGGGGAAGGGAGTTTGGGGGAGGCAGAGGCAAGGAAGGGGAGCAGTTTAGACAAGAACCTAGTATAAAGGAACCATGGACATGGACAATAGGTGGGATAGACTTTGTAGGGGAATGGGTTGGTGGGGAAGAGGACAGAGGGGAGCAAAAAGGGGATGAATGTAATACAACAACAATAAAATTAAATTAAAAAAAACTGGTTTATTTATGCTATGGAATACTATACAGAAAAAAGAAGGAACTCCTACTTTTTGAGAAAGCATGGATAGAACTGTAGACTATTATACTAAGTGATATGAGATAGTTGGTGAAAGACAAATACCATATAATCTCACTTATAATCGGAACCTAACAAAAGAAACTAACAAGGAAAACATAACCAGAGATATGGAAACAGAACAGACTGACAGATATAAGAGGGGAGGAGGATGGAGCAGGAAATGGCAGACAGAAGGGGATGGGAATAGTCAAAGAACATGTGTGAATGACCCATGGACTAGGAGAATAGAGTGGGGATTGACTGAGGGAGGGCAGGGTGGGCTGAGTGGTGAAGGCTAAAGGGGGAAAATTGGGGCCCCTCTAATACAATAAACAGTAGGAAAAAAGAACATGGTATTATTTTTGCTATAATTCTTATTAGGCTTTTTGGAATGAGTTTAAGAGTACACTAGTAACAAAAGGTATGAAGATATAGTTTGTTCCAAATAGTGTCAATATTTTGAGTGTAGCAAATAGGGATACAGGGAATGTGAGTGCATATGTGGAACCAATATTTACTTTTCTTCCTTTGGTGCCTCTATACACTGAATAATTCAGTTTATTAGTCTGATAAACAGTGAGGTATTTTTTTAATTCTGCTCAAGCAGTGCGTTGATGTGTGCATATGAATGCTTTACTTGAATGATTATCAGATTGACAAAGTGAATCTCTAGACTTAATCTTTGAATTACCTTTCAAATCCATTATCCAGTTTATAATATGAGAGAATAAATGTTAAAAACCTAAGTGTATAATTAGTGTTTTACCCCTAAACTAAAAGCTTTGCTTCTTTGCAAGACTATTTCTTATAAATAAACAATCCATCTTCTATTGCAGTAATCCTTCTGAGAATGATTTTTGAGGCTAGAATAAAACTTAAATTATTGTAAAGGTTAAAAGAAGAGATGCTAGATTTTGAAATCTTGAGATAGATGTTGAAACTTTAGGATAGAGAAGACAATAGCTGGTTCATTGAATATATCTTTAAACCCATCCTAGGAAACAAAATTGTTTTCTTCTCCTATTTCCACCAGTAAATGGGTATGTCACCTTTGGTAACCAGATGTTCTTCTAGAAAGTCCAACAGAGTTTACAGAAGACTGGGATTTTGTGAGGGTTGTGTCTTCAATTCCAGCCTCTGTTTACCAAAGAAAAAGACATTCTAATGTTTTACTTATGACCTCTGGTGCTTAATTTTTCATGCTCTGCTACAAGAAAGAGAAAGAAAAGGATTTAGAATGGTATGTGGCCCAGGAATAAATGTTTCTACTGGTTATATATTTTTCCACACAAAATTTCTCCTTGTTTCACAGAAGACCAGATAATTGTAGGGTGAGCAATCTTGATCATTATATAAAGACACTTTGAAATATTGATAGTTATTGAGGGAAAATATTAAATGAGAGATCTTTCAACTAGATTAGGTTACATGTCTATATTTTACATTAGAAGTTTTCTACTAACTTTGTTCTCTTTACACTATCATATCATTCATAGTTCTCATCCTGGAATCATCATAAAAAGATAACCATTACATAGTGATAAATAGGACAGAAAATATATTATTGATGTCTTTATAGTGTTTACTAGCCAATACTGTCTGAAACTTCCAGGGAGAATTTTGTTGTTTGTTTTAATGCTGTTTCCAATCCTGATCTCTTGAGAGCTGGGAGATGTGTAGCATGTGACTAGTGGTTTACATGTGTATATGTGTACAACTGACAACAATCCAGATCTGACCCAAAGTGAGTTGATAGCAATTCTCTCATCAATGTGATCATGAAAAGAAAAATAATCTTGGGACAAGCATAATAAGCACGTCTTGAATAACACACATTACAAAATATTTGCCTAAAATCAGATGAAAGTTTTATTACTATTTGGTATATTTTCTTAGTTATTGATAGATAAGGAAAGCAGCTGTTCTAGTGACTATAATGCTGATACACAAGGTCTGTCCTGAAAATATCGCGCCAATGTCAATATAACTAAAATCATTTGCACTACTGATACTTTTGGGACAGACCTTCATATTTCCAAGTCAGTTATAAATAATTGAGCAATACAACCTTATGATGAGGGACAAAAATGTAGACATAAATCTCCTTATTTATAGATATACTCATATAATTATAAGTATGCATACTAGCTAAAGCACATATGTAGGTTTATTTATTTGATTTAAACTATGAGGAGCAGATCTTCATGATGATATAAAACACTAATTATGCTCAATTGTAGGATCTCCTATTGAGTCTACATAGAAGACTGCAGATTTTTACTTCTTTGTCTACCATATGGGAAAAAGTAAAGTGGTTATTTTTTGATACCTCCTGATACCTTCAAATCATAAGGATTATTATAAAACAAAGAGTTTCCCAGGACTTTAAAATTCAAACAGTTTAATCTTGCTATATCCTCTTCTTGCCTTTTCTGTCTTCTTGTCTTTCATAATTTCATAATTATCCAGTTATCTTGAAAATTCTTTTATTTGGTTTCAAATTTTGTAGTGAATTATAGAGCTTATCATTTAATAACACATCTTATGGAGACACTTGTTCCTTTGAATATTTAAAAAATTAATTAAGTTTAAAGACTTTTAAGAGAAGTTTCAGGTTCACTGCAAAATTTAGAGAAGGTCCAGCTTACCAATTACGCATTTCTTTCAAGGATGGCGTCTTTTTAAAATGCATTGTCCTTGCTCTTTGTTCCTATTTTTATCTCCCACTTTTACTCTGCCTTTGTGGTCTTAATTGAACATTGTATATGAATTAATTTTCTCTCCTACCTTAGCATGTCATTTATACTTTTTTTTTTTTTTTTTACTTTTTTTAATCGTTGCCCTAGAATTTCAAAGACTTTCACAACTAATCCAGCTCTACTTTCAAAGCAATAACCACTCATTGGTAGTGTGGAAACCATAATAACATAATCCTAACTCATTCTTCCTGTTTCTTGTATCATTATTGTAATTCATTTCATCTATACATAAGTATATACATGTATATGGGGTATACATAAGCATACATAATCAACTGCATTATTGCTATAATTATTTTAGACTAATTTATCTGTTATATTAATAGTGAATAAGAAAAATAAAGTTTTTATTTTACCTTCACTTACGCTTTTTTTGATGCTCTTCCTTATTTTATGTAGGCCAAAGTTTCTGACCTATATTATTTCTTTGTCTCTACAAAAGTTATTTTAACGTAGTTTTCAGGTTTGTCTATGGGTAACAAATTCTCTTAATCTTTCATGGTCAGAGAGGTATGTATGTCTTCTTTGCTTTTGAAGGATAACTTCACAGGGTATAGAATTATAGAATTCCAGATAGGTGTTTTTTGCTTTGTTTTGTTTTGTTTCCTCTCAACACTAAATATTTCACTTTAGTCTCCTTTTCCGTGTAAGGTTTCTGAAGAGAATTCAGATTTAACTTTTACCTTTGTTCATGTATAGCTGAATTGTTTTTTTACTGCTGGTTTATTTCAAGGCATTGTCTTTTTTATTGATTTTCTTACATTGAAAGTATAATGCCTAAGTGTAGTTTTTGTTTATCTGTTTTCTTTTTGTTTTTTCCTGCTTGGTGTTTTCTGATATTGCTTGATCTGTGATTCTTTGGTTTCATATCTGACATAAATTTGGTGAAATTCTTAATCATGTTTTAAATATTTCTTCTTCTAATATTCCACTTACATTCATATTATACCTTTTGGTAGAATATGCTCCTTGAATATTGTGTTTTGTTTTACTTTTGTGGGTTTTTCTTATTTTTTATTTTGGTTTTCGGTGATTCTCTTGAGAAATATTCTAACTCTGAGATTCTTTCCTCACCTCTGTCAAGACTACTAATGTTCCCAACAAAGGCATTCTTCATTTCTATTATAGTGTTTTTTATTTCTAGCATTTCTTTTTTTCTTTTCTTTTTTAAAAAGATTTTCATCCCTTTGCTTTCATTGCCCATCTATTCTTGCATTCTTTCTACTTTATTCATTAAATATTTTAACAGATTAATCATATTAGTTAAAGTCCCAGTCTGATAATTCAGCATTCTCCTGTATTTGACTCTGGTGCTTGCTCTCTCTCCTAAGTATGGGTGTGTATGTGTGTGTAGTATATGTGTGTTAGCCTAAGCCTCATTGCAACTTTAGGACTGGAATTTCCCTCTGCTTATTGCTTAATGACTACTGATTAGAGTCATTCAGCTTCAAGGGGTCATCTGCAATTTATAATTTATGGCCTCTTCACTCCAGCTTCAATGACAGATATTCCTCTTAGGTCTTGAATATTTCTGATCTTTACCTATGTCTCTTCTCCCTTGATCTTTCTTTGCATTTCTCTAATGATTCTGCATTCCCTTTTTTGTTTTAAGGACTTCTGTGATTACATGAGCATACCTAGATAATCCATCAAAATTTCTGTTTTAAGGTACCTGCTTAGTAAATGTAATTCTATCAGCAAAGACATTACATGGCAAACCCTAGAATAGTGTTTGAATAAGTAACCAGGGGTTAAGGATCTTGGGAAGGGAGAAGGAATCTTAAGCATTCTTCCTACCACAAATGACAAATCTTTCAATTTTAGTATTTAAATTAAAATATCAATGAATGATATAGTAAGCCATTATGAATGTGAAAAAAAAGTGATAGGATAAATCATGGGATTTATGCAAGTGAACTCAATAAAAAGTAATGGATATAACTAAACATATTTTGAATTTATAATTATAGCATGTGGCATTATAACTAGTTGCCTTTTTCCAGGGTTCAACTTCATTAACTTCCTTGAAGTAACTGAGATTTTGTAGTAGAATTCGAATTTGCATTTTCCATTTTATAAATAAATTTCTCATGTTCTAACTATACTTATTTAAGAAAAAATATTACTTGGAGATTCATCTTATAAAAGATGGAGCTTTTTTAACTGTGTTCTAAAGATCTTGAGATTTAATTGGTACTATCAACTTAGTATGAAATCTACCTTCCTCCCCAGTTTTTAAAATAAATATGGGTACCTAAAGAGTTAATTGCCTCTCCAAGCTTGAATATTGAGTAAATGATAAAAGGGGGATGATGTTTCTTTCTTTGTATCCATCTGATGGACTGACGACATTACTTCATTTAAGACAGTTAAGTGTTTTTTTTTTTTTACATTCTTTCATTTCCTGAGATCTCAAGTACTATAGAGGAGTTAATTTTACAATTTTGTATTTTCTTAAACCAATGACTACAGAAACGTAATGTAAACTTAAAAATGTTTTCTACATATTTTCATCATTCTTTACTTAAAAGAGGAAGCTATGTCGTCCATAGAGCTTTAAAGGCCTCACAGAACTTTATATATATGAGTACATATACATATCAGAGCTATTAAAAACATCAATTTTATAATATAAAGTAGAAAAAAATAAAAACATGATTAATTACTCATGAAAGTTTCATTAGATTAGAAATGAATAAAATACTCTTGGAAATATGTAAATACATAGTTATTTAAAAATAATTTAACATATTAATAAGCTAAAAGTGCTGGTGGACTTACATTTGCCTCCAATTACTTTTAAATTACCCAATAATTAGCACCACTTGTAGAAATAGCAATTATTTACTACTCATCTAATTTGTGTATGGTACTCTCTATAGTTTTAATGATAAAAGATATTTATAATGTTAACTTTGCAATTACAACACTAAAAATATAGATAGAGACATAAATCACACACATAAATGGATTTTAAAATTCTGTTAGAGTAGCTTAGGACCAAAGGAATGCTAAGTATAGCAATTGGGAAGAGAAAGTAATTGTAACTTAAGGTTTTAGAACACTGGTTCCAAAAGGGTGGTCCCCACACCATTAATATTATCTGGGAACATTTTAGAAATGTGAATTATTAGGTCCCATCCTAGACCTACTGAATCAGAACTTGTGCAGGAGGTCCCAGAAAATTGTGCCTTTATAAGTCCTATAGGTGATTATGAGACAGCTGAAGTTTAGGAAAACCATTGATCTGATAGAAAACAAAATTGGAAAGCTGTGAATGTCATTGGAAAGAGTCTTAAGATCTAGAGAACTTTAACTTAAAAATTTTGACCTGGGAATTTTTGAAGATTACTAGATTTCTATGTATGAAAGATATTTGTTGGGAAAGAGTAGAAATAGATAAATGACACAAATATTTAGATTGATTTTCACTATTAGTTCCAAAAGAGAAACATAACGTGTATCATGTGTACAAAAGGCATATATTTAGAAAGTACTCAAAAGCCAGAGAAGGGTGAATTAGGCTAGAATGAGATAGCAAACAATACAATACAAGCTATGGATTTCACCTTAATATGCAGAGTTTTTTACCTACGCAACCTTTGGTGTTTTATGCCAAGTGGATAAAGTTATAAATTTATGTAAAATTTCTTTGTTATAAATATTTAAAGTAGTGAATCTATCTTTTTCCTAACTCTTCAAGCTTTATTGTATCAAAAGATGTCCCTTCCTACTTTCCTTAGAGAAGTGACTATGGTTCATATAATGGTTTACAGAAAACTCCTTATTAAAAAATAGTGTAGGTTATTACATTTCATTAAATAAATATATTTCTGCAATACATTTTTGTAATTATTTTTATTTTCTATCTTATTTTCTTGTGACTTTTTTTCTTTCATTCATGTTTAACTTAAAAAAATATTTAAACCCTAGGCTATATTTGACACATATGTGAAATGTCTATATAACTGTGGTAATAATTATGAAAATGACAGAAATCCTTATATAGGTCGGTGAACTATCAAAGTACTCAAAATAATAGATCTAGTATCAAAAAGATTAATTATTTTGCTTGAGTTACTCATTGTAAAGCTGTTGTATAACATAATCCAAACAATTTAGAGTGCAAACAAAGTAAGGCTGATTTAAGAAACTTGTGTACAAATTTCAAAGCAGAAGTTTCTCCAGGAACATTTTTTAGAAGTTAACTTTTGAATGGTTTCATAAGCCTGAAAGAATATTCTCTGAGATTTCATTTTGGTGTTGTTTTTTATTTTGGGAGAGTCTGAAAGAATATAAGGATAAGTTTCATGAATAGCAAATGTTTAGCATGTTACTGTCATGAGAGTACAATTCCAGTATTTGCTTTTGTATTTGCTATAAGGCTAGCATGCATAAATTGGAATGAAGTGAGCTGAAGTGGATGTAATATGTAAATGATAACACTTGTGCCAAGTAAAGCAAAATGAACTTCAAGAACTCCGCTCAAAAATCAACTTCCGATTTGTTCAAATACAAAGTGCACTGAAATGTGAAAATATAAAAGAATATGCAAAGAGGCATTCACAACAATGACCAAACATGAAGCAATAATTTAGTAAAACAATATGTATATAAACGTTCTACACCACAAAGGGCATAATAACAGCTAATATCTACTGAGTGATTTCAACACAAAAGGTACAAAGAAGTGTTCTAGATTTATGAACACAGATTAGTTAATTTGATTTTCATAATAATCCTGTAAGTCAAGCCCATTAATATCTCAATTTTATAGATAAGAAATCATATACATAACAAGGTCAGGCAACTTGTCTAGGGTCAGTCACATAGCTAAAGAGTGGAGCCAGCATTTAAAGCTAATAAATATTTTGACAGTGTTTATATCTATACATATAGATTTTTTCCAATATTTTTGTAGAAAAATGTCATGATCATTAATACTGAAGGATAATTTGCAGGAAGGCTATTTACATAGAAGCAGCTGAAATTAAGAATTTTTTCACTTATTTTTAAAAGCAACTGTAAATTTTATTTCAGTGTAAAACAAGATCACAAATTAGGGCAAAATATTTTTTATATTCATATCTTTTGCCAATATTATATGACCACTCAGCAAATGGTATTAAACAATCAGGGGACTATTTACTCTTTTGTGTCAAAAAAAGCTAAAAATAATAAAAGTCAGATATCAAAGGGGATGTGTTCTTTGAACCTAAAGACACAACATATATGATCCTGACTTACTTCATTTTTCCTTTCTGACTAGGTAGGAAAACATCACATTTTCATTCTACATTATGATTTCTTTAAAAAACTTGTCATAAAAACTTTATGATTTTAAATATTCAAAATATCAGTATAAGTAAACATATATCTGATTATGCCTAAAGCATTCCTATATTAATTATAAATAATATTTTATTAAAAATAGTATGCAATACAAATCTGGTCTTTATCATTTTTGTGGATGTCTTAGTGTCAAACAAAATATCAATATAAAAATTCACGTAACCCTTCAGAATTAAACTGGTGATCCAGGCAGGTTCTTGTTGCAATCACAAAGAAATTATTAACTGACTTCTTCAGGAAAGGTATGTCCTCTTAGAAAATATTTTAGGTACTCTAAAACAATATCCTATTAACAGAAAAATACTGAATATAATTCAGAATGTTAAATCTAAGGAAGAAAGTAGAATGAAATTCTCCTTCATAAGTTAATGAAAATTTAAAAATACATTTATATCAAAATTATTTTAAAAAAGCAAACGCCACACTGGCAGTTACCAAAAGAAAAGAACATTAATAAAAATATTTTTAGGAATCATGGTACAATCAGATAATGATGGTATTTTATCTAAAATGAACTTGGTCTCCTCCCTGGCTGGTGGCTCAGTGGATAGGTGCCAGCCTGTGAACCCAAAGGTTGTCAGTTTGATTCCCAGCCAGGGCACATAATCAGTTTGTAAACCAGGTCTCCAGCCAGGTCTGGAGCTGGAGGCAGATGAAAGGCAACCATACATAGATGTCTCTCTCCCTCTCTCCCTCTTTCCCTCTTTCCCTTCTTCTTTCTCTGGAAATAATAAATAAAAACTTTAAAAATAAATAAATACTTCCAGTAGGGGCAAAAAAAGTTGATGTAGCTACTCAATTTATTATACATTTTAGATGATGTAACAGACCAAACTCCTTTAAATGCTGAATATTATATAAAATATTGTATATTAAAGAAAATAAAGATTGAATACCTATTTATTCCTATCTAAAGATTACTCTGAAAGAGGCAATAGTTTTATTTTACTTACCTGCCTTTTACTACTTAACTTTTATAGTATATTTATATCATATCTAGGGATGTATATACCCTATGAGAAACAGTCAGTCTGAGAAAGAGGAAAGTAGAACATGTGATTTTCATGGGTATTCCGAGCAAGTTATCCATGTCATCCAACTGAAATATTTGATTCAATCACTTTTAAAGCTATTGCTTCTTTGGAAGGGTAATTTGCTGTTAAAGCAGAGAATGAATGCTTGTTACTAGTTTAAATGGTCTGCCACGAATGTTATTAGGAAAAATAGCTAAAGGGTATGGAAAGTTTAAACTGGCTGTTGCTTCCACTGGAGTTTTAAATAAATCTAGTAATATAGTGTTATACTGTCTAGTGGTATATGCTTAATAATCTTTAAATACAGAGTCCTTGGAGAATGTTTGTAGAGTATATGAACAATATTCTTTTTATTTTTTATTTTTTTAAAGATTTTAATTCATTATTTTTAGAAAGAGGGGAAGGGAGAGAGGCAGAGAGGGAGAGAGACATCAATGTATGGTTGCGTTTCACCTGCCTCTAGCCACAGACCTGACTGGAGACCTGGTTTGCAACCTTGTTACGGTACCCTGGCTGGGGAATTGAACTTGCGACCTTTGGGTTCGCAGGCCGGCGCCTTATCCACTGTGTTACCAGCCAGGGCTTGAACAATATTCTTAATAATTTGCTTAGTTTCAATCTTTCATATATTCTAATTTCAACCATGAATAATTTAAGATCTATAGTGTTGTGCTGAAATTCATGATTAAGCAAGAATATCTGTTTGCCTCATAAATACATTACAGAAAATTATGTAAATCAATTTATTTTTGTGGTAAATACTGTCATCTGGGTACCATACATGTATTCTCTTTTGTTTTCCTTGATAACCCTGATTTTGACGGAGGAGCTACGTGCCACCTTCCTAATCTCCTTACATCCAGGGTAGTTCCTTTCCATTACGTAATTAAAATTGGAGTTCTGTTTAAGTCTGTTTTTCTGATAGAAAAAATAAGTAAATAAATAACATTATCCTCTCTTTTTCCTAACTTAAAAGTAGAGCTGATGTCCTAAGCTAAAGCAGTTTCCAGGTTTCCAGGAGGCAAACAAGTGTGAAGAAAAGAACTATAGAAACATTAGCCTTAATATTGTTGAGTCACTCTATCATTTCTTCTTTCTTGGTATATATACAGTACACTCTAATAATGGATCAATAAAGCTGTAAGTTTTGTTTCTAGATCCACTTTCTTTCTTTCAATTTTATTGAGATACAACTCTTATTTGAAGAACACATTCTTTAATTGAACGTGTTTATAAAGGTCTTGCTCATAATAATATCTGGACGTATCCATTTTCTCTATTGTGCTATTCATGTTTTCAAGAGATAGATATAATTTACCTGAATTTTATTGAGTTTGCAATGAAAAAATAATCAAAATGTTTTTCTTAAATTTATTTACTATACCGTTAACATTTTATTAAATATCATACTGATTATTATGATTAAATTATGACTTGTTAAATATCATGCTGATTATGATGATAATATATATGTATATGTAAAGAATTTGTGTATGTATACCTAAGTTATAAAAGTTGAGAACAAACTATAGAAAAGCCATATGAAAAAATAGTTCACAAAAGAAAATGCAAGTGGATCCTAAACATATAAAAATTTTCTCAAATTCCGTCTTTAAAAGAAAAAAATTAAAAATTAATACTGTATTCCTTTTTTTAAAGATTTTATTTATTATTTCCAGAGAGAGAGTAAAAGAGAGGGGAAGAAAGGGAGAGAAACATCAATTATGGTTGCCTTTCACCTGCCTCCAGCCACAGACCTGGCTGGAGACCTGCTTATGTGCCCTGGCTGGGGAATCAAACCAGCGACTTTTAGGTTCACAGGCTAGTGCCTTATCAACTGTGCTACCAGCCAGGGCCTAATACTATACTCTCATACAAATTCTCATCTAATGAAAATCTAAATTTTGATGTTTTATTATTGCAACATTAAAATAAAAGTCACACTCATAGAATATAAAGAAATAGACATTAAGTACGAAGGCAATTTTTCAAACATCTAAGAAAATTATAAATAAATTTGTCTTTAATGGAAAACTTCCATTTCTTATAATGTATCAAAATAAAATGACAATAATGAATGCACACACTGCTACATTTATTCCACTGCTTCTTGCAACAACAGATTGGAATAACTCAAATGTACATCAGTAAGGAACTGGTAGAAAACTCTCTAAGACATCTATATAATTGGGTACCATGTAGTTTAAGCAATGAGAGGCAGCTCTGTACTGATCCCTAGGATAGTCTTACATTAAACAAGGTGATGCAGTATGCTGATAGCATGTTACTTCTTAACTAAGAAAGAAAAAGATATATTACACATTAAAATGTGTAAGGAAAATAATACGCAATATAAATATTTAGCTATAGTGTGTCTGGGGTGGGTAACAAAAGTGACAAGGACAGAAACAGAAGCTAAGCATCTTGTATCTTGTATTTTCAATTTGACCTGAAAACCATTAAATTGTGTAATAGAAGTTTCAAACAGAGTGAGACAAAATATAATTCACCACTATAAAAAGCAAAATAAAAATAGTTGAAGCAATTTTATTATGATTGTATTGAGTTATCAGGATGATGTTGGTTAATAAAGTTAGATAGGTTTCAGGTGAACAACTCTATAATACATCCACTATATATTGTATTGTGTGTTTCCTACCCCAAGTCAAGTCTCCTTCCAATACCATAAATCCCCCATTTACCCTCTTCTGCCTGTCTCACCCTCCTTTTCCCTCTGGTAATTACCGTCTGTTGTCTTAACAGGCTAATTTACAGATTTCAAGCTTATTATACTAAGGACAAAAAAAATGCAACAAATCTGAACTGACTGTAGTAACATTGATAATGATTGTATTAGTATTCTTATCTTGATAAAATGCATATGGTCCTAAGTTACAGCAAGTAACAAATTATATTAACACATTAAAAACTGAAGAACAATGATATAAATCAAGGAAGGTAATTATAAAATTTTAATATTAAATTAAAATAGGAAATGCTAGTAATAATTAATCATAGATTACAAATTATTATTTAAAAGCCATCCTATCTCTGTGGATGAAAATGCCTAGAACCAGCTCTAAAGTGATGAACACCCCTTGAACTACATTTTGCAGGAAAAGAGCTTAAAGTCCTTAGAGACAATGACAGATTACAAGTCTGGCATGTAAATGTTCAGAAAAGGAATAGATATGTTGATATAATATGAAACATAAATGTAAAAGGACTACTAAGATTCTAAAACAATTCATAAGTGATAATTTGAATTGGCTTCCCTAGCCAAAAAGGAAAGTTTAATTGTTAAAGTAAAGCAAAGCAAAAAACAACATCCCAAACAACTACCCCATAAACAAAAAGAAAACAAGACCCAAATATAATAGATTAGAAAGAATTTAATAATAATCATAAGAATGAATACTTGATAACTCAGTTATGCAAAATTAGTTCAACATGAAAAACACAATCATTGTATTCTACCACAGCAATTGACTCAAACTAATCATGTAATTACATCAACATATTTAGATAAAGCATTTGACAAACTCCAACACTCCTAAGTAAACTAGGAATAGAGGGGAATTTTCTCAACCTGATGAAGACTGTCTTCAAAACTATACAGCTAACATCATATTATTGGTGAGAAACTTAAACCTTTTCCAGTCAGATGTGGTATAAGGCCAGAACACCCCCTCTCAAATTGGCCTATAGATTGTATACAGTCTCAATAAGAATCCCAGCAGTTATTTAATCCATATTAAGAAGCTGATTCTGTAGTTTACATAAAGAGGCAAGAAGACCCAAAATAAGCCAATACAATATTGAAGGAGGAGAACCAACCTGAAAGGTCGACATTTCCTGAATTGAAGATGTAGTATTAAAGTATAGTAATCAAGACAGTGTGATGTTGGCAAAAGAGTACACAAAGAGATTATTGGAATAATAAGAGCCTAGAAATAGAACTCCATAACTATAGTCAACTGAAGTTTAAAAAGAAGGAAAGGCAATACAATGGAGCAAAGGTAGTCTCTCTAACAAATGCAGCTAGAGCAACAACATTCACATGCAAAAAGAAAAAAGAATCTACACACAGACTTTATAGCATTTACAAAATTTAACTGAAAAAGGGCCATACATCAAAGTGTAAAATGCAAATCTAAAAGACTTCTAGAAGATAACATAGAAGATATTCTAGGTGATCTTGGGTATGGTAATGACTTTTCAGACACACCACCAAAGATATAATCCATTAAATAAATAATTAATAAAATGGACTTCATTAACATTATAAACTTCTGCTCTGCAAAAGATAATATTAAAAAAAAACAAATAAATGTCACAGAGCTGTAGAAAATGTTTACAAAGACACTTCTGAAAAAGAATTGTTATATAAAATATATGAAGAACTCTTAAAACAGCAATAAAAAACCAATCTAATTACCAATCTAAAAAAAATGGGCCAAAGATTCAAATAGATATCTCATCAAAGAAGATAAATAGATGACAAACGAGAATATAAAAACATGTTCTACATCCTATGTCATCAAAGAAATGCAAATTAAAAAAATGAGACTCGCACTTACTTGGTCGAAATCCAGAACACTGACAAAACCAAATGCTGGAGAGGATATGGAGCAGCTGGAACTCACATACATTTGTGGTGGGGATTTAAAATGGTACATTTACTTTGGAATACAGTTGGCAATTTTTTATAAAACTAAACATACTCTTACCACATAATCCAGTAATAGTGCTCCATGTTCCCTAAGTTGTTCAAAACATGTTCCCATAAAAAACCCTACTCCTCTGTGTTTAAAGCAGCCTTATTTAATTGCCTAACTTGGAAGGCACCAAGATGTCATTCAAGTGGTGAATGTATAAATAATTTGTGGTTATCTAGACAAGGGAATGTTATTCAGCATTAAAAGAAATGAACTGTCCAGACATGAAAAGATATAAAGGAAACAAATGCATATTATTATGTAAAAGAAGCTGTTCTGAGAAGGCAATGTGTGACTCTAACTATGTAATATTCTGGAAAAGTGAAAACGATGGGGACGATGAAAACATCAGTGGTTTCCAGAGGTAGGATGAAGGAGAGATCAACAAGCAGAGCACAGAGGATTTTTAAGACAATGGAAATGGTCTACAAAATAGTATAATAACTGATATTTTTCAGTACACATTTACCCATACCCATAGAATGTATAGTACCAAGAGTAAAACTTAAGATAATCTATGGACTTTAGGTAATATGGTATGTCAATGAAGGTTCATCCTTAGGGAAAAAAAAAAAAATATATATATATATATGATTCTAGTCAGAGATATTGATAATGGGAAGTCTATGCACATCATGTTGGGATGAGGAGTATATGGATGATGTTGGTATCTTTCAATTTTATTGCAAACCTAAAGCTCTCTAAAAAAATAAAGTCTAAAAACATTACCACTTGAAGGATTTCTAGGCACTAGATCAATATTCTGAAAACTGTTCAAAGAAAAATAACCAAGCATTTTCTCTGCCTTTGTTGCAGAAATGAAAACCAATAAATAAAAGGTTTAAAGGAACAGCATAATAGATAATCTAGTCTGAACACTCGAACCCACAGATCAATCATAAAAACTCAAAAAGAAATATGCCAATATATGTGCCTTCTGATGTAATGGGTAGGAAATACACAGTACCACTTAAAAGTCAATATAATCTGATCAAGCCTCAGAATGTAACTGCCAGTTTATACCATATACAGGAGGAAAAGAAACATGCTAAGTAATACCAATGAGGTGCCTTCAGGAACGTCCAGTGTGTGAAAAACTCTTCAGAATGGAATTCCCAGTTTGGTCAACTAGGGATGATTTATAGATTTATAGATTTAAAAAAACCTGAGAGGTCTCCAGCCAGCTTTGAGTAGCTGGAGGCAGGTGAAAGGCAACCATACATTGATTCTTCTCTCCCTCACTCCCTCCTCTCTCTCTGGAAATTAAAAAAAAAAAAAAGGCCTGAGAGATATACTCATCAATTTGGACGTCTTTTGGATCCTGATTCAAACAACTTACTGTAAAATGAACAACTGGATAGATAGCTAATTAATTAATAATTTCCCTGAGAATTCTAAGCAATAACTGGATATTTAACGATATGTGTTTCATTTTTTCATGTGAGATCTTAGAAATTTTAAACAAATGAGAGGTTTTTGTTGTTGTTGTTTTCTGTGCATACTTGCAAGTCCCACCCCTCTCACACCATCTACTGATATGATGACCAGTTCCATGCAGGCATCAGAAAGCTTTGTATGAAGATAATCTAGCAGTGACCTGCCCCAGAATAATATAGCACATTATTATTATTTTTTCCTTTCTAGGGCTTTACTGACATCACACTACATGAAAACATAGGATCCAGCAGTGGAGGGGTTGGTGCTGGAACATTAAAGCCAAAAGAGTCACACTTGACAAGAGTCAAGGGAAACCAATGGATAAATACATATTTTTGGCTCCCTTGGCAATTAGTCTTGGGTAATAAATACATGCGAGCTGATCCTATTCCCACTTTGTATGTTTGAATAGCTCCAAAATTAAAAAGAAACTTTTTAAAAAGTCATATTATATATTTGCTGTTTATCTTTGTTTTGACCTTTTCCTTAGAATAGAACAGTGGTTCTCAATTGGGAGTGACTTTGCCCCATATCAGGGTCATTTGGCAATGCATGAAGACATTTTAGATTGTCACAGCATGGGGAGTGGTGTGTGCTACAAACATCATTGTGGTCAAAATATAATCATCTTAGGAGACACAAGAGAATCCCAGCTTCAAATATCAATAGTACAAGACTGAGATAATCTGGTAGTTTCATCATGCAAGCTGATGGCTGGCGGTAGCTGTGGCCCTCTTTATTTTTCTCATTTTTAATCATCTCTACTAAATGCTCCAATATAAAACTCAAATGAGTTATAGAATACCTGTGTTTTCATTAGCTCTTTCCATTGGAGACAAAACAAAATCAGTACGCTTTAATGCAAATTTAAAAAACAAAATATTTATTTCTTTTTTATCAAAGATAAGATATATATCCTGATTTTTAAAAGCAACTTAATTCTAATACATATGAAGGTAGCATGGTTTTCTTTAAATCAATGTTGCTTGACATTTAAAATATTTGTGAAACATGTATGATGTAAAACAAAATATAGAAAGATTATAAAGTGTTATAAACTTCCAATATTATTAAAGATGTAGTGAAAAATGTTTTATTAAAACAGAAGATGTACAAATGTATGTTTTAATATCCAAGATAATGAATAAAAGAAAAATAAAGAAATATACCATCATAAATTAATGAAGGAGAAATAGGAAAATAATAATCAACCAGCCTGGAATTCTTAGAGAACATATTATTTATTTATTTCTAAATAAGAAGGGTGTACATGTGTGTTTATATGTACATGAATGAGTATGATCCCCATATTAGGATGCAGGTAATGCAAGTTTTATAAAATGAAATCAGCAGTATTTCATCATCTTATTTGATATCTAGACTATATAGAAATAATCAGGAGATGTAAGTAATAAAAAATAAATTTCCTTAAGCAGGTACCAAGCTGTGGGAAATAATTCAAGGAAAGCTAAACCATTTCACATCTTATAAGAGGTTTTGAGTAGAAATATTTCCACAGAACACAGTTGATTTAATTTGAATTTAAATTCTTGACCTCCCTTATTCTAAAACAGACGAACTAAAGACATGGATTTTTTAAAAGTTTATTAGAATTTAAACTGTACATCCTTTCATGGAAGGAAACCTTTTACAGGTGTAATAGATGAAATAGCATTAAATATTTTATAGCATAGTGAAAAGTCCTTACGTATTGTGAATATGTATAATAGGTCAAAATTTTTGCTCCTACTTCATTTGTCAAGCTGGAAGATTTAAATCACTTAAATAATCAGTTTAAGTGAATTAAAATGTCTTTAGACAAACATCTATAGAGTATTAGAATATAAAGCCATCTCATTTTCTATGCCTCTTGTCTAAAAGAAGTCATAAGCTATTTTTTTTTTTTTTAGTTTAACCATTTATGTATTTTAGGTAGGAAAATTTGACTTATTTATTTACTTATTTAAAAGATTTTATTTCATTATTTTTAGAAAGAGGGGAAGGGAGAGAGGCAGAGAGGGAGAGAGACATCAATGAGGGTTGCATTTCACCTGCCTCCAGCCACAGACCTGACTGGAGACCTGGTTTGCAACCTGGGTTATGTGCCCTGGCTGGGGAATTGAATCTGAGACCTATGGGTTCTCAGGCTGGCACCTTATCCACTGTGCTACCAGCCAGGGCTTGACTTATTTAGTAATGCACTTAAACAAATTAAAATTTGTTAGAATTTCCTCAAGTATCTCTTTTTTCCAATCTTTATTAAAATATAATTGGGACGCATTACTGTATAAGTTTGAGGTGTAGAGCAGAATTATTTAACTTACATATGGTATGACACGATTACCACAACATTTTGTTAGCATTAATCATGTCAGAAATATGCATTGAATGAGAAAAAATGGAAAAAAATGAGAAATAAATTCAACATCCTAATAAAGTGTTCTGTTCCATTCTGAACAAAAAACAAGAACCCACATCAATAGGTTATTTATTTTTATGTCATCATTTAAAGCTCATCTTCCCTTGACAAATGATGCTCATTCAAAAAAAAACAACAACAACAAAAAAAAAAAACACTCTTGAACAAAAATTATAGAATATACTAAGATGTTATTTGAGGCTGTTTGAATCATAACAAATTATTAAATCCCACTCCAAGTCCTACTTCCTGGTACATGCCCATTTTGAGTAACTTTTCTCTTTCTTCTTCTTTAAAGAACCCAGCTACCCTCTTTGAACTTAAAGGGGTTCTTTCTTAGAGCATTATCCACAGGGGATATGTCCTAAGACCCATCCTGGATGTCTGAAACCACAGCTAGTATCAAACCACATATTTTTTCGTTCATGTTTCCCATCCATAAATTAATGCCTTTTCCATGTTAACTAAGGAATTATCACACAATGGCCATAACTTTTGCAGTTTGAGGTGCCAGAGAAAAATTAGCAAGATTTTTTCCATTCTTCACAATTTTGCAATTTTGTTCTTAGCAACCTCTGAATACATTAATTTTTCCTATTAAATTGAAAACTCTTACCTTTTCACTTCAAGAAATTGCATTGTGAGGCCCTAGTTGGTGGCACAGTAGATAAGGCACCAGCCTGTGAACCCAAAGGTCACTGGTTCAATTCCCAGCCAGGGCATATAAGCCGGTTGCAAGCCAGGTCTCCAGCCAAATCCGTAGCTGGAGGCAGGGGAAAGGTAACCACATGTTGATGTCTCTCTTCCTCTCTGCCTCCCTCCCTTACCCTACCTCTAAAAATAATAAATTAAATCTTAAAAAAAAAAAAACAAAAAAATTGCATTGGTCTTTCTTTGGCATATCTGAATTTACAGAATCACTGCTCTTGGGCTTTGTGGCCATTATTAAGTAACATGTTACATGAACACAAGCACTGGCTCACCAGGACAGAAGATGTGATAAAGAAAAGGCTGCTGTGTGATAATCTGCAGGCAGTGTGTAAAGCGTGGATGCGCTGCTGAACAATGGGATGATTCCAGGCTGGACGGATCAGGCACGAGTTTTCATCATGCTGCTCAGAGCAGGGTACAATGTAACACTTGTGATTTGCTTATTTCTGAAATGTTTTATTAATATGTTCAGACCTTGGGTGACTGCAGGTAACTAACTGCAGAAAACAAGAAAGATAAGGTGGGACTATTGCATTAAGATATAATGTAAATGCCATACACTTTACCCACATAAAGTATAGAATTTGATCATCTTTAGTATATTCACAGGCAAGTATAACCATCACCTTAGCCAATTTTTCATTACCTTAATAAAAACCCTCAACCATTAGTTATCATCCCCCATCTTCCCACCCCTCTCTATGGCCCTAAGCAACCACTAATCTACTGTCTATGCAGAAATGTATATTCTGGGCACTTACTGTGAATGAAATCATGTAATATGTGGTCTTGTGTAACCAGCATAATGTCTTCAAGGTTTATCCTTGATGTAGCATATATTAGTATTTTATTTATTTTGGGGATCGACATATGCCATTATATTGATATGCTACACTCGGTTATCCGTTCATTAATTAGTACATGAATATGTGAGTAGTTTCTACCATTTGTCAGTTGTGAATAATACTGCTATGAGTATTTGTGTGTGTGTGTGTGTGTGTGTGTGTGTGTATGTATTTTTTTAAAAGTTTATTTATTATTTGTAGAGTGAGGGGAAGGGAGAGAGGCAGAGAGGGGGAGAGACATCAGTGTATGGTTACCTTTCACCTGCCTTCAGCTGAGGACCTGGCTAGAAACCTGGCTTGCAACCTGGTTATGTGCCCTGACTGGGAATCAAACCAGTGACCTTTGGGTTTGCAGGCTGGTGCCTTATCCACTGAGCCACCAGCCAGGGCTGTATATATTTTTTTGAGTACGTATTTTTTAATTTCTCTTGGTTATATACCTGGGAGTGGCTTTTATGGGTCATATGGAAACTCTAATTTAATAGTTTGAGAATTACCTGTTTTCTGAAGCAATCACAGCATGATAAACCCCGACTAGCAGTGCATGTCTTCGTCTTTGCCAGCATTAGTCATTATTTGATTTTTTTGCTCTGAATATATGGGGTAAAAGTTTACGACCTTATATTTGTCAAAGGACTCTTAGACATGACATGGAAACAGAAAGGGCAAAAGAAAAAATTAAACAGCAAAAGTAAAATTGTTTTTTAAGGACACCATCAACAAAGTAAACATCCAATACATAGAATGGCAGAAAATACTTGCAAATCATATGTCTGATAAGAGACCTCTATTTGGAATACATAAAGAAATCTTTTAAGTAAGTAATATAGTAACAGCTCAATTTTTAAAAATGGTTAAGTATTTAAATAGATTATTTCTCCAAGGAAGACATACAAATCATTAGTAAATACATGAAAAGTTCCTTGACATTATGTGAGAAATGCAAATCAAATCCAGATGAGATACCATTTTCCATCATTAGAATGATTAGAATCGAACAATCTGTGCCTTTTTGTTGGATTGTTCTTTTTTTGTTTGTTTTTCTCTGTTTCATCTGTTTTCTGTTCTTCTGCTGTTTTCTTTTGCATTAAGTGGATATTTTCTAGTGTAGCATTTACATTTCTTTAAAGTTTTTCACAATATTTTTAGATTACACTATTACTGAATTTTGAGGTGCTTTGCATGCACTTGTGTGTGTGTTTAAAAAGCTTGGGAATAATCAATGAGCATATTTTAGAATTATTTTAGGTATTAGTTAATAAAGAACCAGTTGGATTCCTAGACTTCAGCATTAAATCATATTAAGATTAAGTAAGTATATTATACTATCATTAAAATTTTGTTTGATTTTGAAAGATATTTAATAGAGCAAAAACTTAATTTAATGAGATTTTATACTAGTCATAAAATGTTAGCTAGCTAATGATTGAAAGAAGACAAAGATACAAGTAATTATCTGCTATCATTAGAATCTTACAAAACATTACTGTAAATATCAATCTCTAAGAATTATAAAAAATTGCAAGTTATTAAAATAAAGCATCTCATTTTTACTACCAAATTTACTTGAGTTGAATATAAAGAATCAAAGTGTTTTTCTTTTAGAGAAAAAATGAACGGTGTCATTTTTGCCTTCAGATAATAATTTAAGAGATCTCAGGTATAAGTGCATGTTGCAGATTCAAAGTGACCTTTAAAGCAGATCTATCAATAACTTTTATTCATTCTCATCCATCATAAAGCCAGCCGAGTTTATGGCAGCATAGCTGGCATTGGTTCAAAAGTATTAGTCTCTCTGTTGGGACCCGATGTTGACAACATCCTCCTGTTGTCTGTCCTTTTGCTTTCTCTGGCAAACCTCCAGATTAATTTTAAAAATACTAACAATAAGATTAAAATGTTATGATGATTCTCATAAAGTGATCTGAGGATAAATTATTACAAGCCAAAAGAATGGCAGAATAAGCATTTCAATATAAGTACTTAAGGATCATTATAACATGAGTAATGAAGAACATTTTCAGATTATGACATCTGGTATATTTGGACATCATTCCTTCCAATATTCCCTTCTACAAACATTCAAAATTTTGTGACTAAAACTCATATGACTACTGAATTGGGGAATGCATAAGAAATACCAAATAATTTCTATTATGAAACAACATTATTGCCCTGGTGGGTGTGGTTTAGTGGATTGGGTGCCAGCCTGCGATCCAAAGGATCACTGGTTTGATTCCCAGTCAAGGCACATGCCTGGGCTGTGGACCAGGTCCCTGACTGGGGGTGAGAGAAAGGCAACAGCACATTGATGTTTCTCTCCCTTTTTCCCTCCCTTCTCTTCTCTCTAAAAATGAATAAAATATTTTTTAAAAAACCAACATTATATATTTCCCTTCTAGAAACCATGAGCCTAATATTTCAAATAATACTACTTTGTGCTTGTAGAATATAACTTCCAAGAAGGCTTTAAATGTGAGAAAATTGACCATTTATTAATGTAGTGAGGCTTCCAAAGTGCCTAAAGCTATAAATATAAAGATAATGCTGGGAAATTTCTACCTCACAGCAAATAAACATAGATGTATTTGGAGCAAATATACTTCCTGTGACACCTCATTACATGCTATAATAGTGGTTTTATTGACATAATTTTATCATCTTGAACTATAAAAGGTTATAGCTTTGTTAGAACAAAAATAATAGTCTTATTGAATTAACAATCTAATATTTTAATAGTAATAATGCCAATAAAAATTTTGCTTTTGGATCAGTAAGACTATATTTTCCTCTTTTATAATAAATGGAAATTTAGATTAACAAACTTATGTACCATAGAACAATTTGCATGTGCCAGTAATTTGTATTTTCATTTTTGTTCCTAGGTCAAACACCTATAGATGTGTTTGCCATTGTCTGAATAATAGAAATATGTAAGAGAATGCTTCTGAAATTACAGAAAAAGTAATAATCTATGAAAAAATACCATACATTAAAGATTCCCCCTTCTTCCTTCAGAGGAATATGCTGGAATACTGAGATGAACTGCATATTACAAACTAAAATGGATATTTAACATATCCTATATATTTTATTTCTTATATTATAGAAAATAGATATGAAACATAAGTACAGAAATATTTTTCCTTTTATAGTCATACACCATGATGATTTTATGATATTAAAAAGCATTATACAGCCCAGTATCTGTGATCAGTTGGATGATTCAATACTTCTGAAACTCAATTTAATATGTATAGACCTCATATGGTATATTCAGTAGTTCTAATAGGCAAAATAAGAAAATGCCTTAACACTGAAATAATAATGCTAATAATGATTTAGATAGCATTTATAAGAACTTATACAAGGCATTTTTAAGTCATTTGAAAAGACTAGCTCTGTTCTATGATAGGTTAAATACTAATATAGGAAAAACATTCTAGTTTTTTAAGGGTTAGAAATTGAAAATGAAATACAGACAATGAATGCAGCTAAAAAGGAAGTAGTAATAGTGCAGAATTGAATAATACAACAAAAGTTAGACATCTACCTATATACTGTTTGTATATATTACACACTCAACTAAAATAAATTACAATTTAAAATTAAAACAAGTAAATTAGTTTGAAGGGAAAAAAATGAAGTTTAACAAACATCTAAAATAGTGTGAGTTGGAGAAATTACAAGGGCAAATGTATACTAAGCAAACCAGTTAAACTTGTACAAATGTAAATCAAAATTTAAGTTTATATTATAAAGTTTAAGTGTAAGGGGTAAGAGGAAATTACACTGTTGTAAATTTTGCTTTATTGTATTTTTCCATTACCATTTATTCTCCATACACCCCATTCCCCTGCAACCACTACACTGTTGTCCATGTCCATGAGTCCTTTCCACAATTGCTCAACGCTTCCTCATCTTGATCTCCACCTCCATAGCTGTCAACCTGTTTTCTTTCTATGAATCTGTTTCTATTTTGCTTGTTATGTCAGTTTGTTCATTAGGTTCTACATGAGTCAAATCAAATAGTATTTGCCATTTTCTAACTGGTTTATTTTACTTAGCATAGTGTTCTTCAGATCCATCCACACTGTTACAAAGGTCAAAATTTTCTTTTTTTTATGACTGAGTAGAATTCTATTGTATAAAGGTCCATAATTGTTTTATCCCCTCATCTACTGATGGACTCTTGGGCTATTTTCATATCTTGGCTATTGCAAATAATACTGCAATAAACATAGGAGTGCTTATCCTGTTTCAAGTTAGTGTTTTGGGTTTCTTTGAATATATTCCCAGAAGTAGGGTCACTAGGTCAAAAGGCAGATTCATTTTTAATTTTTTGAAGTATCTCCGTACTGCATTCCCACAGTGGCTGCACCAATCTGAAGTCCCACTGTGGGGGACAGTTCAGAAGGGTTCTCCTTTCTCAACATCCTCGCTAAGCCTATTGTTTGTTGATTTATTTACAATGTGAGGTGATATCTCATTGTGATGTTAATTTGCATTTTTCTGATAATTAGTGAGGTTGAACAGTTTTTCATACGCCTATTGTCTCTCTGTATGTCCTCTTTGGAGAAGTGTTTATTCAGTCCCTTTGTCCATCTTTTAATTGTATTGTGTTTCTTTTTTGGTGTTAAGATTTATAAGTTCTGTATAAATTTTTATACTGACACCTTAACAAATGTATCAGCAAATATGTTCTCTATTCTCTGTGTTGACTTTTTATTTTATTGCTGTGCAAAAACTGTTTAGTTTGATGTAGCTCCATTTGTTTATTTTTTCTTTTGTTTGCCTTGCCTAAGAAGATATATCAGATAAAATATTGTTACAAATAAAAGGAATTTTAATTTGAATGGAAGAAGTAAAACTGTATTTGCAGATGATATGATACTGTACATAGAGAAACCTACAGAAACCACCAAGAAATTACTATAATTGACAAAATGAATTCAGTCAAGTAGCAGGATACAAACTTAATATCCAGGAAACCATCGCATTTTTTATATGTCAATCATGAACTATCAGAAAGGGAAATTAAGAAAACAATCCCATTCACAAGTGCTACACAAAGAGTAAAATACCTAAGAATAAACCTAACCAAGGATGTAAAAGACCTATACTCAGTAAATTGTAAGACTGGAGAAAGAAATTAAAGAGGACACAAATAAGTGGAAGTGCATATCATGTGCATGGATAGTAAGAATTAACATCACTAAAATGTCCATACAACTCAAAGCAATCTATAGTCAACATAACTCCCATCAAGATTTCAATAACATATTTTACAGAACTAAAACAAATAGTTCAATTTATATGAAACCACAAAAGGCCCCACATAGCAACATCAATCCTGAAAAAGAAGAACAAAGTTGGAAGAATCATGCTACCTAATATCAAACTATACTATAATGTCAAAATAATATGGTACTGGCATAAAAATAGACACATAGATCAGTGGAACAGAATAGAGAGCCCAGAAATAAACCTTTATATTAATTAATATTTGACAGAGGAAACCAGCACATACAAAGGACTAAAGAGTTTATTTAATAAATGACATTGGAAAAACAGACAGATACATGCAGAAAAATGAAATTAGACCTTCTTACACCATACACAAAAATAAACTCAAAATGGTTTAAAGACTTAAATGTTAGACCTGAAACTATAAAACTTCCTAGAAGAAAACCTAGGCAGCAAAATCTAAGCAGTTGATTTTTGATATAGCTACAACAAACAAGAATTCATTAGACAAAAAATAGTATTTTATGTAAATAATAAAAATTAAGATCTTTAGTTCTTCAAATGGTATTGTTAAAATATGAAATATAAGTCACAGGATGGGATATTTATAATATATCTACAACAGGACTTCTATCCAGAATATATAGTGAACTCCCAAAACTCAGTAAGAAAACAAAAACCATGAAAACCATGGGCAGAATGTTTGAGTGAATGCTTTTCCAAAAAAATATCCAGATGGCAAATAAATGAATGAAAATGGTTAATATCATTGGCTGTTAGAGAAATATAACAAGTATGATTAAAATCACAATAAATTACAAGTGCATTACCTACTAAAATGTTTAAATTAAAAAGACAGACCATTGACAAAAATGGAACAACTGGAAATTTATGCCTTCTGGGTGGAAATGTGAGCTAGTACCAACTCTGGAAATTTTCAGTTTGTAAAAATGTTAAACATCCACCAATTATATAACTCAGATGTTCTGTCCTAGGTCAACTTTTACCCTGTCACAGGGTCATGCATCTGTGTCTTGTAACAGTGCTCTTTCTTTTTTCTGCCAAAATGGCCATAGTGAAGAAATCCTGTTTTATTCATTTAGGTGGGTATTTTGGTATGTTTATTCACCTTTTCTTTTCTTTCTTCACTCTCAATTATATTCTTTCTCCACTCTCTTTGTCTCTTCATTTTCTATTTGTCTTCTCTTTATTCCTCATTCCTTTCACTTCTTCTGCTTCTGTTTCTGACTTTAGCGACTAAACAGGTTCTAGGGTACAAAATTAAGTTATAATTTAAAGTTTTTAATGGAATGTAAGGTTCTTGTTGATCATGTGTTTTCCTTTATTCAAAATTTTGAATGCTAAGAAGTTGATATAATTGCCCAGATTATCTCAATAAGTAAGTGGTAGGACCCAGAATCATACTTGTTTCATGTCTTCATGCTTATAATTATACAGATCAATTATATTGTTCAGGAGTATGCATATTACAGAATTATTTAGTTGATAATGACACAGATGAGAAAATTTCTCATTATGAAGATCTTATGTTACAAAACATAAAAATATTTTATATTTACCTATGATTTTAAAAAAGCATGTTCAACCACTTTAATCAATTATAAATTTTAAATGGACATGCCTGTATTGTGTTTCAAGTAATAAAATATTTGAAGTATTTGGAAGTGAAAGAGCTTATTTCTTTAGTATATATTACAAATAATTTTGGTATATCTGAAATTTTATTTTTTTTGTAAATTCAATTTATTGGGGTGACATCATTTCATATGCAGGAATCAACTGTAAAATTCTATAAAATTTTCCTCTGTATGCTGAATTATGCACCCATCACTCCAAAATCTCTTTTCATCCCCATTTCCCCCTACCTTTACCCACTTCTACCAATCCTCCACCCCCCTTTCCCTCTGGCTATCACCACACTGTTGTCTGTATGTTATGTATACATGCTTTTAAATAATCCCTTCACTTTCTGGTGACCTCATGAATGGGCCTAAAGGTTATTATGCTAAGTGAAATAAGCCAGTCAAAGAAAGACAAACACCGTATGATCTCACTTACATGTGGAACCTAATGAACAGTAAACTGAAGAACAAAATAGAAATGTAGGCATGGATAAATGGAGCAGGCTGACAACTGTCAGAGAGAATGGGGGTGGTGAGCCTGGATGAAGGATGTGAGGGTGAAAATTAATTTTAAATTTGATTATGCCCATCTCTCAAAAATGCTCACTAATATAAGTCAGTAGGTCTATAAATAATTATAAATATTATTATTTCTAAAAGTTTATATTTGTCTTCTGAATAAATCTAAAAATATCTATTTGACTATGAGAAAGCTAATACTTGGAAAATTCAATGCCAAGAAAAGAACAATGGAGTCCAGCTATTTGACTTATTTGAAATTCAGTATTGTACAGGTTCCCCCATCTAAACTTTAGCCTATATTTTTGTTATCTTCTCTGTGTTGTATTAACTACTCAACTTTAGATTGCTAATGCAGTAACTTTCTCAAACTTTCTTCAAGCTGAAGAGGACAATAGTTTCACATAAAATCTACCTAAAAAGGAATACAGGCCATAAGCACACAGCATATTGAAATTACTACAGAATGATTCTCTCATAGTTATTTTCACAATTATTTGGTAAAATTATAAAGACTAAGTATTACATAAACTTTATATATTTTATACTTTTTACAATATATAACACACATTATCCCAAGATGTTGCTCTTTCTTCCAAGAATAGTAATTACGAGAACATTGTATTTGTCAGTGTGTATCATAATTCTCAGAAGGCTACTTGCTCACATATTTATGTAGAAAGTTTTCCACAGAATTATATATGATTAAATTGTTTTTCTAAATAGACAAAATATTATATAGCTCTGAGTAACTTCTTAGCATATCTCAGTAAAATAGTGGCTGAACTGGTCCTCACATGATCCTCTCCAGATTAGTACCAATTATTGTAGTTTCATTTTTAAAATAATTTAAAGAGATTACCCAAGCTTCAAGTATTAAAAACAGTTAAAAATAAAATAATGATTAAATGCTCTATATGTATATGGGTATGTGTGTGCATATAATTTCTGAATATTTCTTATTGGTTATGTTTTTATAGCCTATAACATGTGAATTACCATCATAATATTTATGAAGGAAAATTACTATCATATTATTTCTTTAAAAATCAAAGTTCCTACTTCCCATATTATGAGAATAGTAATAACTTTATAAAAGAGAAGAAATATTAAAATTCAAATGAAACACAAAGCAAATATACTTATACACTAGAGTTGTCAATTTTTATAACCATATGTGTGTGATGAAAAAAAAAAGCTTTTATCACACACACACATACACACCTGAGACTACTAAGATCAAAATATTTAGATATTTCCCTGGCTGGTGTGGCTCAGTGGATTGGCACCAGCCTGCCAAAGGTCACTGGTTCGATTCCTCAGTTAAGACACATACCAGGTTGCAAGCCAGGTCTCCAGCCAGATTCATAGCTGGAGGCACGTGAAAGGCAACCATACATTAATGTTTCTCTCCCTCTCTTCTTCCCTCCCTGCCCTTCTCTATAAAAATAATAAATAAAATCTTAAAAAAAAAAAGAAAAAAAGAAATACAACAAAGCATTGTTGTCCTTAACAAGGTCTACCTTCGGGAGAAACTAGTTAACCAGACCTTAACCTGCTTTGGATTTATGAGAGCCCAAATGTTATGAAGGATAAGAAATAGAAAATAACAACCTTTAGATTGCTAAATGGGAGAAAGGAAATAATCACTTTTGACTAAAACTTAATCAGAACTATATAATGTTTCTCCTCTAGCTCACCACCACATTACTAAAGTTCTATTTCTTTTCACCTTATTATTTTGGCTATAAAAATTACAAGGCACACTTAAAGGCAAAAATAATATATTGTTTTGAAAAGACAGAACAAGCTAGATGATATGACTACTAGTATTGGTTACACACTGTTTTAAATATTTCATGTAGATTTCAAAGTCTTTTAAATAAAAAATAATTAATCACATTTTATTTCAGTCACTGCCTCTATTTAATATCCACAGTATAAACCCTCTTACTCTCATGCCTCAGAAAAAGTAAGCATTCCCAATTTATTTTTTGCCAAGTGATTTTCTTTTATGTCCTGTGGAAGCAACATCTGCTCCCAATGTGTCAGCTTTTAACTTCATGAAAATATCTTTCAAATCTACATCTCCAGACTAAACCACTCTCACTAATTGTGCACTTCCAATATCCTGTTGGGTACTACCAGCTGGGTGCCCTACTGACAACTTGAAGAGGATTATTATATTATTTCATGAAGATCAAGGTTTAGTAAAAACTCATTGAGCATTACTTCAATTAGCAAACAATGAAACATAAGTTTTTGCTATGTATACTGATTTCCCCTGAAGCTGTAATACAATGCATTGAATATTCATATCTATTTCATACACTTATTATATTTACTAAGCCTTTACAAAATTCCAAGAATGAAGGTTCTCTTAAGAGGTAAAATTAGCCCTGGCTGGTAGCTCAGTGAATAGGCACTGGCCTGTGAACCCAAAAGTTGCTGGTTTAATTCCCAGCCAGGGGCACATAACCAGGTTATAAAGAAGGTTTCAAGCCAGGTCCGTAGCTGGAGGCAGGTGAAAGGCAACCACACATTGATGTTTCCCTCCCTCTCTGCCTTCCTCTCTTCCCCTCTAAAAATAATAAAATAAAATATTTTTTAAAAAAGAGATAAATTATTATTTTAAATGGGATAAAACAAGATGCTATCCAAATGGGCTGAAACCATATTAAAATTTGTTAAATATGTTTACTTCTCTGAAAGAATATAAATAACTCTTTTAAATCATGGTATCCTGACTTATATATCACCAATCAAGGTAAAATTGAACATATATGTATATTATTCTAAGTCTCCCTTGAGATTTTTTCCCATTTGATCATCAGGCTTTCAGTTAACTTCCAACAAAATTAATAACAGAAGTCAAACTTTTTCTATTAAATTATGTTTAGTTGTTATTCTATTACAATTATCTCATCGTTACCCCTTTGCCCTCTTCCTCCCACCCCACCCCCCTCTCAGAGTCAATTCCCACAATGTTGTCCATGTTCATGGTTCATTCATACATGTTCTTTGTCAAGTCCCATCTCCTTCTTTCCATCTTTATTCTCCTTCCTTTTCCCTTTCTTGTCATTTTCAGTCTATTCCAGATTTCCATGCCTCTGGTTCTATTTTGTTCATTAGTTAATTTTATTCATTAGATTTTTCCTATAAATGAGATTATATAGTATTTGTCTTTTACTAACTAGCTTATTTCACTTAGCATAATATTTTCCAGTTCCATCCATGCTATTACAAAGAGTAGGAGTTCCTGCTTTCTCTCTGCTGTGTAGTATTTTATTGTGTAATTGTACCACAATTTTTTGATTCACTTATTTACAGAAGGGTAATTAGGCTGTTTTTCAGTATTTGTCTATTGTAAACAGTGCTGCTGTGAACAAAGGGGGGCATAATTCTTTTAAATTGTCAATTCAGGATTCTTAGGGTGTATTCCCAGCAGTAGAATTGCTGGGTCCAACTCTTCATTTAATTTTGCTTCTCCAGCACACTAATGCCTATCACTTGTCATTCTGTGCTTTTCTTCTTCACTTACAACTTCTACCTCCTTTGAAAATATTTATTCCTTAACCCATTGAATTCTCATTTTATTTCAGCTATGTGCTTAACCTTGCCTTTTAGTCTTTAATAGTCTCTGAAGTAAATATATAATTGCTTTTCTTTTTTTTAAGTTAGTTTTATTGTTGTTTTATTACATCCATTCCCTTAATTGCTTTTCTTAATGTGCATATTATTCAATTTATCTACCAAATACAATACCAATAACTATACATTTTTCCTTATTTTTCTTCTGTTATTTTTCTTTTCTTCTATAAATATTACTACCTAGTATATTTTTGATTCTCTTATTCTACTAGTTTCTAAAATATCTCCCAGAGGGACTTAAAATTTAAGGAAGTTTTTCCATTTCCTTGCCTGTGTAACTCATAATATCAATACCTAATATTTATATATGTAAGGAATCAACTAATGAAGGAGAAAATCAGTTGATGACTATACAGCTTAAGGTTTTCCGCAAAAACCAACCTAAAACTGATACCAAGATAGAAAAATGGAATGTTATCCGTCACACAAAAAGAAGAGGATTAGGCCTACTGAGGGTATTTCATGTTTATCTGTATATTGTTTTGAAAGTCATCCCCATTCTGCTTTCTTTCCCTGGTATCTCTGTAATACTGCTGTTGCCTGGGAGCTGTACCCATTCAAATGTGTTGGAATGTCCGTTTCTTTGGCATCTTCTGTGACAATTTGCATAACCATCAGCATCAGTTGTCCTGAATGTGGACAACTTTTTCTTCCACATGATTAATTGTGACCCTACCAAGAAAGAGAGAAGATTCTGTTTTACTGTGCAACAGTAGAAAGGTGGCACAGAATGGGGTGCTAGAGTTGAGACGATGCGATAATAAAACCTAACACATGTGATATTGTTAGGGGATCTGCAGTTGGCAGAAACCTAAAGAGTGTCCACAAGGGGAAGTTTAGAAGAAGAGCTGAAAAAAATATTATTGGAAGTTAAGATGACATCAATCTTTGGTATGGAGTAGCAGAAAGTATGATTACTCTGTCATTGATGACATTGTGGAAAATAGGGAATGCACCAGATAAACTCAGTGATTTACCTATGAATATTTCCTGGTTTCTGCTCACTGCTCATGATAAAATGTGGGAGAAGATAGTTAATTTTTAACATACTTTCAGTTTCAATTAGAAACTCGAGAAAATATATAGGGGTAGGACAGACTTTCCAGCTAGGGAAATGCTTTTAAAGTAATAGATGGCCTTAGGACACATGTCAAAACCCCCCAAAGTCCTGCTAGTAAAACATGACCCCTGAGAATCTAGAGTATGGCTAGAAAATCTCAGAAATATTAACAAGCAAATCTCAGAATATCTGAGATGGCAGAGGAGTAAGTGAAAGCTACACTAATTTCTCTGGACCAATCCAGAATTACAACTAAATTATAGAGAAACCATCCTAAATACCAAACTGACCACTAATTGGAGATAGCCCTTATAACCAAGGACAGACAGAAGAAACCATTTCACCACAACACTGGTAAGAAATGTGGAGGAGGCAGGAGAGGGCTGTCTATACTTCCACATTTGGCAGCTAAACAATCAGTGGGATGTTTCAGAAGCTGGGAAATTCCCCCTGAGAAGTATGTGGTCTAAAGCTCAAGCTGGGATCCCCAGCCTATAGCACCGTAGCCAGAAAGGGAGCTGGTAACATCCAGCTGCAAAAAGTAGCAAGGTTTCTGCTTGCCAGGGAGTGATGACTGGTGACTCAAGAGCTTCTTAAAAGGTCCAAAGCACAAAATTGTGTTTGCAGCCACTTAACTTGGGCTCAGGCAGAGGGAGGGCAGAGTGGACTAGAGATGCTCAAGGGAGTCTGAGGTTGGTGGCTCTAGGGGGAGAACGGAAGGAAAACCATCAGGATCCTTGTGCTGAGTCATTTCCCACACTGCAGAAGCCATCTACCTCAGGTAAAGAACTCCTCTTCAGGTGGCATCAATCTGAGGGGAAGTAATAGCCCTGCCCACAGGAACTATTCTGTCCCACCCTGTGATGCTTAAGCTGATGATGCCTTAATTAATTTAGCAATGGATCAGTTGAATAATTGATTAATTTAAAAGCCAAGGCTAAAAATACAAAGAAGCAGCCAAAATGGGAAGGCAAAGAAACAGATCACCTAAAAAACGACAAGAGAAATCTCTAGAAGAACTAGATAAAACATAGGCAAGTAATCTATGAGATAGAGTATAATTATTGTAAGGATATTCAACAGCATGCAAAAAGACATAAAAACCATAAAAAAGGACCAGTCAGAAATAAAGAATGCAGTGTCTGAAATAAATAATACATTGGAAAGAATAACTTAGTAACTTAGATGAAGCAGAGGACCAAATCAGTGATTTGGAAGACAAGGTAGAATAAAACCATTTAGGCAGAGCAGCAAAAAGAAAAAATAATTTTAAAATATGAAGAGAGCTAAGAAACATTTTGGACAACATGAAGCATAACAACAACATCTGCATCATGAGAATACCAGGAGGAGAAGAGAGTGAGCAAGAGATTGAGAACCTATTTGAAGACCTAATGACCAAAAATATCCCTTATCTGTGAAGGAAACAGATATACAAGTCCAGGAAGCTCAGAGTCCCAAACAACTTGGATCCAAAGAAGCCTATACCAAGGCACATCATAATTAAAAAGACAAGGCTTAAAGACAAGGAAAGGATCCTGAAAGCTGAAAGAGAAAAGCAGGTAGTTAACTATAAGAGAGCACCAATTAAACTGACATCTAATCATTCAACCAAAATATTACAGGCCAGAAGGGAGTGGTGTGAATTATTTAAGATGATAAAAAGCAAGGACCTACAATCTTGGCTGCTTTGCCCAGCAAGGCTATCATTTAAAATTGAAGGAGAAATAAGGAGCTTCCCAGATAAGAATAAGCTAAAGGAGTTTGTTAATGCTAAATCAGCACAGCAGCATATGTTAAAGGGCTTGTAAGAAGAAGAAAGAAGGAAGAAGGAAAGAAAAAAAAAAAAAAAAAAAAAAAAAAAAAAAAAAAAAAAAAAAAAAAAAAAAAAAAAAAAAAAAAAAAAAAAAAAAAAAAGAAGAAGAAGAAGAAGAAAAGAAGAGAGAAGGAGGAAAAAAAAAGAGGAAAACAGTCTTACAATAAAATGGCATTACATACCTATCTATCAATAGTCACCTTAAATGTAATTGTCTTAAATGCTCCAACCAAAAGACACAGGGTAACTGAATGAATAAGAAAACAAGACCCATATACATGCTGTCTCCAAGAGAATCATCTCAGATCAAAAGATACATACAGACTAATATTAAGTGGATGGAGAAAAGATATTTCATGTAAATGGAAAACAAAAAACAAGCTGGGGTAGCAGTGCTATTATCTGACAAAATAGACTTTAAAGCAGTACACATCATAAGGATAAATGAAACAATCCAACAAGAGAATATAACTTTCGTAAACATTTACACACCCTACATAGCAGCACCTAAATATGTATAGAAAACTTTGATGGGCCTAAAGGGAGAGATCAACAGAAATACATAGTCTGGGATTTAAATACCCCATTGACTCCAATAGATAGATATCTTCCAGGCAGAAAATCAATAAGGAGACACCAGCCTTAAATGACACACTAGATTAAATGGATTTCACTTATATCCTCAGAGTATTCCATTCCAAAGCAGCAGAATATAAATACTTTTCAAGTGCACATGGAACATTTTCTAGGACAGATTACATGTTAGAATGCAAAACAAGGCTCAACATATTTAAGAAAATTTAAATCATATCAAGCATCTTCTATGACCACAGTGCTGTGAAACTAGAAATCAATCATAAGAACACTGAAAAACACACAAATACATGGAAGCTAAACATGTTATTAAACAATGAATGGGTCAACAATGAGATTAAGAAAGAAATCAAAAGACACCTTGAAACAAATGAAAGTGAGGACACAACAATCCAAAATCTGTGGGACACTGGGAAAGCAATCCTGAGGGAATTTTATAGCATTACAAGCCTATCTCATAAAACAGGAAAAAGCTCAAATAAATGATCTAACTCCTTCCTTAAAGGAACTGGGAAAAGAACAACAAACAAAGCCAAAGCGGATATAAGGAAGGAAATAATAACGTTCAGAGCAGAAATAAATGAAAGTCTAAAAAAATAATACTTTAGGATTAATGAATCCTAGAGCTAGTTCTTTGAAAGGATAAACAAGATTGACAAGCCTTTAACTAGACTCTTCAAGAAAAAAAAAAAGAAAGAACCCAAATAAATAAAATCATAAATGAAAAAGAAGAAATAACAACTGACAACAAACAAATACAAAAGATTGTTGGAAAAATTATAAACAACTATACACCAACATGGATAAAATGGATAAATTCCTAGAAATATACAATCTTCAAAAACTAAATGAGGAAGTATCTGAGAATCTGAATAGACAGATTACAACTAGTGAAACTGAAGTAATAATTTAAAAAATCCCAACAATTAAAAGCCCTGGACTGAATGGCTTTACAGGTGAATTTCACCAAACATTCTAAGAATTAACACCTCTTCTTCTTAAACCTTTTCATAAAATTCAAAAAAAGGGAGACTCCCACATTTATTTTATAAGGCCAGTATTATCCTAATTCCAAAACCAGATAAAGCCACAACAAAAAAAGAAAATTAAAGGCCTAAATCTATGATGAACATAGATACTAAAATTCTCAACAAAATATTAGCAAATCAAAAATACAGCATTGCATCAAAAAGATCATACACCATGACCAAGTGGAACTTATTCAAGGGATGAAAGATTATACAATATTTGCAATTCAATAAATGTAATTCACCATATAAACAAAATGAAGGATAAAAACCATATGTTCTTATCAATAGATATAGAAAAAGTATTTGATAAAACCCAGTTCCTATTTATGAAAAATATTCTCAGCAAAGTGGGGATAGAGGAAACATAATAAAAACCATATATGACAAACCCACTGGTAACATCATACTCAATGGGCAAAACTACAAGCATTCCCTTAAGATCAGGAACAAGACAGGTATGTCTGCTTTTCACCTCTCTTATTCAACACACTCAAAATCCTAGTCACAGAGAGGGAAGTTAAGAAAACTAATGGAGAGGGAAAGTAAGAAAATCCCATTCACAATTGCTTCAAAAATAATAAAATACTTAGGAATAAATGTAACCAAGGATTTAAAAGACCTATAATTAGAAAATTATAAGACACCAAAGAAAGAAATTGAAAAGGATACAAATAAGTGGAAGCACATACCATGTTCATGGATTGGAAGACTTAATATCATTAAAATGTTCATGCTACCCAAGGCAATCTAAAGATTCAACACAATTCTTATCAAGATTCCAACAATGCATTTCACAGAACTAGAACAAATATTTCAAAAATGTATATGGGACAAAACAAAACAAAGGGCCCCACATAGCAACATTGATACTGAGAAGAAAGAACACAGTTGGAGGAATCAATCTACCTAATATCAAATTTTTCCATTAGCTATGGAAATCAAAACAGTATTGTACTGGCACAAAAACAGGCATAGATCAATGGAACAGAACAAAGAGCCCAGAAATAATCTACACTCTTATAGTTAAGTAATATTTAACAGAGGAAGCAAGCACATTCAATGGGCTAAAAATAGTTTATCTGATAATGGTGTTGGGAAAATTGGACATATATGTGCAGAAAAATGAAACTAGACCACATTGCACCACACACAAGAATAAATTCAAAATGAATCAAAGACTTAAATGTTAGGCCCAAAACCATAAAAATCTTAGGGGGGAAAAAGAAAAACTGAAGAGCAGCAAAATCTCAGACATTGTTCATAGCAATTTTTAATGGGATATATCTCCCCAAGAAAGGGAAACAAAAGAAACAAAATTAACACTCAAACTACATCAAATTAAAAAGCTTTTGCACAGCAAAGGAAATTATCAAGTAAATAAAAAGACTACCCACAAAACGGGAGAACATATTCACCAACACATCTGATAAGAGGTTATTATCCAAAATTTTTACTTACAAATCTCAGCACCTTCATCCAGCCCCCAAGTCCCTCCCCTCTGGTCATCACCTTTTTCTAAAAAAAGATTTTATTCATTATTTCCAGAGAGAAGGGCAGGGAGGGAGGAAGAAAGGGAGAAAAAAAATCAATGAATGGTTGCCTTTCACCTTCCTCCAGCTAAGGACCTGGCTTGCAACCTGGTTATATGCCCTGGCTGGGAATTGAACCAGTGGCCCTAGGGTTCACAGGCTGGCACCAATCCATTGAGCTACCAGCCAGGGCTTGGCCATCACTTTTTTTTTAAAGATTTTATTATGTTTGCAGTACTTGGTATGTGCGTGGTAAATGTATGTGCTATGAAACACACTGATAATAATAGCAATACTATTAGTCATGAATTCATCCATCCCATTTAATAGTGAAATAAATCACCCTCCTTACTGATAAATAGGGTTCTTTTACAATAGAAAGAAATATTTCCAAAATAAAATTTAAATAAATTTAAATAAAATTTTCTCCATAAGTTTATACCATTAAACTTATATGAAGACATTGAAAAATGACTTCTTCATGTGCACTCAGAAAAGGCAAAATCCAGATTGAGAGATAGTTTATTGGGATGTTTCTTACTTATCTATAGTGCTTACTGTATCCAGCTCTAAATCAGGTTACCTGTGTGAGCCTCATGACTGTTACAGTTTAGGTCCATTGAAAAGAAGTCTGTGAAAACATTGGGGTACAAGATGCTTACCAGCCAGTAATTCAGGCATCAGCATTGGTTGGGGAATGGTGGGGTGGGAGGGGGCTTAGAGAGAGGTCAGTCTGCTGTGCAGGTTCCAGTGACAGCCTCAGCTAATGCTGTGAAAAGCTCAAGAGTTCAAATATCCCATCAGAATAGTTCCACTGGGAATGCCATTGAAAATATGAGGCCTTTGTTCTCTTTCTGTTCCCTGATGTGAACAGCCCCCAGGAAGAGGACTGTAAGAAGAGCCTGTCTCTGTATTGAGGCAACCAGTCCCTGAAGGTCAAGTGAAAGTTGTTTGCCAACTGCAAACCCAGTAACCAAGGCCATGTGGTCTTCCCTGAAGAATGTGCTGCATGACATATCCCTGTGTAGGAAAAGCTTCCTTTGCCAGGGCATTAGATAAGTAGGAGGAATGATTTGAACCAAGTGTTGGAGCTATCAGGCAGTAGAATCTGAGATAAACAGCTATCCTTCTGACCTTTCTCAATCTCTCCCACTGCCATGCACACTAACTTATTCTTAACCAAAACAGGTCCAGGCCCAAAACATTATCTGTAATTTTGCAGCGTAGGTCTTCAAGCTTTACTCAGAAATTCGAGAACGCCATGCGTCTTAGTTTCCTCGTTTAAAGTTAAAAATGTCTGTCATTTTCTTTCTCTTTCCTGGGATGTCCAGACACTCCAATTAAGTTTTATTAAAGAAAGCAATAAAGCTCTGTGATTCCAGGCCTATTAAAAATCTTTAGGCTTAAAAGAGATTTTATCATGATGGGGTTAGCCACACTGAAACAATCATAGGAAAGTCAGCTGTTTCATCTCTTACACAAGAGTCTTACATATCAAGTAGCCAGGACAAGAGAGACATTAAAGCTGATTTAAGGCTATCTAAGTTGCCAGTGGTGATACAGCCTTTTGGTACCAAGTGAGTGACAAGTAGCAATTAACTCAAATTATAATTATATAATTGCCCACACTAATCAAAGCCCTTGTTACATAGGATCAGAAACGATACATAGGACATTTGAAAAAAATGCAATACCTTGCACAGTTTGATTTCAACATTCATCTCGCGATATATAATATTTTAAAATATATTGCTCCCTAGTTATTAAATCTTTTTTATGTAAGTAAAAACCCTGCACAATCAATATCATGATGGTTACTTACTCTCTTATGAAATGATTTTATTTTATATGATGTTAGCTAACACTAATAAAGTTAACGTACTTATACACATTTGAAATAAAATAACATTTTATTTATCTTTGTTCACAGTGAGATTCTATGATATTCTTAGTTAATAGAACAATGTTATTTAGAACATATAAAAGCAATGTACATGTTGATATTTGTGATATGGAACACAATGACAGAGCCTATTCATACATGGGTGTATGTCTACATGTTTGTGTGTGTTGTGGAGATTTAGGTGTGGTGATTATTGTGATTGTTAGCAAATAATCAGATTCTCTCCTGCTTGGTATTTGGTAGCATCATATTTCCTGAATAGTTCTACCAGTGATATACCAGTTAGGGCAAAACTAGGTTTACAGTTGTTCCTATGGAAAATAATACAATAATTAAGGAAATAATAATATAGGAATAAACTCTATTTCATGGACTCACAATTGTGTAATGCATCATCTACAGCCAACAAACTTAATGGCAAATGTTAGGTCCTTGAAGACAAGAACTCTCTTTTCTTTGTGATGGTGACAGGAAGTATTGGAGGTGAGGCTGTTCCATCAGGCTGTGTCCCTCAGTCACTACATTGAGCACTCCCCTGTCAGCTTGTAACTGGCATGTGCATTGATCAGGGAATAGATGGGCTTCTACTACATTAAGCCATCGAGGTTTGGAGCTTATTAGGTACCATAGCATAGTCTAGTCTGTACTGGCTCAAACACTGAAAGAAAAGCTTTAGAAGATAGGGGAAGTTAAAAGAAGTTGAGGCAGTGACTTGCTAATATGAACATAATATGAACAGGGACAGAAAATACTAGAAAGCAATTACATTAAAAAAAACTGAGAGGGATTTTGAAGTAGTTTTTGTCATAGACTACGAATGAAGATACCAGTACACAGAATTTGACATACATAGAAATTAGGTGCCCTTGGCCTCAATGATTCTGTAGCAATATAGTCTCAATATATTGTCTTCACTGTTTGGAAGCACCCCCACATTCAAATAAGGACTGGGAAAGAGTCCCAATTCTCTCAGGTGCTTGGTGCAGGTTAATTAGCTCCTGGAAGGCAAATTCTAGAGGGTTAGGCTAGTAAGTGTGGGGAGGTTACAGCCAAGTCTATGGAAAAACAGTTCACATAGGAGACAATTACTGAACTTATTCATTTGTAGGACTCAAGTAATTTGCAGGAAAAATCCATTAGAGTTATTCTTTTTTTTAATACATCATGATACAAGCTGCCAAAAATATAATAGTTACTGAGGCATCTTCATATCCATTTCAACTTTTTCAGTTGCCTTCACTCTGCAGTTCTAGAGGTATTACTCTATAATTATCCTCAATCAGTTATCTAGATAAATGCTTGGTCTAGATCTTCTAAATAAGTTATTGAAATGGTCAGATTTATTTCGCATTTACAACTGTTTACATGTAGATATGGATGAAGGGTGAACAATCACTGTCTTTTAGAAAAATGTGCATCGCCATCACTCCTGATATACACCATGCAAAAACGAATCAGAGGATGTCTAAATCTCACTTCCTGCTGGAACACATTCCATGTAAATTTGAAGCGTCATTCCATGTAAATTTGACACTTGGATTTCATGTAACTTTGGAAGTTACATGATTCTATGGTACATAAGATTACAATTCTATGGTAAATTTGGAGTTAACAGGTGGAGGTGTGATTCTGAATCTGGAGTTAATTTAAAATGCTCCTAATCTTAATCCTAAACCTAATTTTACCAAACTGAAGTGCGGAACTATTTAAAAACAGATAAATTGCCCTGGCTGGTGTGGCTCAGTGGCTTGGCACTGGCCTGTGAACCCAAAGGTCGCTGGTTTGATTCCCCAGTCAGGGCACATAACAAGGTTGCAAGCCAGGTCTCCAGCCAACTCTGTAGCTGGAGGCAGGTGAAAGGCAACCATACATGGATACTTCTCTCCCTTCCCTCCCTCCCTGTCCTTCTCTCTGAAAATAATGAATAAAAAAATCTTTAAAAAAAACAGATACATTAGAAGTTGTTTTTAAATTTATCAAATTTATATAAAGGTCAAAGCTATTAACTATAAGAACGTGATTGTAGGCCCTGGCTGACGGCACAGTGGATAAGGTGCCAGCCTGCCAACCCAACGGTTGCTGGTTCTATTCCTCAGCCAGGGCACACATGGCCAGGTTGCAAGCCAGATCTCCAGCCAGCTCTGTGGCTGGGGTCGGGTGAAGGGCAACCATACATTGATGTCTCTCTCCCTCTCTGCCTCCCTTCCTTCCCCTTTCTCTAAAAAATAATAAAAATTTAAAAAATGTGATTGTAAAAATGTGGTACAGACATTATATTGAGAGTGCCCCCCTATTGTGCATATGAACAAATTATAAACTTTGAAATTAATTTTATTTCTGAAATGCTTAAAAACTGCTATCACACTACATGTTTTTTCAGTAGCATCTTTTTAAATGAAAAATTTTAAACATGCTCAGAATAGAGAGCATGGTACAAAGATTTCTCAGGTATGCCTCAGGAGCCTCAGTTACTATGTTGCTAACCTTGTCTAATCCATCTCACACTTTTTTTCTATTCTCTCTCTTTATTCCTCTTTCTCTCCCCTTGGCTTTTGCCAATTTTAGCTAGATTATTTTAAAGTAGCTGCAACCCTAAGAAATTTTATTGTTTTATGTAAGCATTATGCAATTAATGCAACAAAATTACAATATTTCCTAATTATAAGCTATTGTGTTTTTAGAATTATATAGTAAGAATCAGTATTTTAACAGTATCTACACACAGCATTGGTATATATGTGTTTCTTACATCTCTTTAACATATAATCATTAACTCATTGCCCCCTTTGTACTTGTTTATATGATGAATAAAAAACCCAATCATTTATCCTCTAAATTGTATCCATTATGATTTGAGTTGATTGTATCCTTGCACTATTTATTTCTCTGCCTTATGCATTCTTTGTAAACTGGTTATTAGATGCAGAGGCTGAGATTCAATTAGATGTTATTTTCTACTTCCTAAATCATCATATCTAAAGGCACATAATGTCTACTTCCAACTGGGTTTCTGATAATATTGGTTCCATTCATCCATTATAAACTTGAATTAATTTTCCATATCATAATTTTTGGACATAGTGATGAGTCTTTCCTGATTATTTATTTAAGGGATAAAGAATGGTGATATTTGAAGATTTTTCTGTTTCTTCAACACAATTATTTTATAAAATGAAACTTTTCCTCATCAGCACTTTCAGACCTTAAAAGATATTACATACTGAAATTCAAGATAAATAACTAGTACTTTGTTCCTTTATAAATCCATTTTCAGAGTAATGAGTTGATACCTTGGTATCATCCAATGATATGGTATTTTACAATATCCAATGGTATTTTTTAAATGTTATTTTTAAATTGTGAATTTTACCAGGAATCTCCACCCTTCCCTCATTAATTAGAAAACTCCAAAAGTTATTCCTGTGCCTCTGCCCATTTCCCCCTGATTTCAATACCCTTAGGTTTCCCATTGGATTTAAGAAGAAACATATTTCATCTTCTTTGTGAGAATTATGAGTGTTCAGAGGCTACAGTAGCTCAGGGATATTTATGACAAGGCATCTTCTGATTTACCAAGGTGCACTCTGAATAACTAATGTACTACAGTTATTTCTCTCGGAAATCATAACCCAAATTATGAGAGAGAGAACACCTTTGTCCACAAATACAGATGTTATATGAAAATTTATTAGCAGCTGAAATTTTGCTAAGATGGTAAATAGTACTTGAAACAGTATACATAATCGGTGCTAAAGGAGGAAACCATAATAAGAATGTTGGCAGACCACTCAAAATATATAAACCTATCATTTAACAACAACTTGAATGACATTGTATAACACAAGTTTGATTTACCTGATGTAGAATGAAATTTAAGAATAGCTTAAATACTTTATTTAAATACATCTTGCTTCCTGAAATAAAATTAAATGTTCAAAATTTAATAAGCTTATTCTTCTATCATTTTAATTATATATGTTTATATCTTATAATAAAACTGGAATAACTAGCATTTAAAATAACAAAAATTCTTAACTATATAATTCCTAGCCTCCTTTTATCAGGATTATTTAAAATTATTTTCCTTATGCTTTGAGTGCAGGGGTTTTAACATCAGTATATAAAATATATGCCAAACCACTGATATACTTTTACTCAGCATTTTCCTCCCTTATTACATTTTTAGGTTAATTTTTATGCACAGTTTTACACTTTTTTCTATCAACAGTACTCAGCTCATCGCACACTCTCCTGGGCTTCAGAAAAAAATTCACCAGCACTTCTTGTTTCCTCAGGGCCCAAGTGCAGGGAGAACGAGGACATTGTTATCAGCTGAAAGCTACTCAGACAATACACAACTCAGTTGGTATTTCTGCTGTATTTCATATTTTGGCAATAGGAATTGTCTGGTAAAAAGTAGTAAATGCCAAAAGTATGTCTGGATAATTGAAAGGAAAAAGCTATACTGATTATAATTTGTAAAATTACAATGGCTCAAAAAAACCAAGGAAGAAAGTTTAAAAGTAAGTAAAGTTTCTCTCTCAACTATCAGGATATTTAAAAATATATATATTAAGAAGTTTTCTCTTTGATATTAGACAGTTTGATACTACCAATGCTAAAAAAAATAATTGTTTGACTAAAGTATTTAAATATTCTATTCCTACTTTGAAAAAAATCAAATGTTTTTGTGACACTAACTTCCTTGTTCTCTGTATATTAACCTTGATGTGAGTAAATCCTATCCACTTTCCATCTGAACTTCCATCTATTGGGAGATTTTATTATTTGGTAAATCTATGCTAATATTGCTCTAACAAACTTGCTCAAAAGACATACCTATATAACTGCACAATGAAAGGCATTGCTCTCTTCAAATATACACAAGGACTGGGGGAATGGTTATCATTAAACCCATTTAAAATTGTTACAATATTTTTTCTGTTAAGATGAAGTAATGCACTTATGACATTTTGCCTTTTCTTTAACTTTTAAATAAATGCAAGGAGCAGAGAATGGGTTCTTGTGAAATGCAGTAATTCATGCATTAAACTTATAAGTATGGGATTTTAAAAGGCAGCCAGCTGAGTTTAGCACACTGTCATGGATGGGTATATTTCCGTTCTTGTAGTAATCCTTGAAGCATCTTGATGGTGTATATGCTTTGGAAAATGAGATTTAATAATACTTATAAAAATTATTTTACCACTTCATTTTGTATTAAATCAAAGGCTTGCTCTGCCATTCTAAAGCATTTAAAAAAATCTTTTTGAAGCACTATAAAATATAATATTTTCTATATTTTATGTGAAATCAATATTATTTTCACAAATACAGGGATTCACATGCATGGATGCACACAGATATACAATATGGAATCATAGCTGCCATTTTATTTTTAACATATGCACACTAAATTGACCTATTTGTGTTTTTGGCTCCCAATAAACTATACCTACCTCATTATATACTGGCCTTTGGCTTTTGTTCATATTCATTATTTTTCACATATTTGAAGAATTTCAAAATCATCTCCTATGAGTTTCTTTAATGTTATAACAAACATAGTGCCAAGGATATTAATGATTTGGCTATCATCTTTCCATAATTGAAAAATGATAAATAATCATTTTTCAGGGTTGAGTATGTAATCTATAATCAACTCTATTGTTACAGAATAACAAACAATAGACCTGCTTTTACTAACAAGTCTATTTCATTAACATATCTTGAAATTAATATTGATTGATATTTATATAATGTTAAATGATAAGGTTTATTATTTCTCATTTATGTAATTTAATGTATTAAACTATATCTTATATACATGTGAATTAATCAGCAATGTTTATATTCCTTGGTAATTCACCCATTAATTAAATGTGAAGTAATCATTTATATTAATTTTAAATTAAAAATATTCAGAAAAATCATCGCTTCTTGGCCTTTTGGCTAAGATCAAGTGAAAAATATTCAGAAAAATTATTTTTTTAAGATTTTGTTTATTTATTTTTAGAGTGGGGAAAGGAGAGAGAAGGAGAGGGAAAGAAACATCAACCAGTTGCCTCTCATATGCCTCTCATATGCCTCTGATGGGAGTCAAAGCAGAAACCCAGGCATGTGGAATCAACCAGGCAACATTTCACTTTGTGGGATGATGCTTAATCAATTGAGCCATGCTGGGCAGGGCCAGGAAAATCCTACTGTAACTCGAAGGGTTACAGTAAAATGTTAAATTTCATTTTCATACATATATATACTGATGTATTCAAATATGTAAAAATTAAATAGTTAATGTGAACAAGCTAATAGCAAAGTTATATTTATCAGTATAGTATTTTACACTATTTCCATAAAAATAATTTCACCAGTGTTTTTACAAAACATTTATTATGTAATAAAGTTACCATAAACAGCAATCACATAAAATATAAAAACATCTTGTTCCAGATAATCTTTTTAGTAGGTTAAAATGAACTGATGGTGAGCAAATATTTTGAAGGTAAAATTGGGTGCTTTTTAAAACTTGCATAAGCCTTGTAATTTTCACCCCAAAATAAATATACACTTTTCTAACACCCAACAATTTGTGTTAAGTTTCTTTCCAATTAGCTCTTGCCAACCTCTGTCAACATGCCATCACTAATATGCTTTCAATCACAATAGATACTTTACTTGCTTTTTAATTTTATATAAGTGAAATCATACAGCTAGTATGCTCTTTAGCCTGCATACTTTTTGGTTGACATTATAACTTTGAGATTTGAAACATGTTGATTATATCAGTAAACTTTTTTTATTACCAACTAATATTTCATTGTATGGATATTAAACAACTAGTTTATCCTTTATTCTTTTGGTGGACATTTGAATGGTTTCAGCCTGTCATCATTATGAATAAAGCTACTGTAAACATTCATTTACCAATCTGTTGATAGACATAACTTTTCATTTTTCTTGGTAAACATATAAAAGTATAGTTGCTGGAACAAAGATTAAATGCATCCAAAATCTGTGCAATTTTATAGTCCTGCAACAATGAATATAAATTCCAATTGCCTCCTGGCCCCTGTTGTGTATTGTCAGACTAATTGTTGCCATTCTAATGGGTGTGAAATGTTATTTCTTTCTAGTTTCCATTATTTGGATTATTATATAACTAATAATTTTTGACCATTTTCTCATATAATTTTGTATATCTTTTGTGAATTATCTCTTCAGATCTTATGCATATATTTTATAGGGTTTCTCTCATTTTTTATTGGCTTAAATGCATTTTTTTATATAGTCTGTGTGCAAGATTTGCCACAGAGGTATTACCAATATTCTTTCCCCATCTGTTGATTGCTTTTCATTTTCTTAATTTAGTTGTTTGAAAGTATAATGTAAATACTTTACATCTAAATACAATAAAATACATAGGTATTATGTGCTCATTCCAGTCACTTCTCAAAGTTGTATATATTATATAACCAACACTCAGAATAAGAGTATGGTCATTATCCAAAACACATCCATTATGTCTTTTTCTATTCCATTCATAAATTCACAGAGACAACACTATTTTATTTTTGAACTATAAATCATCTTATATTATTCTAGAATTTTATATAAAGAAAATTATATAGTATTTTGCTTTTGGCCCATCTCCTTTCTCTCAACATAATGTTAGAGGAATTGTGATATAATTTTTACTATATTTCTTTGGCATGGATATTATAATGTGTTCACATCATCAAAACTTAAACAGATAAAAGTTGATCAGTGATATTGGTTTCAATCTGAGAAATAATGTTGAATTTTCTTAAGAAAAATAAAAAACAGTGTATTTGAGTATAAGAATAAAGCAGCTATGAGGAAATAGTTGACTAAAAACAAAAATAAAAGTTTTTTTAATTATAAAGAGAATACAGTGTTATAATATTTTCAAAGTAATAAGAAAATAACTAATTGTCAAGTCATACCTTTCTTCAGCTAAACTATGATTTAACTATAATGATAATTTTAATACTCTATTCAGACAAGTAAAAACATAGTGTTTATCACTAAAAATTACCTTTAGAGAAAAACAAAGTCATTTTCAAAGAAATATTGCCAGATACAAGTGGTAAATATATAGGCAAATATACACAAATATTGATTGTTTAAATTTACAACTAATTTGAATTTTAAAAAGGAGTGGGTTTAAAAATTAGATCACAATTTGTATAAACTCAGACCAAGTGATCTGATTTATCTGTTAAAGAATAGGAAAGACATATTTCTTACTATGAAAAAAAATTGTTAGTCTTTCTAACAAAATTTTAAGAATATTCACAAAAACATTAAAGGACAATAATTTCTGAACTAATAAGATGAAAAGGGTAAAACAAAACAAAACAAAACAGCACCCATATTCAAAATAACGGAATAGAGTAGAACAAATGAAGGAATGAAGCATAGAAAAACCTAAGTAAATAGAAAGCAGAAGTGATAACGGTGGAAATAGATTAAAATATGTTAGTGGTTACAAGCAGTGCATATGACCTCTTTTCTCTATTTAAATGGTAGAGATTGTAAAATTAGGTTGAAAATGAGGATGTACAATTCTCCCAAGCATAGTCAGGGCATGGAAAGATTAACAGTAAATAAATATATGGGAAAATACACTGGGAGACTCGCCGTGGTTTCCTCCTTCAACACGTGCTTGAAAGGAACCAGCGCTCTACCCTCATCCCAGCCAGCCGCCCTCCACCTTCTCACAGCGCCATCTGACCGCTCCCAGGCCCCGTCACAGCTCCAGCACTGGGAAGCCGCCTGTCCTCCGCACTCATCATGACCACCATGTCCCCATCCATCTCGCAGGTGCGCCGGAACTACCACCAGGACTCGGAGGCTGCCATCAACCACCAGATCAACCTGGAGCTCTACGCTTCCTACGTCTACCTGTCCATGTCTTATTACTTTGACCGTGAGGATGTGGCTTCGAAAAACTTTGCCAAGTATTTTCTTCACCAATCTCATGAGGAGAGGGAACATGTAGAGAAACTGATGAAGCTGCAGAACGAAGGAGGTGGCCGGATCTTCCTTCAGGATATCAAGAAACCAGACGGTGACGACTGGGAGAATGGGCTGAATGCAATGGAGTGTGCATTACACCGGAAAAAAGTGTCAATCAGTCACTGTTGGACTTGCACAAACTAGCCACTGAAAAAATGACCCTCATTTGTGTGACTTCATTGAGACTCACTACCTGGATGAACAGGTGAAATCCATCAAGGAATTGGGTGACCATGTAACCAACCTTCTCAGGTTGGGGGCCCCTGAAACTGGCATGATGGAGTATCTCTTTGACAAGCACACTCTGGGAGACTGTAAAGAGAGCTAAGCCTGAGGCTGCCTTCCCACAGTCACAGGAGTGACTTCCCTAGTCACCAAAGCAGTGTGTGCATGTTAGAGTTAACCTTCACCTTTTCTATAACTTGTACCAAATCATCCACTTATGTCCTTCATTTGTACCGTTCCTTCAAATAAAGTAATTTGGTACCCCCCCAAAAAAAAAGAGAAAGAAAAATATACTAGGCAAATAACCATAAAAATAAAGCTTATTAAATTATAACAGATGTAACAGTATATGAATCAGTTACAAGCAAATCTAAAACAATCACAGGAAACTTAAATATCTACATGGTAGGCAAAACAAAAATAATGTAAAACAAAATAAGTAAAATCAACCATATCAGTTATACTAATACATGTTAATGATTTATTCCCAAATTAAGTGCAAAGAAAATTAGTGTCAAAATGATAAATAATAGTCACATAAGAAAACAAACTATTTGCTGTATCTTAAAAATGCTTCTAAATGGATAAAGTTTGAAGGCATAAGAATGGCAAAGATATAAAAGGAAAATAAACAAAATTAAATGTCACAATATAAATTTAAGGCAAGGTATAATTAAGGCAAAATGCATTCAATGGGACAGAGAATGTCATATCATATTGATACAAGATACTGTCTACAATGAAAATATCATAGTCATAAAATTTTATGAGCCAAATAACAGAGCATTAAAGTATATTAAGCAGAAAGTATTAGAAATTCAGAGAAATATACAAAATATACAAATGTATTTGAACATTTTAACATACCATTATCTGCACATAAACGTAAAATAGTGAGAAAATAAAGCCATATAGGATTCTTACTTTGTATCTGAGTATTTTATGGTATTGTATGGGAGAAAACTCAACTAGAATGTGAAATTTTCTTATCTTGCCTTTTCTGTTTCTAAAGTGGACATATACATTTATTTTTGAAGCATAATTTTTGAGATGTGCATATGGGGTATTGAAAATCAAGATAATGACTCCTTAATTACTAAATAATTATTTTTCATTGTGGATAAAACAAGAAGTCATTAATCTAAATCTAGATGTTCAGTTTGGGGTGCTAACAGCTATACTCAGTAAAGATAAAGTATAATGTTACTAAGACTATGTTTCCACAAAGTTAGAAATCTTTTAAATTCTATAAGATATAAGTTGGGTGACCAAGGTCTTAACATTATTAATTGGGGATTTAAATATATATGTTTTATTTTTCCCTGCAGTTCTGTTAACATGGGATAATTCATGACAGGAAGGTTGGCCTTAGCATTTTTTTAAATCTGACTTTGAATAATGTAGAGGGTGGGGCAAAAGCAACTTTAAAGTTGTTCATATGGGCCCTGGCTAGTAGCACAGTGGGTAAGGTGCTGGCCTGCGAACCCAAAGGTCGCAGGTTCGATTCCCCAGCCAGGGCACATAACCAGGTTGCAAGCCAGGTCTCCAGTCAGATCTGTGGCTGGAGGCAGGTGAAAAGCAACCATACATTGATGTCTCTCTCCCCCTCTGCCTCTCTCCCTTCCCCTCTTTCTAAAAATAATGAAATAAAATCTTAAAAAAAAAAAAAAAAGTTGTTCATATGGAAAATAATACAATAATAAATAATAATACAAGAATAAACTCAGTTTCTCATAGTCACAACTGTAAACCTATTTTTGCTCCACCATGTATTATGAAATACTATTAGAAGATTCAGTTGGTCAAGTAAACTATGTTTGTTTATGCATTTGCTTTTTATGTACTAGAGCTAAGATATAGAGCACTTATTAATGCACAGAGAAGCTTTTAATAACAGTGTCTTACCAGAGTTTTGTACTCTTTTTGATGGTATTTTTGCCCTTTTTACTATGTAGTAATATGTTCTTCTATGTCTAGCAACAACAAAAACAATAACAAAGATGACAGTTTTCATTCGTTTGATACATTAAAGATAGGCAGTTCAGGATGCAGTAAGGCTCCAGTGCCATTAGGGAGTATGGACCTTTCAATTTTCTTAGTCTGCTGTCTGTTGTGAAGATGGTCCAAGAAGGCTGCTGACATCAGCCTGTTTCTATATGCTCTTTTTCATGCAGCTTTTTGTTTCTGAGAAAAACCTAGAGAAACTTCAATTTCTACCAGCACTTACCTAAGGCCTGAGATCCAGAAAGAAATATAGAAAACAAAAACAGAAACTAAAAACACCTTGCCTCTTTTAAATTACTATGTTTCATATGCAACCAAAAAATCAACTGACCTTAAACTAAAGAGACCAGGTGGTTGATGGGCAATTCAGAATATTAAAAATGGATACATAATCAATACTGCTTTTTGGATCTGTCAGAATGCCCATCATTAACAAATTAACAAACAATAAGTGCGGCAAGGATGTGGAGAAAAGGGAACCCTGATGCACTGCTGGTAGGAATGAAGACTGGTACAGCCACTATGGAAGACAGTATGGAATTTCCTCAGAAAACTAAAAAAAGAACTGCCTTTTGACCCAGTGATTCTACTGTTAGGGTTTTACCCAAAGAATCCTGAAACACCAATTCAGAAGAACCTATGCACCCCTATGTTCATAGCAACGCTATTCACAATAGCCAAGTGCTGGAAACAGCCTATGTGCCCATCAGTGGATGATTGGATCAAAAAACTGTGGTACATTTACACAATGGAATACTACACAGCAGAAAGAAAGAAGGGACTCTTACCTTTTGAGATAGCATGGATGGAACTGGAAAGTATTATTCTTAGTGAAATAAGCCAGGCAGCAAAAGACAAATACCATATAATCTCACCTAATACAGGAGACTAATAAACAAAACAAACAGATGACTAGAATGGAACCAGAGACATGGAAAAAAGGAACAGAATGATAGTGACCAGAGGAGAGAGGGCAGAGGGAGAGGATGGGAGAGAAGGGGGAGAGAGTTAGATGAGGAGCTAATGTGAAGGACCCATGGATATGGACAAGGAGCTGGGGATGGATGGTGGGAGAGGGGAGGAGGGGACAGGAGAGAGCAATGTGGGGAAATGAAACAACTGTAATACAACAATAAATTAATTAAAAAGGACTTGCACAATATAAGATCTAAAGCACTTTCTCAACCAGAAGAAGCAGCTCCAAAATTACCAGAGGTTGAATTACTCTCCAGTTTGGTGAGATAATATATGGTATCATGAACTGAATTGTTTTCTCAAAATTCGTATGTTGAAGCCCTAAATGTTGATGTGACTATATTTGGAGATAGGTCCTTTTCAGAGGCAGTTGTTATTTATGAGGTTGTAAGAATGAAACCCTAACCCTATGGGACTAATGTTCTCATAAGAAGAGCATGAGACAGAAAACTCAAGCCCTCTCATTGCACCCATGAAAGGAATGCCCACGTGAGGACAGAGTGAGGAATGGCTGTCTGCAGGCCAGAAAAAGAGCCCTTACTCAAAAGCAATTTTGCTGGCAATTAGATCATGAAATTCTAGCCTCCAACACCTCCTAAATGTGAGAAAATAAATAATACTCAGTCTTAAGTATTGTGTATGGTAGCTTGAGCAGACAGATACACATGTATATTTGTATGTATGTGTATAAAATAAAACTATTCTGCAATATTTATTTAAAATATTCAAGAGACTTGTCTAGGGAAATAATTATTATACTGGTATGTTCGGAATTTTAATCTCAGAGATGCTTTTCTTTTTAAAAATTTTGTTCTAGTGTTAGATTTATGGAACATATGCAAAGACAGACTAGGCAGTTCTCATAATCCTTCATTCAGTCTCCTCCTATTGTTTATGACTTACGTAACTATAGCTCAATAAAGACAATCAGACATCTATTAAAATTTATCATGAGCAATGCATATCCATTGGATGTATGAACAGTAACTTGGTTCTGTTTTGCATTAATAACTGTTCGATATGAATAAATGTTACTCATTATTATAAAATGTGTGCTTACTAAATCAGTTCTCTCTGCTTATTCTGAGAAGCCCTGCATATAATCTTGCTTTTGACACTGTAGACACATCAATCAACAGACTGTGAGTTTACTAAAAAATAATTATGACCTCTTAATGTGATCAAACAGCAGAAGGAAAAGAAAATTCCTCAAATATGACACATTTAACAACCAACAATTTAGAAGAAAGCATAACAATTAAAAAACCACATAATTTAATATAGTTTCAGAATGCATGCATGAATTGTGAGTAATGCTCAAACTTTTGGAAATTCTCAGACAGCTGTCCTTGCCTCGCTTTTCTAAGCATTATCAGAGTGGGTTGGACCAGTGATGCTACAAACTATGGTCCTATAGTCACTCACGAAATTCACAGTTTTATACGTAACTTTAGTTTAATGTAATAGCACCAAGTGCTTCAGTAAAGCTGTAACCTCTGGATAATATTAATTCCATATAAGAACCTGCTTGATCTACCTCTCCCTACCATTTATATCATCAGATGAAAGATGCAAGACTGTTCAATCAAAGCATCTGATCCATAAAAGTTTGAGAAGAAAAAATTTCAGTTTTCCTATATTCTCAATTAACTCATTTGAGAATAAAATCAATATTAAAAGATTAATGGCTAACAGTGGGCACTTCAATGTTCAGGAGGGAAACACGACTTGAAACCCATCTTTTTCATATGGTCAGATTCTTATAATTACATATTTTATGCTAATGGATATCATGTAAGGAACCAATTTGAAAAAGAAATTGATCAAATACATTTCCTTACTGGCTAACATTTGTTATCCACATATTGTATATAATATTTAAATAAAATTTAGCTTCATAAATATCTCAATTATAGATAAAATATAATTTTTGAATAAAAATACTTTTTCTAACGTAGTTCTTGCTATTTTAGCTTTAAGACTATTTATATGGAAGGAACTAGCATGGATGACCTATGGACATGGATAACATGTGGGATTGACTGTGGGAGGGGGCATGGGAAAGGGGGTACAGGGGAGAGCAGTGGGGGAAAAATGGGATTAATGTAACACAACAATAATAAAATAAAATTTAAATTAAAAATATATGAAAAAAGTATTGTGGAATATTTGTATGAGATGCTTTAGAAATTCTACTAGTCACTTAATGAATTTTATTATTAATAATTTAAAAATTATTTTAAAACAATAAATTTATTCTTTTACTATTACCCCTAGATTATTTTACTGAGTCTATATGCTGTATCTATTTTTAAAAATATTTTATTTATTATTTTTAGAGAGAGGGGGAGGGAGAGTGGCAGAGAGGGAGAGAGACATCAATGTATTGTTGCCTTTCACCTGCCTCCAGCTACAGACCTGGCTGGAGACTGGGCTTGCAACCTGGTTATGTGCCCTGACTGAGGATTTGAACCAGCAACTTTTGGGTTCGCAGGCTGGCACCTTATCCACTGAACCACCAGCCAGGGCTGTATCTACTATTCATCAGTTATAATTATCCTTTCTTGTTAAACAGAAGTTAAATGTGCCATTATGCAACTTTTAAAAGACAGAGGTACATATGTCATCTATTTACAGCTTTAGACAGGTAAAAACAAATTATCAGAGAATGTAAATCACTAAAGATGTACTATTTAGACTGAAAATCAATAGCCCACCAAGTGGTTGTATCATGTTATGGAAATTATATTTCATTATGAAGTGATAATTAGTATATGTGTTTTCACATCAGAGTTTGTCTATAAATATAAAATAGAATGAATGGTGTGTCAAACAAAACATGAAATAACCTGCTAGTTTAAGCAAACATGTATGTCTCTGTTCAATATGGAAAACATGATGCTTAGGTTTTTGGGGCCTCTTTACAAGAAAGAACAATGCATAATGAAATTATGTTAGTTTTAACCCTAGGATTAAAGCTAAATAGTAACTGCTCTATTCTACTCTATTACACACTCTATCTAAATTTTCCATAGTTCTGTCCTTTCGCAGGATTTTAGCTATATTGCAATCGTCATGGATAAATTTGAAGGGTAAAAGCAAAAGTACCAGATTTCATGGAGTGCATATTGCATAAAGTGTAAATCAACATACATTTAAGCTAAAAACCCACCTGAATTGTTCAACTCAGAGAGTGGTCCTAATCAATATGAATCATTAAAGCCATACTGAGTCTTCAAATTTTAGTTCTTAACAGCTAAATCACTGACTAGCATTGCTTTCCTGCAGTATATATATTGTAGTCACTTATAGTGTCCCAGTCTTGGGTAATTATTAAAATTGCCAAATCTATAACGCATTTGGGATAGTTTTCAAAAGCGGTCTAATGAAACACATAGTCTACAATCGATACATGACAGCAGGAGCGAAGTTATACAGTGATTTTCAATCATATATTGTAATGCAAATTATAGGGCTTGCTGTACAATGTACATAAATCTTCACATTTCAAAATAGTAAAAATAGTAGAATTTCTTTCTTAAAAAAAAGCACCCAATATTGTATTTACTAAATACTTCAAAAAGAAATAAATAAAATATACCTCTAGAGTTTGGGGTACACTCTATACCACTGGTATATTGTTAATTTTGTTTCTATTAGCCATACCTTCACCCTCCTCTATAAAAATCTTTATTTTTCTTTTTTGCATTACTTTTGCTTGTTATTTTTCTATTTTCCAGTGATACATCTTTCTCCTACGTCCCCTAGCTTATAACTTGCATCACTGATACCCAATATCATATTAAAGCTAAGGAGACTGGAACTTTTTTTCTTGTTCATAAGAGCAGAATATATTAAGGCTCCTCTAGAATGTGAGGTCCTTTACTGTGCCTGTTTAAATCAATGCATCTCAACCAGTGCGATTTTGCCTCCGAGGGGTGTTTTGAAAGGTCTAGACATTTTTATTACAACTGTAGAAGGAGGTTGTTATTGGCACCTAGTGGTAGAGGCTGGAAACATCACTAAGCATCCCATAATGCACAACAAAAAGGTATCCATCCTCTGCTGCACAGAGGCTAAGTAAGCCTGGTTTACATAAATTTGGTTTGCTTATCTTTCCTGGTATGCAAATATAATTTTCATAAAGTTTGATAGATTTGCTTTTTCTGCACTAACTATACAATTGCATATTTTCCTCATTTTTCTCCTCGTCTTTATTTTCCCTTTTTAGTTTCTCTTTCTCTCTTTTCCTTTCTCTTTCTCTCTTTCCCTTTCTCTCTTTCTCTTGCTCTTTCTTTCTTTCTGTTTCTCTCTTTTTCTTTCTTTCTTTTTTCCCTTCCTTCCTTCCTTCTTTCCTTCCTTTCTTTCCTTTCTTTCTTTTCCATTCCCTTTCCATTTCTTCCTTCCTTCCTTCCTCCCTTCCTTCTTTCCTCCCTTCTTTCTTTCTGTCATTTTCAGTCAGGCTTGTTTTGCTTAGAATAACTGTATATTCACTAAATTCATTTCTTATTCTGATAATACTTATCATTTCCCATTGCAAAACCTAAGTAGAATCTCCAATGATGTGTATTACTTTAAAATTTGGTTTTCCAGAGCCCATGCCATGCACAGAGTTTATTATGATCATGGATATGTTTGATTTAAAGAAATGTAAAGCATCCTTCTTGCTATTTTAGAGAAAAGAACACATTAAATAAATAGCTAATATCCCTCCTGCTGTCAGTGGAGAAAAATATCCTCAAATTCATAAATAATGGCATTTGTGTTTGGGTATATATGTACATATTTATGAGTATATATACACATAGACACATAAACATTTATAGATATGCCACATATACATAATCATGACTTCAATTCTTTAATGTTCTGGATCACAGAATTCTTTGAAAATTACACTGAACTCATATAGATTATAATGAAGTATCCTTGTTCACTTGATTTTTAAAATTTTAATTTAATTCAATGTAACAAAATTGTATTATATATATTTCAAGTGCTAGATAAGAACATTGAAGGTATAGGAATAGTCAGAAATAAGGATATATGAACTTGTGATTCAAAGGTAGAAGAGTTTGGTTTAATCATAAAGCCCATGACATGGCCAAAGAGGGTTAGAAAAATGGAAGATAAGTCTTTGCAAAGAAGCAGTCAAGAAAGTAAGACAGTAGGCTTTTAGATGAATCATTCACAAATACAAACTATTATTCAAAATCTAGGCTGTGAAGCAGGTGCCAAAGTCATTAGAAAATGAGGGGGGATGACTAGCATGTTGTCATATAAGAAAATGAGTAGGATTCTATAGGAGAGGTAAACAACTTGTATAAAGCTTAATGATCAAAGATATTCTATTGATTACTTTTAAACTAAGACAAAGGCAGACAATGGTCTCAAAAATATACTGGTTAGTACCATGAAGAGTAAGTGATATTTCCCATTTATATGAATATATATGGACTTCAATAAAATGTCCAAATTCCACTTGGGAGAGATTCGACTAATTTTTCTTTAAGGCTAGGTGTTAGAGGACACATTCAGGGAAGAGTTTGAGAATGTTGAGGCAGACCATGAACTACCTTCTACTTCTAAGGGAGAGGGAAATTTGGAACATAAATTAAAAAATCAAATTTATTACTTTTTACATATTTTAATTAAATTTGTGTTTGAGCATCTTGAAAAATACATTTAAATTACTTAGAGGCCTTTTGTAAGGTAAAATGCCATATTTGATGATAATTTTTTACTTGTCATTTTATGTCATTAAGTGTTGAAACCCTTAATCAAAAGAGCACATAGAAAAAATCAAAACTTTCACAGTTCACTGGAACAAAGGAGGATTAGAGGGTCTAGGAACACCAGAATTCTCTGAAAGGAAGAAATTCTGTCACTGAGTGAAATTCATGAAGCTTCATTCCATTTGTTCTTAAGTCAATGAGGTCATTTTGGGCAAGTTCTGCATCACTGATGTGCTCTCGGTGTCACATAGGAACATTACAGACTCATGTTTTAACTGTAAGGCTATCTGCGCAAAAGTAACCTTCAGCAATTTTCTTTAGGGTTTCAGTTTCCAGATTTCTAGCTTCAGATAAAGTAAATGGGAGAATTTGCATTGTTATCTTTCTCAAGTAACTTGAATATAGAGTGCCAGTTTTCCCAAAGCAGTATTTATATGTGGTGAATGCAGAGCTTTGAATTTTGGAGTCTAATTCACTCCTACCATCCACCGAACTCCACCGAATAAACCACAATATTGACTTCCTCTTTATTTTAAACTGTTCAGAAAGTAGCTCTTTCCCATCTTTAAAGGGTGGGACTTTCACTGGGTTGGAATAGTCTTTATGGCATGGTTATTTAAATCATTTGATGGACACATGGATATCATGTAGTTTGAAAACTTGGTATTTTTCTCCTTAATTTTCACAAGTCCATTTGAAGGAAAATGATGATTCAAGGTTTACCTCATAGAGATACAATTTCATGGAAGTAAAAAAATAAATTTCAGAATCATATAATAGTGTTGGACAGCAATGCACACTATGCAGAAACAAATCAAACATCACAATGTGTGGTATTTTTCTTTTCACAGAATCCATAAAAATCCATCAGTTTATGAAGAATCAAAACAGTCTCATACGTGAGAAGAATACCAAGGATTTTCTTCCAGTTCAGTTTTTCTTTAACCAAAAAGCCAGCAACCATTTCAAAGCTCTTAGCTTTTTCAGCCCCTTAAATAAGATTAAATAAGCCTTCACTATCTTGATGGACATCAGTAATTTCATTTAGTTTCATGTTGAGGAGTTATGGCAAGGCCATTTCTTCAATAACCACCCTCCAAATGTTAGAAAACAAGATTTTAGTGTAGGTGAAATCTTTTGATAGACACATGCCTTTGTTTGAATTCCCTGCATTTCAAATATACAAACCATACACTTAAGTCTCTGCTTAGCTAGATGCTCCACAGTTGAATGAGTTTCTTTTTGATATGATCAGCAAGTATTTTGTGCTCATGAAAATCTAGATTTAAATAAAGTTCCAGATTTCTTAGCCTAATCCTTAATTCAAAACAAATATTTTACAGTTTCCAACTTATTTTTTCTTTCATTTTGCTGGATGCATTGAAATATAATTTTAGATATTGTGCTTTGGCTATTAGGTGTATTTTCATTCTACCATTATCCTTTCAAATAAAAGCAAAGAATATTCTGGGGTTTTTTTGTTTGTTTATTTATATGCTTACATAGATATAAAGAGCCGTATAAAACTCCAGGAAAGAGATTATAGGAGATACATCACAAAAAATTCTGTCAGTTGGAAAGCAGATAAACAAAAGTTAATTTGAAGCAGCCCTAAGACAGCTGAAACGTAAACCAACAGTGGGCAAAAGATGAGAAAATACCTGATTTGCACTGATGAACCCTAAAAAGGATCAGGGACTGCTATCAACAAGTACCTTTGAAATTAGGGACAAGGAGCTGGTGGCTAAAATAAGAAGGATTAAAGGTTCTTCAGTCTCTGGATCACCTACAGCAACCTGCTACAAACTTTTACTTTCCCCATTCCAGTTAGTCTGGAGTTATATTAGTTGGGACCAAGAACTGTGGACATATTCATATCTAAAGGTATTGTTCCACTAAGAACAAACATACAGGAATTATAAAAATAAATGAAAAATATGATGTTTACTTTTGAGATTCACAACAGTGATACAGTACTACAGTATGGCTAAGAGTGAATAATGAGCCCAACATGAAGTGAAACTTCAATGACTACAACAAAGTTTGACATTTGCCTTTTAAACAATAACTTGACACATACCTCCTAATGTTTGTAAATGCTACTGCAAATGAAAACACAAAATTGCCAAAGTAAGAGAAATTATCATACATTTTCAATGAGCATATGTATACATTCTTGGCCATAATGTATAGGAAGCATGTTTGCCTCTGAGAAAAGAACTAGGTGGCTGAGATAAAAGGAGACCATAGGAAATTAGGTCTGTACTTTTAATCAGCCTGTGTTTTCTGATCTTTCTGAACATAGATACATGTTGGGGCAAAAGTAAATTTATAATTGTAAGTATGCAAAATAGTTTATTTTTGTATTATAATTTATTAATTACTATATATTAATTTCCAAATAAACAACTGCAAACCTACTTTGCCCCACCCTGTATATCATCTGTTCAAAAATAATTAAAAAATATATTTCCCAATACCAAAAAATAAGTAACAATACATAGCAACCTCTGGGGAGGTTGGATTTTTTTAAACCACCAAATATAAAATGTTTTCTACAAATAAAAATTTTAAAACGACAAAGAGGAAATATTTAAGGAAAATATACTCTTAGATTTATAATCAATTTCTTCAAGTTTATTTGTTGACATTCCAAGTTAATAATTAGAGTTTACATAATGCAATAGAAAGAAACCTTAAAATCCATACACTTCTTATATTTCATAAATATAAATTTTATTAACATATAAGAAAATGTTTATTCTAGACTTCATTTTTTTTCTTTTTAAATCTGAATGCAGAATATACATAGAACATAACAGCCAAAATAATGTAGTTTAAGAATAAGACATATGCTAATTTACAAGATCCTAGATTGTTAAGAATATTTTAGCTGCAAGTTAGAGAATACCTGACAAAACTATTTTAGAAAAACTGGATTCTACTTATTGACATAACAAGTGTAGAGGTAGGCATTTACTGGTTCAATATGCATGCTATCATGTACCACACACCTGTGATTCTTTTGGCCTTATCCTCAGAATCGTTGAATCATTGGCAGAGATTGAGCTATCGTATAAACGTTTAACATAAAAAGAAAGGAAGAAGAGAATAAAATACTTCCAGTATATCTTGATTATGATTCACTGATAATCAGCCTAAATCATCATACATTTTGGGACAGCTGATAATTCAGCTATTAAAGCCTCTATCATAGTGACAGACATGAGAAAAGGAGAATTGGGTGTACAATCCTGCCACAGCATGAACAAAGGATACAATCTGATTGCCAAACCCCTACTTTCTTGGTGGGCATCTAACCAGACCCCAACTTGCAGAATTTCTAAACTGGTCTGAGACCTGAAAACTTGATGTGATATGTTCTATTTCTAGAAATGGCCATCACACAATCCTCCATTATCTCCTTATTTTCTGTCACTGGCTTCTGGATCTCCAGAGTCACCTGGATATCATATGGTGAAGACAGTGGAGTCTCCTGGGTTTTAAATCACTGTTTATAAATGTGCTTTCTACTTCTCATCAGGAAAATATATTTTATTATTTTAAAAATAGTTTATTATTATTTCCAGAGAGAAAGGAAGGGAGAAAGGCAGAGAGGGAGAGAAACATCAACGTATGGGTACCTTTCACTTGCCTCCAGCTACAGACCAGGCTGGAGACCTGGCTTGCAACCTGGTTATGTGCACTGGCTGGGGAATCGAATCAGCGACCTTTGGGTTCACAGGCCAGCACCTTACCCACTGCACAACCAGCCAGGGCAGGAAAATATATTTTAGAAATAATACTAAAGGGAAACAAAATTTTGCGTTAAAGCTACTGAAATTTTGAGACATCTCATAGCAACTGGCTTAATTAATGTGGTGTCTTCAATTGTCTTTATTCTCATGGCATTTAACAATGTTTTAAATATCTAGGTGCAGATTGGAGAGTTCTCACAGCAATAACAAGTTCATAGTAAAAAAAAATTTGTTTATTTTTGTTTTGTTTTTTACTTACCTTATTTTCAGTGCAATGTTTACTGAGTTATTGCAGTATCTCAAATGGGTAGTGATAACAATTTGGTGATTTAAAACATTCACACTGGCTGTGGTATAGAATATGTGAATCTAAGTCTGAAGGCTAAAATAATATTATAATAACTAAGGTGAAATGATGAAATTCTAAAATAAGAAGGACATTTGGAAAGAAAAGAAGTCCATAGATTTTTAAAAATAATATTAAGAGTCACATGACTTTAGTAAAGGAACTATTGTTGAAGTCAATATTAGACAAATTATAAAGGAGAGAGAAATTATAGCAATGATCCAGTAAACATACAAGAGATCAGTATGATCTGATAGCTAACAGCCACCAGGAGACAAGGGACAGATCACACTCTTGGGGAAGTCACTGAGACTTCCCCAAGGTAATTTCTTCCTAAATACTAACCAATTCCACTGTATCTTCAATACCAAAAATATAGAATTAGAAATTTTATCTGGAAAACAATAACAGGATTATATCCAAGGACCCTACTTAAATAAATATGTCACATTGGTTTGACATTTCTTCCTCAGAAACTTTATTGCCAAGGTAAACAAGAAGTTGACATTGGGGAAAAGGGCATTTAAGCTGTGGCTTGTTGACCAAAAAAGCATTTATTTCAATCTAAGCTGTTTTAATTAGACTATCATCACATAGGATAAAAGTTCAAGAACCCAGGTATGGAATACACAACCATTTAGGCCACAGCAGGAAATCTGCATGGACTATACCATTGCAAACTTTATACTTGACCCTTCACACTTCCCAATTCCTACTGTCCACATTCAAATTCAAATATAAAAATTTTACTTTCCACTTCACACTGTTACATTTACATTTCACAAATCTTATTTCCCACTCCCAAATTTCCCCTTCCTATTTCCTACATTAAAAGTGTAATAAACATATAGTATAACTCAATTGCCCCAACTATGCTATGGTTGACAGATCTTTACTATAGAGTAGGGAAGAAGTAGGTTTACTGTTGTTCATATGGAAAATAATGCAATAATAAATAACAATACAAGAATAAAATCTGTGTTTTGCATACTCATAACTATAAACTTACTTTTGCCCCACCTATACATAGAGGACTTTTTCATTGCAGTTTTTTTTTAATTTTATAGTTTCTGAATTTGTACTTGTTTTTATAGTTTCATTTTTCCACTGAACATAGCTATCTTTTTACCCATGAACAGGATATCTATTTGCCTTTAAATAATTTTTATTTTCACATGCTAAATCCAATTTCTTGATTCTTTTGAGATCATTTTATATTGACTGATTTCTCTCTTGACTTTGGATAATATTTACTATTCTTTGAATGTCTAGCATTTTTTTTTTCATTAAATGCTGAACATGCCGGTGATATGTAAGAATGGACTGTTACAGCCATATGTATTGAAAAATAATACAATTAATAAATAATAATACAAGAATAAGCTATGTTCCATGTACTCACAACTGTAAAATTACTTTTGTCCACCCCTGTATTTTAGAAACTGTGCATTCGGATATCTTAAACTGAGAAATTTTTCAATGTGGTCAAGCAGTTAGTTCAGTTATTGCCTAATCACCTTGAACTCCTTGAACTCAGATAGTCCTGATTCAATGCTTAGGGCAAATATGTAGAAAGTTCAATGAGGTTGCTAAAGGTCATTTAGCTTGGCTTTTCCCAATCTACCGATGTTATCTCCTCTGTAATTCTGATCGAAGCTTGGTTTTTAAAGTGTTCCTAGAATAGTATTTTCTCTAGGGTAGTCATCATTCCTGAGGATGGTATTTTTGGTATCTCAGATAAATAATCTGGGCATTGACATTGTTTTCTTTATTCTGGCTAGGCCAGTACTATCTGATTTCTCAGAAAATTTGCTTTCCAGTCTTCATTTTTGCTCACCATCTCATAGCAGCTCAGATGATATGAATATCATGTTGTCTTGCCCTGCACACTTACACAAGTCTAACCCTCAACCAAGCACTTGGAGAAAATGCCTATTGAGGTCTCTTGGCTCAATCTACTTTTCTAAATGCCTTGGCTCCCCAATTCCAAATGCTTTAACAGTCTAAATTCCCATCTCAGCATCTTGAGCTCAATACCATGGCAACCTTCTACTCTGGGAAAATGTTCACAAGCTGGGGTCATCATAGGGATCACCTTATGAGTTTGAGTTCTGTCAGGAATTGCCATGTTTATCTTCCAGGACTAAAATATTTGCCACATATATTCTGCTCGTTTTATTCTACTGCTGGTTGGAAGGCTATTTATTGCAATAACAATTATTATATTATGTCATGTCTGGAAACAAATGTCCCACACTTTTATTTGCCCAATCAACATTTACTGCAAAAAGTCATGTTATAATCTTCAACATTTTGCCTATTCATTTCTATGTAGTTGAGAAATTTTATCTCATGGTTTTGAAGCTCTGTTAGGTGCATCTACTTTTAGGATTGTCTTTTTGTAAATTTCATGATCTGGAATGTCCCTTTCAACCCTACTAATACTATTTGTCTCAAAGTATATATATTTTTTCTGTCATGAATAGAACAATATTATAGTCTTTCTTATAACTAGTATTATCACTACATATTTTTCCTATTCTTTTATTTTTTAATTATTGGTTTCTTTTTCAAGATTTGGCCCTGGCTGGTAGCACAGTGGATAAGGTGCCGGCCTGCGAACCCAAAGGTCGCAGGTTCGATTCCCCAGCCAGGGCACATAACAGGGTTGCAAACCAGGTCTCCAGTCAGGTCTGTGGCTGGAGTCAGGTGAAAAGCAACCATACATTGATGTCTCTCTCCCTCTCTGCCTCTCTCCCTTCCCCTCCTTCTGGAAATATGAAATGAAATCTTTAAAAAAATTTTGATTTATTTTTTTTCAAAGAGAAGGACAGGGAGGAAAGAAGAAAGGGAGAGAAGCATCAATGTATGGTTGCCTTTCACCTGCCTCCAGCTACAGACCTGGCTTGCAATCTGGTTATGTGCCCTGACTGGGAATCAAACCAGCAACCTTTGGGTTTGCAGGCTGGTGCCAATCTGTTGAGCCACACCAGCCAGGGCTAAATTATCAGTTTCTTTATATGTAAAATGCAATTGCTAAAGACATTATGAATTTGGGTATTCGAATTCATTCTGACAATCGCTACCTCTAATTTTAAATAATTTATTATATTTAATGTAATTATTGACACGACTAGATTTGTTTACAGTGCTATTATTTGCTTTCTACTTGTTTCTTCTGTTGTTTTTCTCTTCTCTCCTACTTTCGGATTACTTGAATTTTTAAAAATTACATTATATCTTTTTGATAGGCACATAGTTACATGACTTCATTTCACTTTTTAAGTGAATGCTTTTCAAGTTAAAATCATGAAGTAGGTCAACATAGCTCAGTTGGTTGAAGCAATCCATAGTAGAGGGGTTATAGGTTTGATTTGATTTCTGACAGAGCCATGTGCTTAGGTTGCAGGTTTGATCCCCAGTTGGGGTACATATAATCCCCAGTCCAGGTGCATATAGGAAGCAACCAACCAATGCTTCTCTCTGGCATGATGTTTCTCTGTCCCTTCCTCTCTTTCTAAAAGTAATATCTTTATTACTTTTAAAATTCTGGAGGATTTTTTTATTCTCCAGATGAGAATTAAAAAAATCATGAAGTAGGAAGGAGAAGACAGAACTATAGAGAAAAGCACAATAATTTGTTACCTAGATTAAATTTATTTCAAACTTTTATCTAAAAATAATTTTCAACAGAAATATTTATACTCAAATATATACCCTAGTCAAACTGTATTATCCTTCAGTAATGATTATAATTAAAAAATATTTATGCAGTACCATGAGGAATTGAGCATAATTGAAATAAGATCTGTGTTTGAATTATAAAGCTTATACTAAATAGCTATGTAGTCTTGGGCAAGTTTCTTAACTTCACTTACTATAGAGACACTTAGCTACAAGATGAGGATAATGGTATGTACTGCACTTATTTTCAATGCTTTATTTTCCCTGCCTATTTTGGAATAAAGTTTCTTTCTTTCTTTTTATTTTTTAAGATTTTATTTATTATTTTTAGAGAGAAGGGAAGGGAGAGAGGCAGAGAGGGAGAGAAACATCAATGTATAGTTGCCTTTCATCTGTCTCCAGCTACAGACCTGGCTGGAGACCTGGCTTGCAACCTGGCTGGGAATTGAACCTGTAACCTTTGGGTTCACAGGCTGGCGCCCTATCCACTGTGTCACCAGCCAGGGCCATAAAGTTTCTTTTAGGTCAATCAATTAATTAATATCAGAATTCAGTTTTATTCTTTCTAATATGTGCAACTACATGTTTTGTTTTTTCTGCTATAGCTTCTCTAGGAATAACAATATACCTTAACTTATTAGAATCTAATTTGAATTAATATTATGCTATTGTTTATCATATATCTATGTTATTTATTATATGATAAAATTTAAATAGTATATTTCTGTTAATATCTATCACTGTTATGTATTTTTAAATTTATTATAAACCTCAAAGAACAGTTTTACTTTTTCAGTAACTTAATTTTTCATAAAAAATTAAGGAGTTTACATATACATGTTTATTATTTTTGCCACTCTTCAGATATTCCTAGATATCTGAGTTTTTATCTAGAAACATTCCTTGTCTTTCAGTCTGAACATCTTCCTTTAATATATCCTATTATACAGGCTTGCTGTTACATGACTATTTTGCTAACATCAAATTATTATTTTCCTGATAGTTAATTATGTAATATATGTGAACAGTTTGGTATATATTATGAACAATATATTTCTTTATGGTGATTTCAGAATAATTATACTTAGTACAAAATAGTATTTTCTTTTTGCTTTTGTTAAGTTTTAAAAATAGACTGTAGAAAATTGGACAGTATTGGACATAAACTCATTCTAAACACTTTCAGTTGTTCAGAAGACTATGCCAACTTGATTTATTTAGCATATACATATTTATGAAATCAGTTATTTCTCTACAGCTATCAGAATTAGCTTTCTATTGATTATGCCCAGTTATCTGTTATGTTTGTGACCATATGAAAACGGGCACAAGCTGCTCCTATTGATTTATTGTCCAATAAATAATTAATGTTCATTACTTAGTGATTATATACTTCCACAATCATTTCACTTCTCTCCTCTTGGTGGTATCAGTGTCAGTTTTAGAATCTGAAAAATGCATGCATAAAAATTAAAAGTCAGAAAAAGAGAACTTTACAGATAATATGCACAGTATAATAAAGTATCCCTTCCTCACTTGTCAATTTGCATGTGAGAAACGGATGCATTATTTTGATTATTAGCGTCAATTCTTCTAAATATATTAGGCAAATCTCACTAAATAGTCAGTAGAGGTTATTTTGATTGATCATAGAAGGTTTCATATTGTCTAATTTCAGACACACTCCATTTATTCCAAGATCCAAGAAAAAGTATGTTAGAGGAAATACATTCAGAGTCCAAATTTCCAGGTAGGAATGGGACCAGGGAGTCCTTTAAGCAATTATCTATCCATAATTTTCATTTATCTTTGTGTTGCCAGTCGCAATTGGTAGAAATTTCTTTTGGAATTTGTCTTACCAAGGAGAAAACAAGACAGCTGAAAATAAAGAGAAAAAAAAAAAAAATAGATGATGACTCAAGTGTTATCCCTACAAAGGAAGGGGCTGCATCTATCTCAATATGCTAGCATGGTTATTAACGCAGTAGCAAGAATTTTGGAAACATTCACTAAGTCAGTTTCTCCCTAATGTGCCCCAGAATAAAGAAGGTTTTTTAAAATTTAATTTGTGTGTGAATAAGATTTTTCATCTCAAGCATGGAATAATTCTGTGTGTTCTCTCTATAGGGATCACCTGGCATCAAATTCTAAAGGAGGAGAAAGATAACCAACCCAGAAAGGGTTTCACAGGTGATTTTATTTTTCAGCATAGCTAGCAAACATAAAGATAAGTTATAAATATATAAATTTTCCATAGGTAGAATTAGTAGTAAGACTTATTTTACCTGTATTTCTGTGAACACTGATAGCAGTTTATTCTCATTTCTGTTGCTAGCAATGCCACCAAGATTAGAAAGTGCATACCAAGGTAAGAAGAGCTGATTGGTGATTCAGTTTTATTTTCATTAGTTTTTAAGTAGTTGCAATAAGTAAATCTAAAGAATATCATGTTAACTACTAATGCAAGGACAAATAAAAGTATGTGACATTTGACATACTTGCAAACTTATATTTGCTCTCAATACATAAAATTACAGATACCAATGAAAAGTAGCAAGCACAATTTAAAATCGTATTACTCCTCTGTTTTTCATTACTGTCACTATAAAGTTTTTTTCTTCATATTAGTTGAATAGATTTAAAAGTCCTACAATTAGATCAGATTAGAATAAACATTATCAAAAACTGTTGTTATACAACTCTGGTTCATATTCAGCAGGTCTGTCTAGAAATCAAGGTGTCTTTACTTCCTTTTTGAACCAGACAGAAAAATTCTTCAGCAATTACAATGGGGAAACTGAGACTGAGAGTTAAAGGGCTGAGCCAATTTACAGCCAGATGATAAATCACAAGGTCTTATCTTCCGTAACCTAAAACATTTAGGAGGAAATGGTTTACACATTCCAGACCCTGCTGGGGCTGTTTGACCTCAGTCCCTGTCCTTCGGTGACATTCTTTGAAGGTGAAACTGCCCAGAGAATAACTCTGGTCTATCTGCATAGTCATTTTGATGAAACAGTATATTAAAGAACACACTTGGAAAGATGATTAATATTCTATTAAGATCCTCCCCTGAGATCATCCCTAAAATTCATGCCTTTAATAAAACATAAAAACCTTTAAGACAAATGACCTGGTGCTTGTTCTCCCTGGAGCATGCCTGCGCCTTCATCCCCTATTTTCCTCAGGTGTGTATCTTTATCTCTGATTGCCCCACCCCACCCCCACTTTTAGGGGCCACACAGACAAGCTACCAGGCAGTGGTAGCTTGTCCCAGGCTGACCCCCTGAACCTGTCTCCAAGGCCCTCATTTTGCCTCTGTGAGTTGTTTCCTTAGTCCACACAGCTCAGGTGGCTCACTCCTCACTCTGTGACTACATTTCTAAATGGCCAAGACAGCTACACCTACACTCTACTCTTTCTCACATTTCCAAAGAACCAAGGCAGCTCAGCTCAGCTAGGCTCGCTCCTATTGCTATGATCTTTCCTCTTTTATCTTAAGCCTTTCCTTTATTTCACTGTCCCCACCTTTAACAAACATACTCTCAAATCACCTGCACTGATTTTGCAAAATCTCTACTGCATGAAGTCAAGGACCCATACATTCCAGGCAGTGCCAGGTATACCTGCCTCAATCCATTTCTTTCTAGTGACAGTAAAAATTAATTTACTTGAGCCCTGGCTGGTGGCTCAGTGGAAAGGTGCTGGCCTGCAAATCCAAAGGTAGCTGGATGCCTAGATCTCTGGTTCACTATCTGACATGAATTTTAAAATTTTCTTACGCTGTATCATTTCAAATATTTCTTCTGCTGTAATCTCTCTCTTCTCCTTTGGGCATCTCAATTACATGTCTGTAATACCTTTTGAAGTTGTCACACAGTTTATAAATGTTCTGCTTTATTCATTTTTTCTCTCTCTTTATTCCAGTTTGGGAAGATTCTGTTGGCTTTTTCAAGTATATTCTTTCCTCAGTCTCCTCTAGTCTACTGATGAGCCTATCTAAAGCATTCTTCATTTGTTACAGTGTTAGTAATTTCAATCATTTTCTTCTAATTTTTTTGTAGAATTTCTAACTCTTTGTTTACATTGCCCATCTGTTCTTATATGTTGCCTACATTTTTCAAAAGCACCATAATAGTAATTATTTTAAAAATCCTATTAAATAATTCCAAAATCTGTGTCACATCTGAGTCTGGTTCTGATGCTTAATTTGTCTCTTTAGATTGTGTTTTTTCTTTCTCTTTAGTCTGCTGTAATATTTGTGTGTGTGTGTGTTTAAAGCCAGACATAATGAATTAGGTAATGGTAAGTGACATAAGTCGGTCTTAAGAATCAAGTTTTATATTAATCTGGCTAACAGTTGCTCTGTGTTCAGTATCTACTATAGCTGTAGGTGCCAAGTTCCTTTAGTTACCTTATCTTCCATCTGTCAGGTTGGAGTGGTTGGTCCCCTGTTCCTCTCTGTTCATGGCTGGCCCTTCTGCTGGAGTGTGCCAATGAGCTAGCCTTGTAGCTAATCTTATCCCAGAGCCCAGAACACTGAGCCCAGGGGCAACCAACATAGGTGCCCTGAGCAGGCAAGTGTTGCCTTTGGGTACACTGCCTCTTTGTTCCACTGTGTGTGTAGAGCTTCCTTTGTTCTAACATGTGCGTAAGATGCCCCTGCTGTAAGCTAGTGCGTGCTGCTGTTGTACAGGGTGCACGTCCTCGAAAGCTACCTGGCCTTATGGTCATTAGCCTGCTGCCGTTTGCAACAAAGTGTGCCAAATCTCCTGAAAGCTCTGAGTAATTCCATGTTTATCTCTGGGCCAGAGGCCTGCCCACCTTCAGAATCTCCTGGTCTGAAGCTTAAGGCTCCAAGAGGACCTGACACCATCTAATCCTGGGGTTTCCCTAAGAATTCCTGCTCAGATAGTCTGCACCTTTAAACTCTTTCAAATGTCATCCACTGTAATTCTAAGGATCTCTGCTGGCATGGTGGTAAAATAAGAGGGGCAGAAGCATTCTAGAATCTTAGGATTAAATCTCAGCTTTTTAGTGGGTTTGTATTCCCTGGCTTTGACGCCCACCTGTGTTTCTCCTGTCTTCCCGGAAAGAAGAAGGCTAGCCAGGCCTGAAGTAAAAACAACAAAAAAATGCTTTTCCCCCAGGGAACATAAACCCTGATAAAGTCTTTTATGCTGGAAAGTGAATGTTGTTATGGAGACTGTTCTGCTCCACTTTAAAAACCGGTTATTCCTCTCTTCCCCTGCGCAGCCCACAAGGGACAGACTGGCTCTTCACCACCTGGTGGGATCTTAAAAACGAAGCCACCAAGGGTAAGGCTCCCTTCCAGCTCTGGCCCCAGCAGTTTTACTCTCAACCTTGTCCATGCTTTGTCTTCAGGAATTCACCAAAATTGCCATTTAAACATCCTTACCAGTTTATGGTGCACCAGCCTCTGGTGCTGAGGAGCAAAACTCAGCTGTGATCACCTGGATTTGTCTGTTTAAATTGCAGGGCAGCTGTTTGGCCTGTCCCTCAGTTTTCTGAGGAGTCCAAGAAAAGTTGTCAGTTTGCTCAGCTTTTATCTGGATGTTTGGGGATGATGGCTTCCAAGTACTTAACATATCAGAACTAAAATAGGGAGTCCCCTGAATTACTTAATTGATAAAATAAAAATTTTGAGTAAAACATTTATACATATTAAAGTATATAGTGAGTAAAAGGGAAATACATAGAAATGGACAAAAAAGAAAATGAAATTATTTTTTAAATAATAGTCTAGACAAAGTAACAGAATTTGGTAGTGAAATATATGGATGATTAACCAATTATAGCATAGGAGGGTAACAAATACATAGTGAATAACAAAATATTCAGGCATTGTTTGCTTCAACATACCACATATTTAGAAAATCTCATACTGAATCTGTTTTCTAACAGATATTTTAAGGAGAAATTAATAGCTTGCAGGATCCAAACAGAATGCACAATAGTTACAAAGGTTCAAAAAGAAAAAAATAGCCCTGGCTGATGGCACAGTGGATAAGGCACCAACCTGCAAACCCAAAGGTCACAGGTTCAATTCCCAGCCAAGGCAACATAACCAGGTTGCAAACCAGGTCTCCAGCCAGATCTGTAGCTGGAGGCAGGTGAAAGGCAATCATACGTTGATGTCTCTCTCCCTCTTTGCCTCTTTCCCTTCCCCTCTTTCTGAAAAAAAATAAATAAAATATTTTTAAAAAGAAAAAATATTGTGGAGAAATATGTAGTATAACACAAATGCCAAGTGGTAAAATGGAAAGGGTCCTGGGCTTGAAACCACATAGGAGCTGAATCCACTTCACTGCGTAACTAGCTATATGACCTTTCACAATTCTGACTCATAATTTTCACAAGTATAAAAGCAGAATAATGCCTTGCCTCTCAATGGCTGAATAGTTTAATTAAATGAACCCAGCAAAGGTTCTGGTACATTTTAAACCTTTGATAAAAGGTCTTCCCTTTTTTTTTTTTACTGTGTTATAAGAATATTCTCATTTACTTTTCAAAGGTTGCTTATCACATCCAGTACTAAACTGTAGTAATCTTTTCAACAAATGCATTTTGGGTTCTAGGATGAATAGTAGATTATCTGTTGCTTGGGAATTTAGGAATTGATGTCATTCATATAGGAATTAATTGAAGATGGAAGTTTCAAATAGGGTACATTAAATAAAATCTAATATTTTTCTTAGCAAATCAAGATAAAGATTATCAGTATAATTTATTAAACTGCATTGTGATGTGTTAACCTGGTTTAATACCACTTCCTTCATAATTATTATCACGTGCAACGTGTTAGGTACTCATTACAAAGAATATGATTTTGAACAAAAGCAAAAGAGTCCTGTACTTTGGTTGTAAAGACTCCAATAGCAAATCTAAGTGGCTACAAAATTTTATTGTGCTCCAAAATATTTTTTTTCTTAAGAGTCTTCTATTTTCAGCAGTCTGTACATCTCACTAAGATGGTAAATGTGAAGTATTAAAAAATAATTGCACAGGATATAGTAAGTGGTCAACACATTCATTCTTTCTCTTTTCATTCATTAGAAAACTTCTGATTCATTTTATCAACTACTAAAAGTTAATGACTCTAAAAAGTTTGTTTTCTTACTATGAGAAAGGTTGTGAGAGTTATTTTTTTTTTAATACCTTTGTGTCCTGTGGGCATTTTCACTTCTTTTCAGATCAATTACTAAACTGAAGTTTTAAAAATCTTCACTCTGCTTAATGCAATATTCCATTTGAAAAACGTATTCTTATCTGCAGTTAGTAACTACAGTAAGTAAGGGATTACATTAAGTGTTGACAATATTAGTAGCATGTGTTTATATTATATTTTTAAATTCATTTTAAAGTGAAATAAAGTTTGTGGGTTTAGAAATTAGGGAAATTAGTTTCTATCCTTTGATACTTATATTTCTTTCTCATATATAGTACATTATTTTTGTCAAGGCTCTCCCACAAAAATTATATTAACATACTTTTTTTGTGTATATTATAAAGTATAGTTTACAATTAAAAATATAATTAGTATTTTAAAAAGCCTTCATTGTGAATTTAGATAAAAACCAATGAAGGAAAAGAGTGTATGTGGAATTGTTGATTTTCATTTAACAGAATTTAAAGGAATTGAATGAAATAATAATGTCAGAGACTACACCTAATACAGTGACAAGCAAAGTGAACGCAATTGATCAAAACATGTTTTAAAGTCTCTATACCTATATTCTACTGATGTTTGCAAATTTATTCCTAGGCAAAAGAAGTTGCATATGGAAAGAACAAAAGATGAGTAGCTTTTGCTATTCTTTTGTTATTTAAATGTATCCATTTGGTACATTTGAATATTTGTCTATTATTTCCCCATAATGGAACAGAAGTTTAAATCAGAAAATCACTAAGAATTTGTTTTAGGCCTAAATGGCTGTTCTATTAAGTTTTACTGAATGAAATAAAAGAAGCTAAAACAATGAACAGGAGCACTACATTAACGGGAAACATCAAAAAGAAAGATAAGGAAGCCTACATTTGCAATAGGTAATGGATGAGAAATTTTCCAAATTTCTGTTTGAAAGGATTGCCACACTCATCAAAGCAGTTCAACAATTACAGTTCATTAGCACCATTATCATCTCTACTATCCCTGTAACCAAAGACAGGCACACTTCATAGGGCATGAGCAACAAGGGAGATAAAGCTAACTTTCAGGAATGTATACTGGGAATTTGAAAACATAATGTAGAGTATTCTCTGGCCTTTGAGTATTAAGATATGTCCTCAAATAACCGTAGGTCTCTTTTGAAACATCACATCTAATTCTGAAACTAAAGGTCAATCAACTGGGTCCTGAGCTTGTGCTGCTTGTCACTACCCACTCAAAAAGCAGAGCCAGGGATTGGGTTATAAGTTTGGGTTTCATAATATCAGATGTCAGAAATATGAGAAGATGGTGGGTAAAAACCCTAACATCCATGTTCCCCCAGGAGTGCCAAGAGCAAGTTTATATAGGGGAAGCATGGAAAGGGAATGCAGAATGGAGCACAAAGGGGGTCCTAGTGTTGTGTAGTCTTTGGAATTTGAGTCCTTGTGGGGGTTTTAATCTTGAATATCTTCATTATTGATTTCTGGAACAGAATGGTCAGAATTCTGATAAAGATCTTAAAGCCAGGTAATCAGTGATTGGCTGTGTCATCCTGGTGCTTCTGGGGTACAATCAATCAGTCTCCACTTTCTTGGTGACCAGGCATGTAGGTTCAGCATTGGATTAGAAGTCCCTTTGTTTTTTCTGGTTAGCTATTAACTACAACAAAATCTCAGCAGGAAGTAAGGTTAAATTTATACACTTAATTCATTGGTGACAGGTTCTACTAGTAAACATCCAAGGGCTGTAAATTGGTCCAATTATTTGTCTTGGTTTAATATTCTTGGGTTAGAGTCCACATTCTGCCTGCCCAGGAATTTTTTCTAACTTCATCCTATCCTGTTTCAATTCCAGGACAAATGGGTTTCAATGCATCTTTTCTATTAATTTCTTAGTTAAGATTTAGAAATTTTTACTACATATCAACTGGGAGAAAAGGCGAGACCCCCTATTAAGCTAGTAAGACCCCTGGGCATACCATCTGGATCTCAGGCTTTCCTTGAGCAAAGAAATGGAAGATCATTTTTTAGGGTTCTGTTTACAATAAACTCTAATTATTATGATGAGATGGACAACAGTCCAAAATGCAAGCACCTGGGCATGTAGGCTAAAAAGCAGTGTTCAAGAAAAAAGACCTAGGACTTTAATGGACATGTAGATGGAGGAGAAGCAAAACGTGACCTCTACCATATTAGGTTTTCAGCTGGAACTCTTTAACAAAAGGGCAGATTAACAAGAGAATATCAACAGTTCGTCCATGTGTGCAATACACAACATCTGGGAGCAGCGTCAGGATAAAAATGGAGCTAACTCAAAGTGGCTGCTTAGAACTGCAGCTTACATAGCATCTTCAACTAAACAACACAGCTGTAGAGAAACAACAGATGAAGGAAAGCTGTTTGGGGCTTCCAAAGGCAGCAAAACTATAAGGAAGTAAACATACGGCAGAAAAGGAATGGAGTAGATCTGTCTGCTAATTCTATTCATAGCCTTACACTAATTAAATAAACACCCTAAAAGTCATTCCTGATTCTGTGTTGTGTGAATGCTTTAAATTATATAATGAAAATATTATTGTTTATTTGATATACAGATTTACATATGCCAGTAAAGGGTCAGTAAAATCTTTAACACAGATTATATAAGCAAACATTTTGGCTAAAATTTATGTTGTTTTTAATTAAAAATTGAAATTTTTTATTTAGATTTTTCCCACATAAAATTATCATATGTATGTGGCTTCCTATTGACAGAGTGGGGATTGTAAAAGTTATTTGTAATCCAAATTTGCATATTGCCTTGGGTTTTGATATCTATTATTAATTGCAGCAATTGTTTAAGACTTAATAGCTTTAAAGTCAACAAAGCCTACCTATAATTTTGACACTTTTCTTGAAGGAACCAATTTAAAACACAACTGGAAACAATAGAGCTGATATTTAAATGTACGAATTCTTATATAAAATATTTATACTCCTGTACACTAAATTAAATAAATTATTGGTGGACAGAGGGTGAAGTGATTGAGTAAAAGTGAAAAAGGACTCATGAGCATGGACAAGAATGTGGTGATTACAGGGGGTGGTGGTATAAGGGACTAAATGGTAATGGAAAAAATACAATAAAATATATAAAATATATAAAAATAAAATAAAATGTTGGTGTAGAATTAAGCATCACTACCTCTAAATTAATATTATTAACATGATTTGAATTGCTGTAATAAGACATATATTAGTATTGAGACTGAGTTATATATTATTCTATATATCATTTGACATTGCCTTAAAAATAGAGTATTAATAAAAAAGAAGAAAATAACTACTACTATTGACAACATACTTTTGGATTAGAAGAAAAGCTTCATGTTCACAGAACCTTAAAAAATAACTTTTAATATGATTAAAGATTATTTTTGATTTTAAAAAATGTTTCCTTTTTGGTAAATGTAGCCAAATAACAACATTTTTCAATGAGAAATAAAGTATAAATATAATAGCTGGCAAAAAGAACCCATCAAATGTTATGTTTATAAAATAAATGCACATAGAAAAAAATGTACCATTTCCATATTAGTTTAGCATCTGTGTGTATGTTTTATAACTGGGGTGTATATAATTCAATACAAATCTGTATTCAAAGTGAATTAGCTATTAAATTATTTAACAATGTTGCCCCTGGCTACTGTTCATGGAGGAACATTAACATCATTATAAAGAAAAAAAAAATCCCACAACTAAACTATAGGGAACTGTTTTCAGCTTAAACTCAAAACAGGAAACAAATCTTTCGTCAGGAAAGAAATTAAGGTACCCATGTCTCCTTAGATTGCAAAACAAGCAAATAAAAATGCTGATCAATAAAAAAATGCTGACTAAACCAAAGAGAATACATTCTAGGAAAATCATGCAGTAAGTAATAGGTCTATGTCCTGGCTTAAACTCTGATTAGAACATAGAGGGAATGCTAGAAGTGACATTTCCCTTGGGGTATCCCCAAAACAAAATCTCATGTTGTAGCCACCAATGGACTGTCAAGTACTAAAGAAAAATATGTTTCAGAACAATCAACTGCTGGACATAAAGTATTTAAAAATCCTCATTTAAACAAGTGCATTTCCAAACAACAAGAAGTAGCTAAAAAGCAAAAGCCCAAAAGCCAAAAGCAGATCTCACAGGATACTCAGGAAAGAAACAATCTGAGCACAAAAACATGCATAGTTTAGACTAGAATTAATTCATTATCCATCTATGATCCAGAATTACAATAACATAAGAGCAGTAGTCTCTTTAGAAGCAAAGCTCACATTACACTTGAAGTAATATTAAAACTTTCCACTGGATAGTTTGGTGAGTCCATAAAATATAATTGTTAAAAAAATATTATGGGATAATGTTGTTTCACAAACTGGGCTCCATGAATGGAGAGAGATAAAATAGATAAGATCACTCCAGACTGGCAGGTGTTAGGTTTAATAAGTATTTACATATGCAATGGGCTGCTACAAGACAAGCAGACCTCCTTAACTGCCCACCAGAAACTTAAAAGTTTATACAGTTGCCTGGGTTCAGTCTCATTCTCAGTCCCGATAGTCTCAACACCACCTCACTTGTTCAAGGTTATGCCCTTGCAATGGCTCCTAGTGTGGGAATGGTGGCTGAACCATGCATCCTGGGTCCATCTGCTGGCAGTCCTATGCCCTCAATGACCTTCTTCAACAGAGAAGAACAAAATCCTCTGGTCTGCCCTTAACATATTTGCAATTTATGATGATATTATAAATAAAGGTCCACATACCATGTGTAATACTCAAACCTTATAAACCAAGCAATGGAATATGTTTTTGCTTTCCTAACTTGACATCTATACTTTCATAATGCCCTAGATGATTCAAATGTAACATTTCATACTCCTCTGAGTTCTGAGCAAGAATGTGGTAGTTAGGGAAGAACCAGCTCCTGGCTTCGAACTTTTCTTTTCTCTAGCATGCCAGGTTCAGTTTCATACCATGAGGAAATTCTTGCACATGGTTATGGACACATCAGCCTATCTATCCAATCTTTTTCCCAATGTCTGATGAGAACCATCCCTTGCCCACCTTCCTCCCCAGTCCTCACCCAATTTAGAGTTGAACGTACTACTAGCCTAATCTACCTTATTGGGGTCATATTGGGAAAGAGGTTCTGGACTATTAAGACTAGAGTTTCAGTTTCTGAGTATCAGGCGAGTGATCAGGAAGGAGACACATGATATCCAGGTGGTTACATTGCTTTAGGCTTAAGAAATTTTCTCACAATGAGGAAGGTCATGTACAGAGTAGGGTATGCATGGAGCCTCTCAAGCCTGAAGCTCAGAACAGTAGCTACTTCCAATTGGGTCTAAGGATGGCCCTCCTAGAGCCAGCCCTCATGGTGTCACCAATCCCAAAATGATAATTGTATAGCGTTAACAAGGACTTTCAACCAGGAAAAAATAGAACTCAGATTCACCAGTTACAATTTCTAATATAAATATACAGCTTATTAGAGAAAAAAACACAATGATTTTCCATTATTTGGTGAGTTTCAGCTACTCTCTACAAAATTTTAATGCATTTATGAAATTTTATAAATAAATATTTTATTTGGCAATTTGACAATTAGACAGATAATTATAAAGCAAGGAGCCAGTTTCTAAGTATACCTTAAGAAGAATTATCCTTGCTATGTTTCTTGGACGCAAATTTAGACAGCTTAGGTTATCTATATGCAATTCATAGAAATTTGATTGTATAAAAATTAAAATACACTCTTAGTTACTCCATTTAGTATGAGGTTGTTTTAGTCCCAAAGCCTACCGTGCAAACAAGCCCTTATTACTAAGGTAATTTATTGAGATGATACAGAGCACTCTCCAGGTACCTAGTTTTAGACAGCACACTTCTAGCTCACAAAAATTCAGTCTTTAGATAATTGATTTCATCCTAATGTCTAGGGCTGCACAGTCTCTTATCTTCTAGTGCTCATTGTAGAAATACTCAATTCCCTCCTTAGTATGTCAATTCTATTCAGTGTTTGATTTCTGCTTACCCAAATTCAGCTGGCTCAGGGTTGGCATACAATCAATTGAGCCAGCTCCAGCCAGTTTCCACAGAACTTTACTTTGCCAATGTCTAACAGGAAATTTGAATAACTCATTTTGCTATTTCTTATTTCAAATTACTGTGAAATAATGGAATAGGATCAACCCGGGTCAAGTGTCAACATGCATTCCTTTCCACTTTTTTTTGTTTGTTTTTGGCAGAAGTTTTCTTAGTTCATCTATAAAAAGAAGGAAAATTGCATTTATATTTTATTACTACATAAATTTCATACAGCTGTTGAAAACCTTAAAAGGAAAGTATGTTTGTTTTTTAAGCTAATAATTAAACCATGAAACGTGTTCTTTGAACACCATTTGTAGAAGAGCCCCCATGGACAGGACTTCTATTTAACACTTGCTAAAAGAAGTCACTTTAGAAACTGACTAAAATGAGGAAAATAGTTATAATTTTGGGAAGATTTTATCTAACACTGAGTAAGCTCTGTCTCCAAGTACATAGTAAAGATAATGTATCTCTGGCTGGTGGCACAGTGGATAAGGCGCCAGCCTGCAAACCCAAAGATTGTTGGTTCAATTCCCTGTCAGGCACTAACCAGTTTACAAGTGAGGTCTCCAGCCAGGTCTGTAGCTGGAGGCAGGTGAAAGGCAACCATACATTGATGTCTTTCTCCCTCTCTGCCTCTCTTCCTCCCTTCCCTTCTCTCTAAAAATAATAAATAAAATCTTTAAAAGAAAAAGATAATGTGATGGCAACAATGATGGAGAGAAAATTTTCAATACTACACATTGTGGGGTGTAGAAAGAATTGGAAATGTGGCATGACCTTGAGGTAAAATATCAGCACTAAACAAGGAGAAAATGAAAAGATGAGAAAAAAATAATTGTGAGACTTACTAAATTACAATGTCAGTGTTACATATTGGAGTCAATTTATTCTTCTATAAATATGTTACTTATAAATGGGTTAAAAATAAATACTGAAATCAACATTTAAAAAAAAAGTACCAATATGAAAAATCACCTGAAAGGGGCAGGGTTACCTTTGGAACAAAGTTTAACCTGATGTTACTTTAGATTTTTGTTGAAATGTATTGTTCCAAAATGAGCTTCAAGTTCAATAAAAGTATACAAAAAGAATCATTTATTCAGGAATTCTTTTATTAAAAATGTATTGTGTGTCAGCCATTGTAGGTATCAAACAATACTCTTGTAACAAGGAAGGAAGTATGAGGAGTTCAGAGTGATTATGACAGGAGACTTTACCTGTCTTTGAGTATACAGAGAAGTAATAACCAAAGTATGCACTGAAAGGCAAATGAGAGTTAGCACAAAAAACAAATGGAAATAGAAGTGTTCAGTAAGAGTACTGTGTGTTCAAAGACCAGAGTCAGGAAAAATATAAAAACTTTTAAGGAGCTGAAAAAATCTTTTTGGCTGGAGGCTGATGGATCACAAGTCTGAAGAAATTTTTTAAATGACTATATTGTTTAAGACTTTGCAGACCATGGTAATAATTATTTTATTCTATGAAGAAAAATATGGTTTAAAGACTTTATAGATGTAAATAAATTTTGAGATAATCTATATGTTTATTAACTTATTGTTGAGATAAAATATTAATAATTTAATATTTTAAGAATATTAAAGAAAATCTATACATTAACATATGAGAGTAATACTAAAGAGTGAAGTAGACTTGTCTAGGGAAGAAGAAAAGAACTAAATATGTATATTACCCATCTACTTTATGTTCCAAGGAGATAGATTCTAGCTAACGAATATGAGGAATTTCCATGTCCCCAAAACATGATCTCTGTTTTGTATATAGCTTCCAAGAATTATAAAAGAGTATTTTTCTTCTCATTGGCCAGATCAAATTGCTTCATCTTAAAAAATTATCTTGAATTTTATATTGTGAGTCTATCTTTTATATATCTGCAGTATCAGAAAGGAGTTTTAGGAGTTTTACTTTGTGTTTCTTGTATTACAAAAATTCCATTGTTATGAGTAGATATGTATTTTAAATATTTTTATTGATATATAAATCTATATCAATATATTTCATATAAATTCAGTTTCTCCCCCAAACATTTCTATGAGTACTTGAAGGCAACTGTGCTACTATGCTTGAGAAACAATTAGTGATATTATCACTACAGGACAACATTAGCTTGAAGTGGATGAATATTTCAATTATTAAACTTCCTTTGTTCTAACTTCATACTTAGCAAATAACTTTGGTTGTGATTTGGCTGTCCATATACTTTGATTACAGGCATAAAATGTGATTTACCATTAACACATACTAGTTCAGGCCTATGTTGTGGTTATCAGTAGCTTCCCCAAGACTGTTTACTCAGTATGCTGCAAAGGAGAGGTTCCAACATAGATAGCCACACGTCTCTGGTGTCCGTGAATTTAGGATCATGCAGAACCTAGTCAAATGCCAGCTGAGATTTATTAACTCTATGACCTTGGATAAGTTACTTAAACTCTCACTAACATGCAGAAAGTACTCTAAACCTCATAACGTGTGGCAAGGATTAACCTGGGTATATTCAATGCTGTGCCCAGTATATGAATTTAATAAATTTTTTATTTACTTTGAGCTCTGGATATTTGCATTTACTTTAGTCACCTGTGCATTTTCTGTTCCTTCTTGGGCCCTGACAAGATTCAACATCTGGGACTATACAAAATCCCTGGATCCTGGAGCCCGTCATCTCATTTGGCTGCTCCTAAGTGAACCTTCCACAGCCTCAGGGCACCTTTGCTTTAGAACACTTTCATCTCATGACTGATGTCCACAAACATGTAAGGAAGGAAGAAGACAAGTGTATGCAGTAAAGGTTCCATAGATTGAAGAGATTCTCAATACTTGATGAATATTTATGACATGGGCACTATGTAGAGGTATAACATATCTATAATTAGAGTGAGCAGATAGTTCAAGTTAGCCTTAATTGAATATTGTTTTTCAAGCTCATGAGTGATGATTCACTAGTTATTGAATTTCAGGAATTCTGTGTATAAAAGTTTATGAATAAATAAAGTACACAGGACTTTTTACACATATTTCATATTATTACTTTAGCAGAGTTAAGAAAACATTATCCACACATTTAAATACTGTATACTCTCAAAAATGTTAAATCAGCCCTGGCTGGTGTGGCTCAGGCGGACTAAGTGCTGGCCTGTGAACCCAAGAGTCACATTGATCACTAGGTTCAATTCCTAGTCAGGGCACATGCCTGGGTTGTGGGCCAGGTCTCCATCTGAGGGCATGTAAGTTGGGGGCACATGAGAGGCAACCACAAATTGATGTTTCTCTCCCTCTCTGTCTCCCCCTTCCCCTCTTTCTAAACATAAAAAATATGTATATATTTTTAATTTTAAAATGTTAAATCAGCCCTGGCTGATGGCACAGTGGATAAGGTGCCAGCCTGCAAACCTGAAGGTCACTGGTTCGATTCCCCAGCCAGGTCCATAGCTGCAAGCAGGTGAAAGGCAACCATACATTGATGTCTCTCTCCCTCTCTGACTCCCTTCCATCCCCTTTCTCTAAAAATAATAAAATCTTTCAAAATAAATAAATAAAATAAAATGTTAAATCAATCTAAACCAGTATTATTCAGATGGGTTAGGAAGAGGTAACGTTAGATATATTTTGAGCTTTCAAACCACACGGCCATCAACTGCTTCTCCAGCTTCACTTTCCAAAAACCCCCTTACTGTAGAAGGTTGTTTGGGAACCCTGAGTACAAAATTGGGCCGAGAGCACGTGCAGTCTGGGAAACATTCACTAAGACACTCATGACCACTTTTTTTTTCCAGTTTGGCAACATACTGCCTTAAGTAATATAATTATCAAAGGATTTAATCACTCACATTCTATACATGCATCCACTTAAAATGAGTTAACTGGAAAGAAAGCTCTACTGCTTTTCTATATTATAGGTAATACGCTTGAGGGAAGGTTAAAACCAACATTCTCAAGTTCCAAAAATATTCTTGTGATCACTTCTGTTCTAGCTACTTGTATTATAAATGATATTATCAGATCACAGATAGCTTCAAAAGCTTTTCCAAAAAAAAAAAAAAATACAACTAATTTGTGGAAAACTCACATTATTTACTTTTATTTTTCAATTTTTGCATTCAAATATTTTCCTAAAGGTTGGAAAATATACAAATATATAATTAATAAGTCCCAAATTTTTCTTATTCTCTTACAGAAAATAAGTGGTAATTTTGAATTGTTTTAAAAAAAGGATTCAGCAATGAATACACTGTTTGGTATATTAAATCTTTTCCTTCTAAAATAATTTACTCTTTATTTAGAAGCAGCATTTATTTCTCAAGTTTCACAAGTTTTCATCTTTTTTTTCCTAGTAATATTCTGATTAGTGATATCCTTAATTAATTAGGTGAATTTTAGACAGACAAGTAAAGTCGGTGTATGCAACTTGTTAGAGCAGTCTGTAAGTCAGATAAAAGAATTTTTTTAGTCTGGTTCCTGACATGTTCCCTTCTTTCTCTATTTGACTAAGCTATTTAAAAGAACATTTTTAGTAATATATTTACACGATTGCTCATAAAAATGTAATTATATTCTTTGTCTTCTAGCTCCACATTTTCCTGTCCCATTAAAGTAAGTCATGGGCTTTATGCTGTCTTCTTCTTCTAAAACCACCGTATTGCCATAAGCCAACTATGATAAGTGGGAAATTTATCTGACAAATACATGGTGAAATTTCTGCCCACCAAATGGTTTTCAAATTACAAAATAAAAAGGAGCCCTGGGAAATGAATCTACCGATTTTGGAATAGCTCTTTAAAAATTGCCAGAATAATCATCTGCATGGCCCAAAGCAAGATGTAAATTAAGAAGCAATACACTATGAGTGTAATGGAGCATGTACTTATAAATTCATGGTTCCATTCATCTCATGTAAACAGCTCACACATTGCACCTCCCAGGAATAATTACACAGCACTAAAGGGTTTGAAATGATAAATATTAAGACAAAAAAATTTCCATGCATTTCTTTTGGAATAAGTCTGCCCAGATTAAGAAGGAATTGTTATATTGCCTTCTAATTGTAACTTTGTAGATGGAACATCAAAAGAATTGAAAAGGCTTTGGGCAAAATCAGCAGGAGAGATGTGCCTGTTGTCAGTGGAAAATAGATGTTGGCTAGCCTGTTGGCATGGCAGCAGTGTGTTGCATGACCAGGCAGGCTTTATGGAATTCACCAAAGAACAACAGGCGGCTGTTAGTGCTCCAAGTGCTAGAAACTGAGGTCATTCAATGGGTAACAATTGAGCTCTCGAGAAAGAATACTATTAGCGGGAACCTGACTGAACAAAAAAGTGTCTTGTACGCTGGAATTTTAAAAATTTCCCCACCGTTTGCAAGTTTTAAAAATTCAAATCAGGTTAGCAGTGTTGTACGTGCAAAAATTCATGTGGTATAATGGAAATTCAAAAAGAAAGAAAGAAAGAATGAAAAGTTGAGTCAATATTGAGTAGAAGACCAGAGATACTTTTACTAGAGAAATGAAATAAGGTTTTAAAGCTTAGTTTTCAAAATTTCAGCAATATATATGACATAAATAAGAGTAATATTAATTATACTTAAAGGTATAAACAATTTTCTATGTTGATTATATATTTTTTAAAAATATATTTCATAAGAGGAATCAACTGAAAAACCAAAATCAGACATTTTGCTATCATCACTAAAACTCTGAAATACTAGAAGATGCAAAGCCCAGGTACAATTGCCAAAAAATTTAAAGATGGCAGATATTTTTTAATGCAATATTAATTTTAGAAAGTGTTGGCTGATAAGCCTAGTAGTAATAACAATAAAGGGAAAAAACTGTAGAATAGCACATTAAATTGGTAAAATGGTAAATTTTACCATTTTTGGGTAAACTTGAAAAGGAATAAAAGTAGGATGGCATCACATTTAAAGTCTTGGCTTCAAGACATATCAAAACCTCACTAATACTCATGAAAACAAGAGAAAGCAACAATGGGGAGAAACTGGAGATGTAATCTGTTACCTTGCACAGCACCAAAATACTAGAAAATAGCAACCTGTCTCAAATTTAAAAAATTAAAGTACACTACTAATTTCCAAGATGTCAAACATAGTGATTTGGTGATGGTTGCCTCTTATTTGTAAATTTACTGTCCAGTTTTCAAGAGAACTACTGTTAGAAAGCAAACCTTCAGGAAATGGCTCAGTCCTGGGCCAAGTTGTCTTGAGAATATGGTAGCGGGAGGCAAAAGCTTAGCCAAACTAGTTCTGGGAAGATGCACATTTTCATGGAGGAAATGAAATACTTGAGAAAACAGGAAGATATGAGAAAGAGTTTTTTAAGCACTGAAATAATTTATTAAAATTACACTTTATCTTATTGGATTCAATTTGCTAATATTTTCATGAGTATTTTTTCTCAAGAGAAATATTGGTCTTTAATTTTGGTATTAGGATAATAATGATCTCATTAAAGGAACTAAGTAAACTTATTTTCTCTAGTTTTTTTTTCTGAAAGAGATTTCAGAAAAATGCTTTAGTTTCTTCCTAAATATTTGGTAGAATACACAAGTGAAACTATCTGGGCCTGCTGCTGTCTTTTTGGGAAGGTTTTATTAATCAGTGATTCGATATATTTAATAGATGGAGACTTATTCAATATATCTATTTCTCCTCTGTGAGTTTTGTAGTGTCTTTCAAGAGAGTTGTCCATTACATATAAGACATTAAATTTATAGGAATAGAGTTGTTCAGTTTCTTTGATTACCATTTTAATGGCTTTGAGATCAATAATAATGGCCCTTCTTTCATTTCTGGTAATATGTGGCTATTTTTTTCTTGGTTAGCCTGAGGAGAGTTTAATCAATTTCACTGACTTTAAAGAACTAGTTTTTGGTTTTACTGATTTTCTCTATTGTTTTCCAATGTGCAATTTTCCTAATTTTTGCTGCAATTTTATTGTACATTTTCTTTAGCTTGATTTATGCTTAAACATTTTTCCCTAAGTTTTCTGCATAGAAGCTTAGCTTTTATAAATAGCTTTCCCATTTCAGATGGAAAAAGATGATCTAAAAATTAATGTCTATATTTCAGTATAAATTTAACTCAAAAAGCTATTTTTATTGAATCTTAACCATTTTGATAAATTATATTTTCATTTTCATTTATTACTAATATATTAAATTTTCCTTTGAGATTTTTTCTTATACATTTATGTTATTTAGAAGTTTAGTATATAATCCATACTTGGGTGCTTTCATAGCTATTTTCTATTGTAAAATTTAGAGCATTAAATGTGTATATTGGAAATACTCAACAGAATATTATCCCATTCAGATATTTCCCTTTTTAGTTTGCTGATGGTTTCTTTAGCTGAGCAGAAACTTATTTTGATGTAGTCCCATTTATTTATTTGTTTCTTTATTTCCCTTGTCCTTGGAGAAGTATTGGTGAGAATATTACTGCATGGGATATCTGATATTTTGCTTCCTAGGTTTTCCTCTATGACATTTATGGTTTCATGACTTATGTATAAGCCATCTTAAGTTATCTGGTGTGTGGTGTTAGTTGGTGGTCTATTTTCATTTTTTTTTCTTGCATGTCCCTGTCCAGTTTTCCCATCACCACTTGTTGAAGAGGCTATTTGCACTCAATTTTATGATTCATTCCCCTTTGACAAAAATTAGTTGATCATAGACATCTGGGTTTATTTCTGGGCTCTGTATTCTGTTTCATTGAGGGATATGTCTATTTTTATGCCAGTACCAGACTGTTTTGATTACAATAGCTTTGTAATGTAGTTTGATATCCAGTATTGTAATTCCTTCTACTTTTGTTCTTCTTTCTCAAGATTGCTGTGTGTATTCAGGGTTGTTTCTGGCTCCATATAAGTTTTTAAAGTATTTGTTCTAAATCTATGAAATTTGTATTTGATATTTTAATAGGGATTGCATTGACTCTGTAAGTTGCTTTGGGTAGTATACCCAAAGAACTCTGAAACACCAATTCAGAAGAACCTATGCACCCCTATGTTCACAATAGCCAAGTACAGAAAATAGTGGATGAATGGATAAAAAACTTTGGTACATTTACACAGTGGAATACTACAAGCGAAAAAAAGAAGGAACTTCTATCTTTTGCAATAGCATGGTTGGAGCTGAAGAGTATTATGCTTAGTAAATAAGCCAGGAGGCAAAAGTTAAATACCATATGATCTCACCTAATACAGAAAACTAATGAACAAAACAAACAGATCAGCAGAAAGAAACCAGAGACATGGAAGAAAAAAAAAAAAGACCAGAATGGCTGTGGCCAGAGAGCATGGGGGAGGATGAGGGAGGACAAGGGGGAAGAAGGAGGGGTAGGGTTCACATGAGGAACTGATGTGAAAGATCCGTGGACATGGACAAGGAGGTGGGGATTGACTGTGAGAGAGGGGAGGGGGATAGAGGAGAGTAATGGGGGTGGGGGAATGAACAATTGTAATACCATAATAAATCTATTTAAAAAAACATTATCAAGTCAAATATAAAAAAATATATAACTATGGCAAATAGAATGAGAGGTCTGGAAGTCTGGTCCAACACTCGAAATTCAGTTCATATAAACATCACATTAATAGGCCTGCAGAGAAACTAGATCACTAATTGCTGGTGGGAAAGCAAAACAGTACCACCACTTTGGAAGATGGTTTAGCAGTTTCATTCAAATTATAAATATACTCCAGTAGTCATGTAAATAGGTATCTTACAATTGATTTGAAAAAGACAAAATCTAGAAGCAACCAATATGCCCTTCAGATGGTGAATAGGTAAACAAACTATGGTACATTCATACAAAAGATGCTATTCAGTGATAAATAAGCTACCAAATTATAAATATCTCATTAAAATATATACAATTTATGTTAAGTATCTATCTGTGAATTCACACTGACATAAATATACTAATTAATTAATGTGAGAAGAGACAAATATTACATGCGAAATAAACTGAGGAACATTCTATGAACTACTTGACTGGTACTTCTCAAGTAGTAAAATTAATAAAAAGTATGAAAAATCTGAAAAATTTCCATAGTCAAGTAGAGCCTAAAGAGACACAATGTCTAAATGTAACGAGGGATCCTGAGGCTGCAAACAGAGTCAATAGAAGCTAAAGGAATCTGAATAATTGGTAAATTTTAGTTAAAAAGAATAATGTCATAAGTATCATTAGTGGTTCCTTAATTATACAAATACCTTATTTTAATGTAAGACATCAATAATAGCAGAAGCTGGCCACAGTTTATACAGAGTGGAGAAAAAGCAGGTGAACAGTTGTGAGTACATGAAACACAGTTTATACTTGATTTTATTTATTCATTATTGTATTATTTTCCATACAAACAACTGTACACCTACTTCTTCCCTATCCTGTACAGTTACTCTGTAATAGCTTTACAATTTACCTGAAAATGTAAACTATTCAAATTTAAAATTTATAAAATAAATGTACATTATAGTATAAAAATAACTATGATGAACTAGGTACCTTTCAAATTATTAAAAATATATATAATATATACATTTAAGTGATCACTGATCTTTTCCTTTGGGAAAAATATGCCTCTTACTTAAATGCATCTGCATAGCAAAGAATATCATTAACAAAATGAAAAGGCTAGCTGTGAAATGAGAAAATAATATTTATTTGCAAACTGTGTAACTGATAAGGGTTAATATATATAAATACATAAAGAAGTTATAAGGCACAAAATCAAATATACAAACAACCCTGTTTAAGATTGGGAAGAACTGAATAGACATTTTTCCAAAGATGACATCCAGTGGCCAGTAAGTACATGAACAGGTGCTCATTATAACTAATGATCAGTGAACTACAAATTAAAACCACAATGAGCTATTCACACCTGTTAGAATGGCTATTATCAAAAAAGACAGGAGATAAGGGTTACTGAGGGTATTGAGAAAAAGAAACCTTTCCCACTTCTGGGGATTTACCCAAAGGAAATGAACATTAGATCTCAAAGAGAGATATGAATTCCCAGTGCAATGCAGCATTTTTCACAATAGCCAAGGTAGTGAAACCACCTAAGGGTGTCTGTCAGTGGATGTTTAGATAAAGAAGATGTGGTGTGGTGTATATACCTAATGGCGTATTGTTCAGCCACAGGAAAGAAGAAAGTCCTGCCATTTGTGACAGCCTACATGGACCATTAGTGCACTATGCTGAGTGAGGTAAGTCAGGAAGAGAAAAAATACTGTATGCTGTCACATATATGTGGAATCTAAAACAGTGAAACACATAGAAACAGAGACTAAACCAGTGGTTTAGTCTGATATAGTTTTTTTTTTTTTTTAAAGATTTTATTTATTATTTTTAGAGAGAGGGGAAGGGAGAGAGGCAGAGAGGAAGAGAAGAAGAGAGACATCAGTGTATGGTTGGTTGCCTTTCACCTGCCTCAAGCTACAGACCTGGCTGGAGACCTGGCCTACAAGCTGGTTATGTGCCCTGGCTGGGAATCGATCCAGTGACCTTTGGGTTTGCAGGCCGGTGCCTTATCCACTAAGCCACACCAGCCAGGGCTGATATAGCTTTTAACTGCATTAAATGTTAATTATGAGCAATACATGTTTGTTTATATAGATGCATTTATATTAATGTATATTAGTATATGCAATATAGCTTTATAATTTTAATATTTTACTTATTACTTTGTAATATACCTTTTACTTTCATACTAGTTTATAATATTGCTATATAGTTTGTCTTTTTAATCAATTCTTTGTCATTGGACATTGAGATTATTTTGTGTCCACCATGAATAGAATTACAAGTAACTGCCTGGGAAATAAATCTATGTACAGGTGTCATATTAGTTTGCAAAGGTAAATTACTTGAATATTACTGAGACCAAAGAGCTCACCATATTTAAGGGAAACTTTTGTGAGACAGTTTATATTAGTTTATATTTATGCCTATATATATGTGCATATAAATATATATTTTTGGGTTCATGTATATATTTTCTAGTAATTGAACTCAAATAGCATGCAGGTTTACATATGTGCAGATATATGTATGCACATATATAGGCATTCATATAAATATATGCATGTGTATTTTGTCTACATGCATGACATATACAGACATTAATAGAATTTAAATTCATTTTAGTTGTGTTTAAGAGTGACCATTTATTTACACATCAATAGTCCTGGTTATTAACTTTTTTATTTATTTTTGATTAGTAATTGTATTATAAATGGAATTTTATTTTTATTATTTTTTAAATTTGAGGGGTTTATAATATTCAACATTTTCCACATTTTTCTTGGTAAGTCATATTTGAAGGGTAATATCTATTCATGTTTGATGCTATTTTCTCTTTTGAGATGCTCCCATTCAGTTGTTTCTAAAAATTCACTTTTATAGAAAAGAAAATATGTTCTTATAATAAGAAAATAACTCTAATGAAGTAAAATGTAGTTTTGGCCAAGACAGTTTTAGTTTGTCTCTGTTTAAATAGGTCGCCCAACCTATTCACCTAGAAAACTTTAACAAATGGAATAAACTCTAAGGACACAAATACTTTGTTGATTATACAAAACTGAAGCTGCTAAGCCGGGGCAAAAAAATAAAATAAAACACTGTTTTGATAGGTTTGCAATAGTATGTTCAACTAATGCATAATGAAATCAATACAGTGAAGAAATTGATATACTAGAGGCCTTTGAAAGTCACTTTGAAAGAACATTTAACAGGATAATTTGCCAAATTCCAATAAGGAAAACAGAATGCATTTAAAAGTGTTCAATGAAGAGTAACTGAGAAGTAAACACAATGCTGCAAAGTCAGTCAAGTAATTACCTGGTACAAGAGAGAAAATATTGGCAACAGAGAAAAAGTTTGTAAATAAGAGCATATTATGTTAGCTTTGCAGGCAGAAGTCATTTTTATCGACCCATTTTGAGTATTTGGATTCATCTGAAATAATTTTTTAAAGTAGTAAAAATATGATCAAATGAACATATTTTACTTTATTAAATCATGGTTGTGTCATGCTAAATTAATAACTCTGAACTCTTTTATATGTATAAGACTTTGACATATTGTTAAGTCCTATATATCAGAATAAGATGTCCCCAAAGCCTCCCTAACATATACCAAAACTATAAAACTAAAACTTCGAGACTAAAGCACATAAACTAAAAACAAATCAACACACACACAAAGAGAGTTGCTTGTAGTGGTTAAACCACACTTTGTATTTTTTTGTTTGTTTGTTTGTTTTTTAAGATAGTAAGGCACAACGGATATTACGCTTTACTAGGAGGCTTAGAGTTGTTTATAAGAAGTAAGTCACTTACCTTTCTGAAGTTTTATTCAGGGGACACGAAGGCCCATTCCATCTCCTTCTCTCCTGGAACTCAGAAGGAAACCCTGCCTCAAGGCTCTCCGCTATACACAACCAACAGGAAACTGAAAAGAAAAGGCACACCTGGAGGAGCCACAGCATCTCAGGTGTTTCCACTCGCTAATGACCACCAGTGACGTCATGGGGCACATGTGGCAGAGTTCATAAAAGAAAGGTGAAGTATTTTTTCTGAGAAGTAAGACCAGCTTCTGGAACCTCTCTTGTAGGATTATATTTTGAAAAATGTAAATAAATATTTGGAGTATACCTGAATTGCCTATCTTTGCCTAAGTAATACTAATACTAATAAATACTAATACTAATGATATTTAGTGCAGAGCCAAAGTATTTCTGTCTGTATGAGAGGTGACCTAAGGGCTGTGAAAACTGAGCAAGTAGATTGGTGAACAAAGCTGAAATTTGAAGAACAATGGCAATAAACTTCTGGTTTGTGTTTGGCTAAATCAAGAAAATGCAGGCATGTGTTGTTAACAGGACCTTGGAGAGGAGCCCATCTTTCTGATCAGAGGAAGTATATACTTTAGAAGGCTCTGCCAGTCTTAGTGAGTGAGGATTGAGGAGTGTTTGTCTACTTTTTCTCCTTTTTCTTTCCTGGACTTACCCTGAGTCAAACCTCAGTTATAGAACTAAACTAATGCTGTGTAGTGGCAGGAACACAAATAACTGAAACTTTCAGAGCAACCTCTGAAAAGAGGAGATGGGAAAGGGTCCCTATTGTTAAAAGTTAAATACAAAATGGAGACTGGACTTGAGGATTCTTTGAGCATACAAAATCATTTAAACCAGGTAAGCCGACTGAATGTAGTTTATTTTGTGAACAAAAGCAAATTTCAACTTAGTTATTTCTTGTAAATGCCTCTGATCATCACAAAAGAAACTTAAGTCATCTTCCTAAAATTGGTATGATAAAGTCACTTTTAACCAGTCCCCTGCCATCTAAAATCCACATTGCAACAGCTTCCTTATTTTTACTTTATTATCCATCCTGTAACTTCTTGCCCCTGAGCTTCATATCCGACTCTGATTTTGAAAGATCCCACTTTGCAAATTGTTCTTGTATGCACAGTAAACTCTTCCTAAATGCTATTTACTGATTTAGTGGTTTTACTTTTGCTATTTATGAATGTTTAACAGTTCTAGCATCAGAAGTCCCAATGGAGATCCCAAGGACTCTGAAACCACTGAGCTGGTACCCATACAGCTGATAGCTCTCACTATAACCTTTGAGTTTGAGGGTAAATCTCTCTTTGTGTGTGTGTGTATTTAAGATTTTATTCATTATTTTTAGAGAGAAGGGCAGGGAGGAAGGAAGAAAGGGAGAGAAATATCAATGTGTAGTTGCCTTTCACCTGCCTCCAGCTGGGGACCTGGCTGGAGACCTGGCTTGCAACCTGGCTATGTGCCCTGACTGAGGAATCAAACCTTTGGGTTTGCAGGCTGGTGCTTATTCACTGAGCCAAACCAGCCAGGGCTCTCTTTCTGTTTTGAACTATCTGACTTTAGTGTACATACCTGCATTTTGTTTGTTGAAGCTTCTTAGTAAGTCACCCTATTCTGTACAAAATATGTTTGAATCACTGTTTGTTTTTTAAAGATTTTCTTTATTATCTCTAGAGAGGGAAGAAGGGAGAGAGGCAGAGAGGGAGAGAAACAGAGAAACAGCAATGTATGATTGCCTTTCACCTGCCTCCAGCTATGGACCTGGTTGGAGAACTGGCCTGCAACCTGGTTACGTGCCCTGGCTAGGGAATCAAACCAGCGATCTTTGGGTTTGCAGGCCGGCACCTTATCCACTGTGCCACCAGCCAGGGCTTGATTCACTGTATTTAAAAACAGCTGTTATAAAACAGGATCCCTCATAATTAAGACATCATAGGATATCTAAAAGCAAAGATGTGTCCCACCAGTCCTTCTCCACCTTCCTCCAAGACTCTCACTTACTATATGTATACCCATTATTAACCATGGTCTTATGCTTCTTTGTAAAATAAGTGAATTTTTGTATGCTTTGGAATTGTAGTGATCACACTGGGGAACTTTTAACTTAGATAAGATAGTCCACCTTAAGTAGCAACCTCAAAAAGAGAGGATCCCATCTCTCAGAGACAATGGAATAGAGTTTTTAATTGGTATGCAGAAGCTTCTAAAATATAATATGATTCCAGAAATAGTTCTGAAAAGACCCTTACTTATCCCATCTGCCAGAAACAAGGTTTTGATCAGATATTATTTTGACTTTTGTGTTATTGTGCACAAAAAATAAAATTTTATTTTATTTTTTTCTGTTGTTGTTTTATTACATTTCATCTTCCCCCCACTGCTCTCCCCTGCCCCACCCTTCCCATCCCCTCTCCCATAGTCAATCCCACATGTTGCCCATGTCCATGGGTCATCCATGCCAGTTTCTTGACTTAACTGTTCCCCTTCTTTGCCTCTTTCTCCCTCTCCCCTCTGCATACTGAAAATTTGTTCCTTTTTTCCATGCCTCTGATTCTATTTTGTTTGTTGTCTGTTTGTTTTGTTCATTAGTCTTCTGTATTGGGTGAGATCATATGGTATTTGTCTCTCACTGACTGGCTTATTTCACTAAGCATAATACTCTTGTCTAGCTCTGTCCGTGTTGTCCCAAAAGTTAGCATTTCCTTTCTTCCTGTCATGTAGTGTTCCACTGTGTAAATGTACCAAAGTTTTTCGATCCATTCATCTACTGATGGGCACTTAGGCTGTTTCCAGCACTTGGCTATTGTGAACTGTGCTGCTATGAACATAGGGGTGCATTATGTTCTTCTGAATTGGTGTTTCAAGGTTCTTCTGGTATAATACTAGCAGTGTAATTGCTGGGTCAAAAGGCCATTTCATTTTTAGTTTTTGAAGAAATTCCATACTGTTTTCCATAGTGGCTGCACCAGTCTGCATTCCTACCAACAATGCACCAGGGTTCCCTTTTCTCCATATCCTTACCAGCACTTAAATGAAAACTATAAGATCTCTGTGTCTTGTATATACATAAACAGATGTAAAATAAAAGGACTAGATGTATATATGTTTATGTATATACAAAGTCTGTCCCAAAAGTATCAAGCCACTATCAATAGAATTAAAGCAGTTTCTGCACTGATACTTTTGGGACAGGCCTTGTATGTATGTGTATATAAGTAACATTTTTTTAAAAATACTCTATTTAATTGGCTTAAAAAATAAACATTGATATAAATTTAGTATTCCTAAAACTACCAAAAAAATATAGAAACTAACCCAAATGTCTCTCAAGTTTACATAATCTGGGACAATCTTTGATAAACAAAAGCTTTATAGTCAGTCTTCACAATTGTCAACGTTAAATCTAAGGCAAGTATATAACATTTTCTACTTGGATTTACTAGTCAAATAGGTTCATTCTATTTTCAGGCTGCATGATAAGTCAACAAGAAAAATAACTTAAGTGATAGCTTTTTTGTGTAGAGAGGCCAATTTGGGTATATTAAGAAATGTCTTTTTTTTTTAAGATTTTATTTATTATTTTGAGAGGGAGGGGAAGGAAGAGAGGCAGACAGGGAGAAGGACATCAATGTATGGTTGCCTTTCACCTGCCTCCAGCTATCGACCTGGCTGGAGACCTGGCTTGCAACCTGGTTATGTGCCCCGGCTGGGAATTGAACCAGCGACTTTTAGAAATGTCTTTTACCAGATTAAAATTATACTATGAAAGCAGGTGTCCAGTAAAGAAGATGTTTTATTTTTTTTAATTTATTTTTTTAATTTTTAAAATGTATTTATTATTTGCAGAGAGAAGGGCAGGGAGGGAGGAAGAAAGGAAGAGAAGCATCAATGTATGGTTGCCTATCACCTGTCTCCAGCTACAGACCTGGCTGGAGACCTGGCTTGCAACCTGGTTATGTGCCCGGACTGGGGAATTGAACCAGCAACCTTTGGGTTCACAGGCCAGCACCATTCCACTGAGCCACACCAGCCAGGGAGATTTTTAAAATTATGTATTTATAAATTCACTAGCCTACAAGGTTCCAATATATGATAGACTATTCTTAATTGGCTGTTTCCCAGTTTTTACTAGAATGTAAAAGATACTAATTTATAATCAATACATAAAAATAAAACTATGAGAAACAATAAGAGCAAAAGGAAACAACTTTGCATACAAAATACGGGAAGAAAATGATATGTGTTTGTATATGAATAATATGCAAGGAATATAGGATGTATTTTTACGGATGAAAAGGAAAGTAATTTTGTCCTAAAATAAAAGGACTAGTTGTTCCAGAATAGGAAATAAAAAGGAATAAGATAAAACCTAAAAAGTGTAGAAAGCTGCAGAAGGTTTGTGGAACAGAAATTCTACATTGTAAGGTCAAACTGCTAAAATTGAATAGATGTATTCATAGTGATCTTTAAATGAGCCCAACAGCCCTGGCTGGTGGCACAGTGGATAAGTTGAGCCAGCCGGAGAATCCAAAGGTTGCTGCTTAAATTCCCAGTCAAGGCGCATAACCAGGTTGCAAGCCAGGTCTCCAGCCAGGTCTGTAGCTGGAGGCAGGTGAAAGGCAACCATACATTGAAGTCTCTCTCCCTCTCTGCCTGTCTTCCTTTCCCTTTCTCTGAAAATAATAAAAGAGCCCAAACTGTGTACTAATACAAAATTAGTATAATTTTCTCTTTGTTAAAAATCACAAAATTTATTGGCTTATTGGCCTGCTATTAGTAAAAGATTATGAAAGGTTTTTCTTTTCTTTTTTCATTATTTACCTATGAAACAAACTTTTGTGTCTTATGAAATATTTCTGTGTTTCATGTTGTCTTTGCCACGTCCCTGATTACTTAGAAAAACTGAGTCTTTTTGATATTAAAATGAGCTAAATTCATTTCTTATTTTTACAACTTTCTTCATTTGCTTTTAAACTTGTCAGTTTGGTTAAGTGGATTAACTATGCATTGCTTCACAGTGTCCTGTGATTATTTAAGTGTTTTAAATATCTTAATATTTAAATCAAATTCTGAATGAAGTCTATTTGATCTTGAACTAATTTTGGGATTGTCCAGAGGGCTCCTGGATGATATCAAAAAGGATTTTTCTCTACCCTTATAAAAATAGAAATATTAATTGGATTAAGTGTATTTGATGTGTTAAATTGCATGGCAGATATTATCAAGTGAAAAATAATGTTTATGCTCAACATCACTAATAATCAGAGAAATGCAAGTTAAAACCACCATGAGATATCACCTCACAAGAGTTATCATAAATAGATCAACAAACAAGTGCTGATGAGGATGTAGAAAAATGGGAACCCTGGTGCACTGCTGGTGAGAATGCAGATTGGTATAGCCACTGTGGAAAGCAGTATGGAGATACCTCAAAAAACTAAAAATGGATCTGCCTTATGATCCAGTGATCCCACTTCTGAGAATATATCCAAAGAAACCCAAAACACTGATTCAAAAGAATAGATGCAGCGCTATTTATAATAGCCAAGATTTGGAAGAAGCCCAAGTGCCTATCAATAGATAAATGGATAAAAAAGTTGATATATTTATACAATGGAATACTACTCAGCCATAAAAAGACCTTACTTTATGTGACAGCATGGGTGGACCAGGAGATTATTATGCTAAGTAAAATAAGCCAGTAAGAAATAGACAAATACCATGTTATTTTATTATATGTGGAATCTTATGCACAAATTAACTAAAACATAATAGAAAAAGACTACCAGATACAGAGAACAGACTGACAGCTGTCAGAGAGAGGGGCTTGGGAGACAAAGTGAAAAGGTGAAGAGGTTAAGCAAAAACAAAGAAAGAGACAAATAAACAAAACAAACCTCATAAAGAGCAGTATGGTGATTACTGGTGGGTAAAGGGAGGTTGGGGGAGGTAGGAAAGGGTAAAAGGGGGTAAAAAGAGATTTGACTTTTGGTGGTCAGCACACAATACAATATATAGATGATGTACTATAGAATTGTACACTTCAAACCTATATAATTTTATTAAGCAATGTCACCCCAATCAATAATTTTTAAAAATTAATGGTTAACCTTCTTAGATTGAATTTATATTGATATATATTATTAATATAAGTATTCCTGATATTTCTATAATTCTGACAAGTCCTGGTATAATGCAGTTATAATTCCAGTTATTGTTTTTACAATATTATGTATCACAAAAATTGCAATATGCTCCTTAATTGTATCATGTTCTTGAACCACGGCTATTTTTAAGTCTTTTTTGTCACTTAAAGACAATTGACAGCTAGTGGGGAATGGGTAGGGAGTGGAGAGATCAAGCAAAAGAGAAAAAGGACATGAACATGGAAACCGGTGTGGTAATTTCTGGGGGGAGGGGGGTATAAATGGACTAAATGATAATCAGAAAAATACAATAAAGATGAAATTTTTAAAAAGACAGTTGTTTTACTCTTGATTCTTCCTTGAAAGCATTTACAATAAAGTGCAAGTAAAAATCCTTCATCATCAAAGGAAATCATGGAAAATACCCAAACAACTATTCTAGAATACAGGTTTCTGATAGCTTTAAAATTATAACACTGAGCTGGGTACAAAATTTTAAAACTCTAATGAAAAACTGATTAATTCAGAAAGCTGCTAACTTGAGATGAAGCCAAATAAGAATTAATTACAGGAGACTAAATAATCTGGTGTTAATGATTTTACCTTGTATGACTTATTCTGTTGTTAATTTTGACAGCTTCTACCCCTTCTATTTCATTCTATTTATTTGTTTTGATTTCATCTTCATTTCCTTTTTTGTACATATGCTTGATTTTATTTAATATATAGTTAAGATAGTTCAAAACCATTTATTTGCTCATTCCAGGTGTTGTTTTATGCTTTGTTAGGTAAGGTCAGGGCTGACTTGAGTTCAGAACTAATTCTGCCTCACTGCTAAGATAAATACCCTTTGGAGTGCTCTACCAAGTAACCCATTCACTTGTAAAGTTTTCCAGTCTGGCTGATAGAAACCTGAACAGTTCTTGGCCTTCTTGGAGACTTAGGTATTATATCCACTGATTCTCTGTCTCTGTCTATCTCTCATTTGTTCATCAACTATCAAATAAAGATTCGAGGGGAGCCTTATGATTATACCTAGGCTTCTCTCTTTGTATAACTCACTCCTCTCTGACATTTTGCCTTGTGAAATTAGGACATTTTGACCCATCTTGGTTGGTTCCCAATAAGTCCAGGAGCCTCTGACTGGGTTCATACTTTCTCCTCTGTGCCTTGAATTCTGAAGACAGTGAACTGGGAAATTTTTAGGGCTCACCTCCTTCATTTCCCCTCTTTCAAGAATGTTGTATTGTTGGCTGCTATACAATTGCTTGAAACCTTGTATCATTACACCTCCTCTGTTCCTTTGGTTGCTGTTGTTGTTTTCTCGAAAGTGAGTTTAAATCTAGCTCCTGTTACTCCATCTTGGCTGGGAACTTTGATCATTTATACTTCTATTTTTTGTTGTTGTTAACACTATTAAAAATGCCCTCAGCCCTGGCTGGTGGCACAGTGGATAAGGAGCCGGCCTGCTAACCCAAAGATCACTGGTTCGATTCCCAGCCAGGGCACATAACCAGGTTGCAAACCAGATCTACAACCAGATCCATAGCTGGAGGCAGGTGAAAGGCAACCAACCATGCATTGATGTCTCTCTGTCTCTGCCTCTCTCCCTTTCCCTCTCTCTAAAAATAATAAATACATTTTTTTAAAAAAATGCCCTCCTTTTACCCTCTTTGCCTCACCCCCCAGCTCCCCTCTGAGATTTGTCCATCTGTTCCATGTATCCATGCCTCTGGTTCTATTTTCTTCATCAGTTTATTTTGCTCATTAGATTCCACATATAAGTGAAATCATACGGTATTTGATTTCTGGCTGGCTTATGTCACTTAAAATAATCATATCTAGGTCCACCCATGTTGCCACAAAGGATGAGTTCCTTCTTTTATACAGTCATGTAGTATTCCATTTTGTAAATGCACCACATGTAGTATTCCATTGTGTAAATGTACCACAGCTTTTTTATCCACTCATCTGTTCATCTGTTGATATACACTTGGGCTATTTCCGGATCTTGGCTATTGTAAATAATGCTGCTATGAACATAGGAATGCATATATTTTTTCTGTTTGTTGTTTTGGAATTCTTAGAATATATTCCCAGAAGTAAGATTTCTGGGTCAAAAGGCAGTTCCATTTTTAATTTGGAGGAGATTCCATACTCTTGACCATTATTTTTATATGTATCAGGAGCTGGGTTATAAAGGTAGTTAAAACACTTAAGTATAAATACATCAGTAGAGATAAATACCATATTTGGGAAGGCATCCATTTACATATACCTAAAAGGTTACAAGATATATTTATAAATAGACTATTAGTTTTAGCCAAGGCTTGATAACAACTGATGCTGCATTCCAATTAAGACCACTGTGCTGGAGTTGCAAAAAGTGAAAACAGAAAACCTCTCACTCAACCACTACACTTGAACTTCGTGGAAGTTGTCCTCCAGCTGCAACCAACCACACTGAAAAACCTTGAGAAGTCCAAGCAAACAAGCCCAGAGAGAAATTCATTGATTTTTGTTGAGCTGTGAGCTCTTTCACCGTTTTAAAGAGGGTAGTAGTATGGTATTCCTGCTCTTCTTCATGATAAAAGTAAATGATACTTTACTGAGTGGAATCCCTTAGGGAGGTTGAGATTGTTCCTGGAAGTAGGCTCATGTCTACACTTACCTTTAAGATCTAAAATCAAGAAAGTTGCATGCTAATGTGATAAATGATGAACCAAATTTGGATGGCTGGATTCACCGTCTTGCCATCTCAGATTTTATGAAGGCAAACAACATGTTTCTGCTACCTATGAACCTAAATGAGTCCCAAGTTATGAAGAATCAGAATGGGGACGTCTGAAATTCTTTCTAAGAGCAAAGGTGAACAGACCTCACCTGAGAGCAGCTAGGCATGTTAGCTACACAGTGGCGGATACGTTACATAGCAATGAGCCAGGGAGAAGCCATAAGCCATTGAAGGTCAGAGGTTTCTAAATGGTATATGATTTTCTGAGGAACACATGACAACCGTCACAGTTTACACAGTTCTCAAGTATGATGCCTGCTCACACTACCTGTTAATTAAGCACTTTACTGCCTACTTTCCTCTTCACTGTCCTTGTGTTCCAACTCTAGAGGGTGGGATCAAATTGGATGGAGGAGCAACAGAAAAAGAAGGACATATAACACCCTTTTCCGGGATGTGGGCTTCATAGTTTACTCACATGTGAGTTAATAATAGAGTCGTTTAGGGAAGGTAAAGAAGAACCCAGGACATGAAACCATTCAAAGTACATACTAGTATGTTGGGCTAGACATTTAAATTCCTGACTGAAGGAGCCTGAGTTATTATTTTAGAATTGTCCATAGTGTAAGGTACCTGACAATGTTCTCTTTCTAGTATAATAACTCACCTAGCTGAATTTAAAAGCAAATAAAAAACACTTTAGGATTTATACACCATCAAGTATCCTTGTTCAGTAAAATAGTTTAGTTATCTACACTCATACCAATACACATTTGCACATACATATACAAAGACAGGGAGACATAGTGTTCAGTTTCATACATTTGGGACAATAGTGCACATAACATTGTCTGCTTTACTCACTAAATATTATGTTCTTTATTTATATTAATGCCAAACACCAATTGATGGAGCATGATTTTCACATATTTCCTATTATTTTTTTAAAGATTTTATTTCATTATTTTTTTAGAAAGAGGGGAAGGGAGAGAGGCAGGGAGGGAGAGAGACATCAATGTATGGTTGCTTTTTACTTGCCTCCAGCCACAGACCTGACTGGAGACCTGGTTTTACAACCTTGCTATGTGCCCTGGCTGGGGAATCAAACCTGCAACCTTTGGGTTCGCAGGCCGGCGCCTTATCCACTGTGCTACCAGCCAGTGGGTATTTCCTATTATTTTATAGGCTTACTTTTTTTACCTTTTCCCCTGAATACTTTTTCTTATCAAGGTTCCTTCTAATTACATCTGTGAGGGCAAGTGTCTTTTCCCCAGTAGAAAAACAGGAAGAAAGCAGTAGCAAGTGGTGGCTACTGGTCATGGCCTAGGCCATGGCAGTGTTTCAGGACCGTGCTTAATAAGAAGCCAAACTGCTACCAGGTACTATCTGGTCTATAGCTAACAGCTAATTCAAGAAAGTTAATTATTCAACAATGTCAGTAGAGGCTATTTCGCAACAAGGTTTAATGTGGATAATTAATGACCCTTAGCATCCCAAAGCTGTAGGACTAAATATGTAGATCAGGGGAAGATCACACAAATGTCGCAGACACTTAATCAATTCCCTTGCCTTTTTCTCGACTGATCCTGTGACTACATCTACTAATGAGTTCTAAATGCCACAGGCCCATTTCCAGCTCCCAATCTCATCATCAGAGGACAGACAGCCTCTCAGAGGGCTTGCGAAACTTGCCACGTAACCCTGTCTTACCTAACATGTCCCAATGACACTGAACCTCAACATTTCATCTGAGACTCTGATACTCTGCCAAATTCTTGCCAGATTTATCCTGTAAACAACTATTTATGAAATGTTATCATGCCCTAGGTGTTGTGTGGCTTGATGAAAATACAAAACAAATATAGCAAAATAAAACTAACCTTTAATCATTTTGAAGGCTAATCCAAATGTTTACACTTTGTTGTGCAAGCAAACAAACTCTTTTGTCGTATTGATTAAGATGTTTACTTATAGAAGAATTAGAAACTCAATCTCAAAGAAGCCTTGCAAATAATGATGTCATTATCTCCAGTTGGAAAGTTCAAATGTAGGGCAAAAATCAGGGTCTGTTGGCTGATTCAATTGATTTCAATGCCATCAAAGACAAAAGTTTTTCTTCCCCAATATTTTTAAATTACAGAAATGCCAGTCAACTTGAAGTCACTGGCAGAAAATTTTTCTTACCAAACAAAATATAGTTCTTTATCTACTCTAAATTTTTAGATAGTCACCTTCGGAAGAAACTAGGCCCATTCATTTACAAACTTGCCAAAGGCCACAAGAAACTATGAGCACATGCCCACATTCTATAACTTTCCTACCATTTGCAGAAATACTGTAGTCTTGGTTAGCGCTTGCCCTGGAAATAATGTATAACATACAGCACCTTAACTTCACAACCAGGTTCTCAGAGGCAATTGTCGGTCCTCACTTCTTATAGTTCTACTTTTTCCTTAAAAATATTATAATTTCATATTTTAGAATCATTTGCTATGCCCCCCCAAAATAGCACCTTATTTTAAATCAATTGCTTGAATTAGTTCCATATCTTAAGCAATAGGGACTGAATTATGTATATGATAGGAGGTTTGGATATAGGACAAATGTTAGGGTTACTTTGGTCAATGGTTCAATTATGTCTTCAGGAACCTATGTTTCTAGCATCTCCTTGGAGTTCTATATACATATACTTTTAGTTTTACCCTAAGTTTGATTGTCCTTATGGTCATAAAATTGTTGCTACCAGGAACTGGGATAATATGCTTCCTTGCATACAGCTAGGGAATAAAACTTAACTTTCCAATAAATTCCAAGCAAAGCTATTTCTTTAGGACAAAATAAGTAATGGTAAATTATAAAGGATATGCGATTGTATTGTTAGAAAATAAATTCACAATAATTGTGTATTTATGGTGTAATGAGAAAATTTTTGATAAGAGAGTACACATATTTATGCAATGAATTAGTGTTTGGATTTCAATAATACCCACTCTTCCCCTCCTAAATACAAAATCATTTGAGACTTAGGTGCATGATACAGAATTACAATGTTCAAAATCTCAGGATTTTGCTGCTAAAACTGTAGCAGAGAAACTTTTTGGTCAAATGGAATTTTTTTTACACATTGCTAATAACTAGACTCCTACAATTTAGATCCCAGACAATTCACATTAAGGATGACTTTGTATCTGAAGAAGATTTACCTATAAGTAGGAGTATCTGCCTCTAACCATCTTGGATCCTCAACATGAGAAATTGCCTGCTGACTTACCCCTAGGAAGTGGAAGGTAAGACATGACTTTTGTGTGCATACTGGTGGGGGACAGGAGGCCTAGATGAATGTGCCAGTTACACAGAAGAAGAGCTAAAAATGAGAGAGAAATGTATGCACATATCCTACCTCTATTCTCACTGTTTTTATTATTTATCCTTAGGGAAGAATGAGGCTAGAAGAAAAACATAAATTATATTTTCCAATATTTTCCAATATGTCCAGAAGTAAGGATATTTAAATTTAGGGACAGACAAAAATGAATGTAGGACTAGTGCTTTCAGCACTGTTTTTCCAGATTCCACTCAGTGTTTTCCTTGTTTTTTTCACAAGTGCAACTTGCTGAAATTCGTATGTTCTTTAAGTAATAAAAGGTGTTTGATCATTAACTATGTAGTTATGATGGACCACTTGGAATGCTTTTGCTTCATGGAATAGAAATCTTAATTCTCATGGGTTGCTCTTCTTTTTACTTGCTTTTCTGTAAGTACAAATTCCCAGAAGGCAATTATAACATATATATTGGAAGGATAAATATGCTGCCTGGTTATTGTAGTTCTTATTCTGGCCCAAGAGACCTTGAATAGCCAGATTCAAAACTGAATTAATTTAAGGATTTCTGTGTTTGTTGACTAATTTGTAAGTCATCCTTCTGTGAACCAAAGGTGACAGACCATTAATAAGGACTGAAATCCCCACATAACAATTACCTTTATAATAAAAACTGAGCATAATATAATATTGCAATGGACACCCTATAAAATAATGTGTCGCATTAAGCACCAGCTGTTTTTAATCTACACCTGAACATATTAAAACAACACAGCAAAATAATCCCTGAGGTTCTCTTTTTTTGTAAAGTGAGTTTTTTTTTAAAAAAACACAGTTGTTGAGATATAATTAATTTATCACAAAACTTGTTCTTTTAAAGTATACAATCCAATGTTTTTTAGTATGTTCATAGAACTGTGTGCTCATCGCCACTAAGGGTAGTGTCTTTTCATCACCTGAAAAAGAAAACTAATACACATTAGAAGTCATTCCTCATTTCCACCTCCACTGAGCACTTGAAAATCACTAATCTACTTTCTGTTTCTATGAATATTTCTATTCTGGAAAATCCACTTAAATGAAATCACAAAATATGTGGCCTTTGGTGGCTGGCTTCCTTTAGTTTGCATAATATTTTTAAGGTTTTTCTGTTCTGGAGTGTATCAACACTTCATTCAATTTCACTGATAACTAATATTCATTATATGGATATCCCACATTTTGCATACTGATTCTTCAGTTGATAGACACTTGTGTTATATCTGCTGTTTTGATTGTCATGAATAGTAATGCTTTGAACAATTATGTTTAGATTTTACTATGGGCATATGTTTTTAATTCTCTTTGGTATGTACCTAAAATTGGAATTACTGGATCATATGGTAAATCTATGTTTAACATTTGCAAGAACAATGAAATTGTTTTCCAAAGTGGTTGCATCGTTTACAATTCTGTCATCAATGGATAAGCATTCAAATTTCCCCACATCTTCATCAGCAATTTTATCTGTCTCTTTTTAAATTTAGCTTTTTTTTTTAGGTTTGAAGAAGCTTTTTATTGCACCTTTAATATGCACATCTCTGTTGACTAAGAATGTTGAGATTTTTCTGTGTGAGCAAATTCACCACTTCTGTACATTATTAAGAGAAGTATTTCTTCAATCCTTTGCTCACCATTTTTTAATTGGGCGGCACTTCATCATTATTTTAAGAGTACTTTATATATTTTGGGTACACATCCCTTATCAAATATCTAATTTGAAAATATTTTCTTCTATTCTTCCATTTCTATTATTTCACTTTTTTTGTTTTTATTTCTGAGTTATTTCACATTTTTCACTTTTGTTTCTTTTGAAACAAAACATTTTTCTTTATTTTGATGTTTCAATTTATTTTATTTTTGGTTACATGTACTTTTGAGGTCATATTTAAGAAACCATTGATTATTCAAAGGTTACATGTTTACTACTATATTTTCTTCTAAGAATTTACAGTGTCATCTCTTAAATTTATATCTACATTCCACTTTTTTAAAAAAAGATTCTATTAATTATTTTTAGAGAGAAGGGCAGGAAGGAAAGAAGAAAGGGAGAGAAACAACAATATATGGTTGCCTTTCACCCACCTCCAGCTACAGACCTGGTTGGAGACCTGGCTGGCACCCTGGTTATGAGCCCTGGCTGGGAATCAAACCAGTGACCTTTCGGTTTGCAGGCCGCAACTATCCACTGAACCACCAGCCAGGGCTTGGCTTAATTTTTATGTATAATGTTAGATATAGTTCTAAATTCAGTCTTTTGTGTTTGGATGCCCAATTACCTCACAACATTTATTAAAATGACAGCTTCCTCTATTTAATTGTCTTGACACTTTTATCAAGTACCAGTTAGTCACAGATATATACATGGATTTTTCCTGAACTCTCAAATATACTTCATTGTTTTACATATCATTATACCAGCACCAAACTATCATACTTTAAAGTAAGTTTTTTTAAAAGATTTTATTTATTAATTTTAGAGAGAGAGGAAGGGAGAGAAGCAGAGAGGGAAAGAAACATCAATGTATGGTTGCCTGTCACCTGCCTTCAGCTACGGACCTGGCCTGGAGACCTGATTTGCAGCCTGGTTATGTGCTCTGGCTGGGAATGGAACCAGCGACCTTTGGGTTCGCAGGCTGACGCCTTATCCACTGTGCCACCAGCCAGGCCCAAAGTAAATTTTGAAAAAATGTGAATCCTTTAACTTCATTTTTGTTCTGTAATATTGCTTTGATTATTCTGAGTCACTCCTATTTTTATAAAAAGTTTAGGATTAGTTTATCAATTTCTGCAAAAGGCCAGTTAGAATTTCAGAGGGGTTACACTAAATTTTAGATCACTTTGAGAAGTACCACCTTCTTAACAATATAGCCTTCCAATTTGTGAATATAGAACTCATTTTTTTAAAAATATTTGCTTCAATGATGTTTTGTAGTTCTAAGTGTATAGATAGATCTTGCACTTTGTTTGTTGAATTTATTCTTCATTTTTGTATTCTTTTTGATGTTATTAGTGAAGTTAATGTGTTAATTTCATTTTTGTATTGCTCCTTACTAATGTGTAAAAATAGAATTGATTTTTGTATATTGATCTTATATACTGCAACCCTGCCAAAGTCTTTAGTAAGTTCAAAAGCTTTTACTTGATTACTTAGCATTTTCTACATACAAATTATATACCATCACAGAGAGAGTCTTACTTCTTCCTTCCAGTTAGGATACGTTTTATTCCCCTTTCTTTAGTAGTTCTTACTAGGACTTTAAGAGTAACATGGAATTAAAGTGATGAGAGAAGACATGGGAGTATTTTTTCTAATCTTTGGGGTAAATTATTTAGTTTTCACTAAGTAGAATGTTAATTGTGTGTTGTTCATGGATGTCTTTTATTAAGTTGAGAAAGTTCCATTCTAGTCCTATTTTTTAATGTTCTTTTAATCTTAAAAAGTGGTTGATTTTTATCAAATACATTTCTGCATCTTCTGAAATTGTTTTTTTTTTTTTTAACTTTTAAAAAAAGATTTTATTCATTATTTTTAGACAGAGAAGGACAAGAAGGGAGGAAGAAAGGGAGAGAAACATCAATGTGTGGTTGCTTTTCACCTGGCTGGGGACCTGGCTGGAAACCTAGTTTGCAACCTGGTTATGTGCCCTGACTGGGAATTAAACCAGTGGTTTTGTTCTTTATTGTAATGATATAATAACATACATCAATTGGCTTTTGAACCTTCCTTGCAGATCCTATTTTTGGAATAATTTCAAGTTGTTGTGGTGTTTGGTCATTTTTAAATTTTGCTGATTTTAGTTTTTTAATATTTTGTTGGAATTTTAAATCTATACAGGAGTTGGCAAAAGCACACTTACAGCTCTGAGTAGCAGAAACTGATTATTTTTGTAATATTTAATTTATATTATTATTATCATTATTATTATTAATTACTATTATTATTAACCTACTTTTGCCCACCCCTTTATTCAGAATAATCTGTAGTTTCATTTTCTTATGTATCTTTTCAACAGGATAATACTGGTCTCAAGGAATTTGCTTGTGTAGAGCAGGTGTTCGGCTCCAACTAGGTTTACTTTGGATTTTGTGAGACCTGAGAAACAACAGTGGAGTGTTGGAGAGAGAATTCATACCAAGTTCCTGCTTACAGCAGCAATCAAGAAGAGCAACCAAATTTGCCTTTCAACTCTCTTAGCAGCAAGCAGGTCCCAACAGATCATCTACCTTCAGTACCATCTCACTGCAGTGGACAAAGGGGGGTCGTGGGAGCCAAAATCATCTTTGCCACCTCAACAACAGGGCCTGTGCATATACATGAAGTTAACAAAGGTGGCACACAGCCAATCTGAGCTGTGTGATGCTTCTGCAGAAAGACTTCTCTTAGATAAGGGTGACCTTGGAAAATGAACATACATGTGTGTGGTGGTGACCTGGCTATGGTCACCTGACATGACAGTCCACTCCTCCAGGATTCTTGCCTCACAATCTACTTGACAGGGTTCTTCCACATGAGACCCTGTGCAAGAAAACTGGGGCACTGAATCCAAATCCCACCGTAGCAATACAAGCTGCAATAACATAAGAACATACTAGCTACAATGCATAGAGCTGTAATTAAAACTGTATGCTATCCAGAGGCTGGGGAGGCCCACCAGACCCCCAGGGGGTCAGCATCAGTCCAATGGCGCAGCCTCTGCCATGCAGAGTTATTGGCAGGCTGCACTCTCCGCAATAAGACAGTGATAGTGCTGCGTGGCATCTTTGAGCAGCTTCAGCATGACAAGGCATTCGCTACATCAGCAAAAGTCCACATATAAATTTTTCAGATCAACCTTAAAGGTGATTAAAAAAAAAAAAGGCCCTGGCTGGTAGCACAGTGGATAAGGTGCCGGTCTGTGAACCCAAAGGTTGCAGGTTCGATTCCCCAGCCAGGACACATAACCAGGTTGCAAACCAGGTCTCCAGTCAGGTCTGTGGCTGGAGGCAGGTGAAACGCAACCATACATTGCTGTCTCTCTCCCTCTCTGCCTCTCTCCCTTCCTCTCTTTCTAAAAATAATGGAAAAAAAAAAGAAAAAAGAAAAAAAAAAGGCAGCCCTAGCTGATGGCACAGTGGATAAGGTGCCAGCCTGTGAACCCAAAGGTCACTAGTTCAATTCCCAGCCAGGGCACATAACCAGGTTGCAGGCTCCAGCCAGATCTGTCTCCAGCCAGATCTGTGGCTGGAGGCAGGTAAAAGGCAACCTACATGGATGTCTCTCTCCCTCTCTGCCTCTCTTCCTTCCTCTCTCTAAAAATAATAAATACAATCTTTTTTTAAAAAGTAATAAAAAATAGCATGTTTTAGTGGTACTAGCAAGGGTAAGTTCTGCCTGTCTGGTAGAATGCATGCTAAAGAGGAACCTTGAGATAGCACAGTAGCAGGTGTGGGGTCCCTCCCTGGTTTCGCATACCACATACACCTTTACTCTCCTCTCAGGGGAGTTACAGCTGAGTCAATATGTAAGGCTATGGGAGGGGCCTGCTTGGCCATAATGAAAGAGCAAATCTGCCCCACAGGATGTTCATGGCCACTGCACCTTTGGGTATACCATTATGACCTGAGGATGCCACATGGCTACAAGGTCTACACACCAAATGGGCTTGAATATCTTGGTCCCATGGGGCTGCTAACACCAACCATCATTAATTCATGTGGCAAAATTCCCAAGGCCAGCCTCATTGCACTGTCACCTCGATTCAAAGCTGTTGGCATGGGTAAGAGAATGTTATTCTGTCTTCCAAAACCAGACTTCAACATGTCATCTTTCATGCATATTTGCAGTTGTACGGGGACCTCAGCTACTTGAAGCAAAGTGTCAATAAAGAAGAGCAAGCACTCTTTTCCTTGGTTGTTTATTAGGATGCATAATACAGTCCATAACCTCCAGGCTCACCCCTTCATAGAGCCTGTCTCCACCATAAGTAGCTTTTTAACAGGCTATTATACCTTTCAACAATGCCAGCCCCCTGTGAATTATAGGGGATGTGAAACTTCCATTGGATCCTCTACCAGGCCTGTAACCCTTCTCCAGTCAAATGAGTTCCTTGGTTGTTCTCTACAATTAGGAGGCAGCAAATAGTTTTTCTAAGTGCTTCTTGGTGGTCTGTTAATCAGTGCACCTGTCAGGGAAGGCCACCAACAAATCTGTTGCAATATTCACACAAGTCAAAGCACATCGGGACCAATGTAATCCACTTGCTAGTGGCAATGCACCCCAGGCTATGTGACCTCCTTCTTTGGGAACCTGCCATAGTTAGCACCTGGAGCAGACCACACACTTTTAGCATGCCTGTACCAATGCATCATAGGTCAGAGGCCATCTCCATTGTTTCATCACCATCCACATAGTGCGCTGACCCGGGTGAAGGAGTCACTTATGAAGCCAAGTGGCCATGGCTGAGAGCAGAACTTCTTCTAGCTATGATACCCAAGCAAGGATATCTGCTTCATCATTTCCAGGTGAGGCCAATGGGGCATGTTAGTAACATAGTACAGGGTTACCTATTTCTGTTGCCCTAATGTCCATAGATCTTGGCACATGGTTTGGTCTCACAAGGTCCTATAACTCACCATACATCTAAACTCTAGCCTTGTGGGCAACTAGAGTCAAACATTGCCATAGACACTAACTATTCCTTCTGGGGGTGACACAGACATCCAACTCAGGTTCGTGTTAGATCTAAAGCACTCAAAAGCTGTACTGTTTTGATGGCCAACTTAGCTGCATTAAAAGTTACCTATGCTTGTGTTCCCAGTCCCACCTGACTCCTTTCTATACCAGTGGTAGAAAGGTTTCAAAATTTGTGCCAAATGTTGAGTAAACACCCTCTAATAGCCTGACACACCCAAGAATTTCTGTAACTGCTTGACTGTTGTTGGAAATACCTGTACTTGATCAATTACTGCCTCTGGCACTACCATCATCTTACCTGACCAGACAACCCCCAAGAACTTAGTAGATAAACCAAGTCCTTGTATCTCGTTCAGCAAAGCAGGTGCAAGTTTCCAAACATGTAAGAAAGTCAAACGCTAGTCTAATACTATCAGTAAAATAAGTTCCCAGCTCTTGCAATATCTTGCTGTATAACTCAGTATACAATGGCCATCCACTGGTTGTAGATGGCAAATCTCCTGGTTTCAGGGGTTTTAAGCCAGCCACCATCATAGTCCAATCTAATGGGGAGTGTTTATGTGGAGTCTTACATGCATTTCCTAGCCACTGTCTTAGTGCCTAGTGCGTGTAGCTGGAAAGAAGCTAACTCACTTCCTGGACAGAAAGGAACATGCCATCCACCCTTAAATCCCATAATCTTAACTACCAAGCTGCTAAAGACTCTGGTGCTCTTTGCCAGAATCCACTTCCCAAATTCACATGAGAAGTGGGGTGAGTTTGGTGCCCAGCCATTAGGGAATGACCAGTCTAATCTTTTGCAGAAATGCCAGTCCTGCCTGAAACAGGGGCGGGGTTTGGCTCTCCCTAACATCCTTGTCCCTGGAGGAGTTTATGACCTGTACCTCTGACCCCTTAAAGGAACCACCCTTTTTCATCCAGAGCTCCAGGTAACTTCTTCTGCCTCTAATAACTCTCATGCCTTCCAGGTAGCTGTCAATGCAGACTCCCAGATCAGGTCCTTGTTCTACTCTCGGACTCATTCCTCTAATGCAAGCGATCTCTAACCAATTTATATAAAACTGTCAGGAATAGCCAAGCACTCAGTGCATACTCCCTTCCTGGCACTTCTCTAGAGAGCCCCCTATCTTCAGCAGAGCCTTCTCTGTTACTCAGAGGTCATTTCTATACTCCTCCCCCATTCTTGTGTGGGTGCCTACTTCTCCAACAGTCACCGCTACAAACCACACATTCATGGCTGTAGCTGGGCTCTGCGCCATAGTTTTGGTCTGTAGTAAATCCTGTTCATGACACCAATTGTAGAGCAGGAGTTTCCAACTCCAGGTTTACTTTGGGTTTAGGGAGACTGAAAAATGACTGGAGTGTTGGAGAGGGAATTCATACCAAGTTCCTGTTCACATCAGTAAGCAAGAAGATCATCCAAATCTGCCTTTCTAATATATATATATATATATATATATATATATATATATATATATATATATATATTACAGCCAATCTGAGCTGTTTAATGCTTACACAGAAAGAATTCTCTTAGAAAAGGGTCACCTAGGAAAATAAAAATGCATGCATGTGAAAGTGATGATCCTGCTTATGGTCACCCTAACACAACAGTTTGGAAGTTTTCTCTCTTCTTCTATTCACCAGTAAAGTTTTCTGGGACTAGGTTTTCATTTTAGTAAGTTTATTAATTCAGTATCTTATAGATCAATTCAGGTTATCTATTCTTTAGTTAATATCAAGAGTTTTTTTTTTCTTTAAAGGAATTTGTCTATTTGAGTGAGGTTACCTAATTTGGTCCATACAACTGTTTATAATATTTTCTCATCATCTTCTTTATTCCTTTGGGTTAGATGTAATATGTACTGTTTTAATAGAGATTTTAATGATTTGAGTCTATTCTTTCAAATTATTTTGACTAAAGTTTTATTACTTTTATTTATCTCTTCAGTAAACCAATTTTTCAGCATCTTTTTTTCCTAGTATATCTAATATTTGGACATTTCAAGAATAATTCTTATTGACTTTTTTCTTGTATGTGGAGCATGCTTTCCTGTTTTGTTTGTTTGTTTGTTTTTGAATAGCTTGAATGTTTTTTGTTGAAAAGTACTTACAATAATACAGCAACTCTTGAAATCATATTCTCCATTTCCTTCCTGGAGGTTTATTACTGTTGCTATTTGTTGTTGTTTCCATTGCTGCTCCTACCTGTTTAATTAGCAACTTTCATTCTATAAAGTCTGTATTCTTTGCCATGTGTGGCTACAGAAGTATCTGCTCAGCATGATTGTTGGCTAATGACTATATGAAGGGTTTCTTATATTTTTAAACTAATATGTTTTAAATTTGTCTGAGGGGTTGTCTGTGTGTGTTTGGAGACCATCTTTAAGATTCCATCAGGCAGTTTTGGGTACCAAACAAAGGTAGTGTTCAGCTGCCTGCCACCAAACACAGGCATATGACAAAGATTGGTGAGGAAAGAAAAAGGTCTTTATTAAAAGTCTGAACAGTTTGGGGGATTGGGAAACTCCTTCATTCCAGGCCGATCTCACACAGACCAAACCCCAGAACCAGATAGAATATTCAGAAATCTCACTCCATCCTTGCTCAGTCTTTATCTGTAGCCCAAGGCTGCTAAGTGGACCACTCTCCAGCTTCAGTCTCCCTCCCTAGAGTCTGCACAGGGCCAGCACTGCCACTGCCACACTACAGCTTCCCACCATGGGGCCTAGGGCCACCACCAACTGTTGCAACCCTTCAGGTAGGGGCTCTGCTTTAGAGCCAGCATTGCCAGGTGCTGCAGTTCCCTGGCCCATGGATCCCAGAGAAAGAGAAGGGAGAGTAGGGGTAGGAAGAAGGCACACGTTTCTTCCTTCCTTCTGTTTGAATCTCCTAGCTGAAAATTTCATGAGCTCTGGAAGGGTCCAGCTTCCCCAGCTTATCCTGTCCTTTTTCCCAGGCTAGACTAGCAAGTCAGTACCACCCCCTCTCCCTCCACCATGTTAATCTTTAGGTACACATGCCTCTGGCTTCCCTTTCAATCATATGTGTTCTGTCACATAGTATGTTCAATCACATCATATGTGTTCTATCTCCTCCAAGAGTGTTTTGCTGCTGATTTTTAATGCTATTGTGATTATAAGGTTTTGTGGGTTTTTTGCTTGTTTGTTTTTCTTTTTCCTTTGGGATGTTATAATGACTAGATGGAACGATGGGAATAGGACAACCTAAAATGTGGTAACAATTGTGCTTTTTTTAACAGCTATTTTTCTTTTTACTAAAAGCTTCTCTGATTATTGTAAGCCTTTGGCTAACTTCCAGAGTACTGAAAGTTGATTTTGACAATTTTCGCCGATATTATCGTTGCTTTTAAAGAGGGTAAAACTTTGGAGGTCTTTATGATGCTATTTTGAAAGTGCTTCCCAGGGGCTTTTAAAACACTTAAGACATAAAACTATAATAGTGTGGTGATTGTAGTGGGGAGGGTAGTATATGGGAGTTAAGTGGTAATGGAAAAATACAATAAACTTTTAAAAAATACCAGGAGGGCAAGATTTCTTTGCTTTTTACAGATTTTCTTAAGTGAATATGGATTGCTATATAGTATATGAGGTCTGTCCAGAAAAAAGCCCAGCCATTGTTAATATAAGAATGGTTTGCACAACATCAGTGTAACCTGGCAGCCAAGGAAAGTGGACTGGAATATACATATGTGAACAATGACATCACTGTACTAGTCAGTGGGGGCAGTACACATGGCTGAGTGAACATGTGCACTGTGCGGCCATTACATTTAAAATGACTAGTTGAGTATAGAGCAATGAATCTGCATCAAATTTTGCATTAAGCTTGAACATTCTTCTGTTGAAACTCTGGATGATTCTGAAGGCTGCAGCTATGGGCAACGGGTGGTTGGCAGCTTCATTGTGACAACACACCCACTCATGCATCACCTCTTATGCACATATTTTTTTTGGCAAAACATCAAATCACACAGATGACTCAAACCCCTACAGCCCAGATTTGGCACCCTGCAACTTCTGGCTTTTCTCAAAACTAAAATCACCTTTGAAAGGGAAGAGATTTCAGATCTTCAATGAGATTCAGAAAAATATAATGCAGCTACTGATGGCAATTGGGAGAACTGTGTGAGGTCCCAAGATGCCTACTTTGAAGGGGACTGAAGCATCATTGTTCTATTTCTTGTATATGGTATTATCTTTAGTAAATATCTCTATTTTTCATATTACATATCTGGATACCATTTGGACAGACCTTGTATGTGGATACTTAGTAAATACTTACTGAATGAATGTGTACATTATTTTTACTACTGACAACTTGAAAGTCAATATATTTTATATATCAAAAAATATGTTGTATACATAATGTATTGAGTGTCTCTAATATTCTTAGACTGTGACTTTGTGCTGAAATATGCTTATTGCTTGTTCTACACTACTCCTTTGAATCTTCACAATCACTATTTGTAGTTTCACTCAAGGAAGAGATCTATAGTAACCTTCTCAAGGAAATACAGCTAGTAAGTGGTTGAATGTAACTAAAGCCAGAAAACTGAATCTGATACCAAATTCTTAAATATAATTTTGCCTCTTCTCCCAACTCCTTGGATTGAAGAACTTTAATTTCCAACGTCAGAGAAAATGTCAGCTAGATAATACATTCACTTAAAAATATAGGTAAATTCCAGAGGTAATTTTTTTCCTGACTTAAACCCTAGAAATTTTGAGCTTGGCAACAGCAATCTAGGAAAACTCTACTGTAGGTCAGAATAGACTAACTGCATTATAGTCTCATAATACATCAGCCACTTACCTGAAAGAGAAGCAAAGACATGTCCTGAATAGGAGGCATCCTTTCCTCCTTCTGCCCTGCTCATCCCAGGGCTCTGGGATTCATTTTCTTTCCTCTGCCTCAGCTGCCACAGTCAAGGCTCTGCTCTAGCCTAGCTTTCTCTCTGTTTTATGATTTATGCTCCTAACATCCTCTGATATGATATAATGTAACAAAATATGAGGACATGATATTTTATTTAATCTCTGTCTCTCTCTTTCCTCTCTAAAATCAATAAAGATATTTAAAAATAAATTTAAATTAAAAAACTTTCAGTTACAGTTGATACCAATATCATATTATTGGTTTGGCTAAAATGTCCATTATGTCTTTTCTATGCATTGGCTCTAGTAGTGCTTAGCTGTCTTTACTTCATTAGAAACAATTTTGTTAGATTATAATGTGACAGCTGTCATATCAGCTTGCGTTAAAAAACATTAAAATTTGTGAGTTTTTGTGCAGTAATTTTAATACTGAAGATGGAATAAAATATGCAACATGTTCAGCATATCATGCTTTATTATATCAAGAAAGGTAAAAATGCAAGTAAAATACAAAAAAAATATTTGTGTAGTAAGTGGAGAAGGTGCTATGACTGATCAAGTGTGTCAAAAGTGGTTTGTGAAATTTCTTGGTACTATTGATATTTTGTCCAAATAATTCTTTGCTGTGAGACTGTCTTTATACATTGGAAGATGTTGAGCAGCACCTCTGGCCTCTACCCACTAGAAGCCAATTGCAGGAGATAGCTGACATATTCAATATATCCAAATCAATAAAGTTATTGATACAAAAAAATGTATCTTACTTTATAGAAAAAAACAACAAACTTTTTTGCCAACCCAATAGTTTGAGGAGTACAACATTGTGATTAGACATTTGTATACCTTACGAAAAATTACCCTAAGTCTAGTACTCATCTGACAACATATATAGTTATTGCTATGTTATTTACTACATTCCCTATGCTATGACTATTTTTGTAATGAGCAAATTGTATATCTTAATCCTTTCCACCTTGTTGATCCCTCCCTCCACTTCTGCTCTTATCTGATGATGATCAAGGACGAATAACATTATTTCATCCCACATATTTCGTCCCACATATTATATGTGGGATTTAAAAAACAAAATAAGCAAACAAAGCAGAAGCACTTTTACACCGTTTTTATGGGTGTGCCTGCTCTACTGTTCTTGCTTTGTCTTGTGGAGAAAGTCTTAGGATTGTGCACCATCTGTCCATCTCACAAAGTCAGGCCTGGTTCTGAGCATCTCCAATTTATTTTCCCAGAATCGATGCCCTGAAGTGTTCAGGGTCGTCTATCTTCTCCCACCCCTGCAACGTGGAACTCCCTGCTGTCTGTGTGGCCTCTGAAGGAGCTCACCCATGCCAGTTAAGGAGGTTGCACTTATGCAGTTTGTGGCAAACCATGGTGTGCCTGCAACAGGGGTACACATGGAGCAATGAAGTGTTTACAGGCTTACTTGTGAGGATCTTCCTGTGAATCCCAATTTTTTGCACCTGCTTCTTGGCGGAGTCTGTGAGTCAGTTAATAGGATCTGGGGCTGTTTGTTGAGATCCATGCGCTGTTTGTTGTGACCTCTCTTTTTGCTACTAGCCTTCCCAGGTAATTAGGCTAAGCAGATGCCCTTGGTGTTTGATGTGGTGAGACAGAAGTGGGCCTTTTGGGCAACATCCCTTAGAACTTGGAAGGCCGGGCAGTAACTTCTCTCCTCCACCATCTCCTGGGAGAAGTTGCAACCAAAAGAAACTTCTTACTCTCTTCAATGTGTCTACTCTCAGATTTTTCTTTTTGCTCCAGTGAGATTCCTCTTCCATACACCCCTTCTATATAGGTACTTTCATCCATTAGTTATTAAAATTGGTGTCGTAAGGGGGTATGAGGGCTGGAACTTCCTATTCTGCTGATACTACAGTTCATTGCTCTCTTTACTTCCTAAAGCCAAATATTTTGTTTCCATCTCTTTAACTTAGCCTATCTTTACCATGTATTTACTATAGCTAAATCTTGTTTTCCTAGATCTGACTGAAATCCTAACCAGTGAGCCTCACTAAGTCTGACATTTAGCCTGTCCTCCTCATGGTGTTCCACAATGTCAAGAACTTTTTAATATTTCAATAAATGTTAAATAGTGAAGAAGATAGCAACAAATAAATGTAATGTAATTATTTTATTTTCTGCAACAACTATTGCCAGATATCTGCTTTTGCCTAGGAATCTTTAGTCTTTTCTCAGATTTTTGTGTTGCAGGCTTTTTAAGTACTATTTTAGACTGTTTCTTGTTTATTCATCTTTGATTTAAGAGACATCAGTTTAGATGTTTTCTTAGGCACAATCTGTTACCACACCTTTACATATATAGATTTACTGGTGAAATATTTTAATTATATCTTAAAATCTGTAAAAGTACTGATGCATAGCTTTTAGCTAATATTTAGTATGTGATGAGAGGTAGTATAATTTGCATTTTTCTGTAATATGTCTGGACCCTTGTTTCCTTTCAGAACTTTATTATGTGAAATAACCCATTGTTCTTTTTTGTGCCTTGTTATTGTGTACTCAAAACTAGTCCTGCACTTTTAGACACGCTTCTTCACTGACTCTGTCAGTTCATTTTTCCAAAGTGGCTTACATGTTCCAGGATATACTGCATAATGCTTAGGCCCCCTTCTCTATCCTGGGATGAGCTCTGACACTTCTGAATGGACTTAGAAACAGAGTACCTGACTAAGAGTGGGAAGAGGCTGCATATATGATCACCTGTTTTGTAATACTTAGTGTAGACTTTTAACATACTATCTGCAGTAAGCTAAAAGTTCTTCCTCATTACTTCTCAAGTTCTGTGCTATCCTGGTGAATGGACTATGTATTTGTAGAACACATTTGTATCTCATCCCAAATCCATTAGTAGTTCCATGAGCTGACAGACTCCCAAAGAAACTATGATTAGAATTTTATTTTATATCTTCAGGAGTCTTGTAATAAGAAACCTGAAATGATTATACAAGGAATGAATAATATCCCACCATTTAAACCTGGACTACTGCTATGATAGCTTATTTTATGTGTCAACGTGACTGGGTTAAGGTATGCCCAGATCATTGGTAAAACAGCATTACTGTAATAGTGTTTCCAGAAAAGATTAGTGTTTGAATCTGTAGACTGAGTAAAGATTGGCCTCACCAATATGTATGAACCTTATCCAATCTATATGGAGGGCCTGCAATGATCAAAAAGTCAGGGGAAGGACACACGCACTCTCTGTTTGAGCTGGAACATCCATTCACCCCTGACCTCACACATGGGTGCTCCTGGTTCTCAGGCTTTCAAACTCAGACTGGGACTCTCACCATTGGTGCCCCCGGTTCCCCAGCTATAGAGCTTGGATTGGACCTACACCACTGGCTTTGTGGGACAGACTATGGGAACCAATTCCGTATAATGCATTACTTTCTATATATTTATACAATTTGCGTAGCTGCATACCATAGTGGATCAGATATGTGTTAAAATGTAAGTAGATTAATGGAGGCTTAACATTAATCTATGTTATCATTCAGGAAGTAGGACAGCATGATGTATGCTGTACAATTTTTAAAATGTTTTCTTGAAGCTCACTTTCAAGCCCCTTGCCTCACAGAATACTCCTTTGTGCCATTGAGGGAAACATATTGGCTAAGCAGACATGAGATTTATTCCCCTTTCTCACTGTTTAAATTGTTAGGGCTTAATTTAATTTAACTTGAAAGCAGAAGTAACTCTGAGTAGCATTTGCTATTATAAAAAGAGAGGGCCAAACTGACAGGCAACCATGTTTATTTGAGATTTCAGAGAACAGCTATATTGGATAGTACTGATGCAGGCAGAAATCCAAATAGGTTCCATTTAGGAGGTGAAGTTGAGGGGTACTTATGAGAAATGGAAGGGGAAAATTTGCATCAGTAGAAGGAAGGAACGTCTATAGGTGCAGCAGATGAGCTAACACAGTAATGCTAATTTTAAAGACATTCTATAATTTTCAGTCCAGTGGGTAGTCAGAATGTTTGTTTTCTTATCTTTAAACATGGTGGCTTGGGATACAAGGCTGCTTTAGGCCCAGTCTAAAGAGTGTTTTGCTTTAACATTCCAGTGTTTGGAGGAGTGAGACCTGTGAAGCAGTTCCTCTAGGGTAGCAGCTCCAACTCCATTGTAAAGTGGCTACATTTACATTATTGTTCCACAGTTGCAAACATCTAATGGGAGTAAGAGTTTAAGAAATTGATAAAGACATTAATAAACCTTTGGATTTTGTAAAAGTTGGGAAAACTCATTGTTCATAATAAATTTTAGGTTATAACTATATAAGCAGTGTAAAGTATAAAATGAATTGTTTATTCTAGGATAAGGGGAACTTAGAGATTTAAGTAGTCAAAAAAGACATTTAAAAGCTTAACAAACATGTTTAAAATAAATACCATTTTGACTCCTCAATTATCTGCATAATTACATTAATTTTATTTTTCTATGTTGACATAATTTTTAAAATGTGTATGGTAAAGTGGGGGTAACAAAAACAATAAAGTGAGAGGCTTGCATTCAAATATAGAATTGTGACACATTTATGCGAAAACAGCTGTCCCAATATATGCACTATACGGGAGAAATGTAAATTTGGGGAGAACCAAAACAATATTTTATAACTGCTAATCATGTAAAAGCATCTAGCAGGATGGGAGGCAACCTATTAAATCATTAGCACTGAAAAACTTCTACAGAACCTAGTATATGCAGAGAGAGGAATAAGGACATAATACATGAAGTTCTTGTATATACTTACAAGAACAAGTAACTGACTTTCATTTACTATTTAATCTTGTTATTTTGTATAATGGACAAAACAATCTTTGGTGATTTAATTATATTTGATTTTTGTTTTTACATTATGGCATTTTATTTTTGTTTTAAGATTTTATTCATTATTTTTAGAGAGAAGGGCAGGGAGAGAGGCAGAGAGGGAGAGAGACATCAATGTATGGTTGCCTTTCACCTGCCTCCAGCTATGGGTCTGGCTGGAGACCTGACTTGCAATCTGGTTATGCACCCTGACTGGGATTAGAACAAACAGCCATTGGTTCACAGGCTGGTGCCAATCCACTGCATTGTGGCATTATGGAGAAGAGAATAATTAATTTTGCATACCTTGTGCATACTTTACTAAATGTATTTCTACAGCTTCTTGCAGGGTTGCATGCTTTACAAATTTACTAATGTAAAAACCAGGTTTTGAAAGTTGCTCATCTGATTTACATGCAATAGCATTCATAGGCAATTCTGACATTAAAAAAAAAGTATTGCTTCTTACACCCCACCCTTCCTCAGCTATCAAAAACATCATTTCTCACAATTGTCTCAAGCATTCTCAAAGACAAGCTAGGTCTTCAAAAGATAAGTGGTTACAACTTATCTTTTGACAATTAACAACCTCAGTCATAAGGGCTTAGCCCAGTACAGTGAGAAACAGAAACAAAACACAAAATCTAGACTAGTGGGAAGTAATTTTTAAAAAATCAATAGTTAATTCAAATACTTTTAAAATGTACCAATATTTACTCTTTGGCTTCCCTCTTCATCTCCCTCCTCCAACCAGCTCTTTCTTCCCCATTTCTTCCTCCCTTTCTGTCATCTTTCCTAGTGCAGTCTTTTAATTGTAACCATTTATCTCGTATCATGCCTTTAGAAACTATGTCTCTATTTTAATGTTAAAAAAACTAATATTTGCAGTGTTTTTTTTTTTAAAGTAGAAAATGTGTTCAGAACTCTATCTTGTAACAGAAAAGAAACACACTGACCATGTGATCATATTTGCCAGTGGTTCATTATTTTTATTCTAATACTGAAAGCTATTTTTATGCATTCATAGATAAAGCAATATAATGCCCAGTTTCTAATAATGCTATATAGATAGTTGCTCTCCTCTCAATGGTCATTGGGAATAATCTCCTTCATTCTTCCTTGGCAAAAATAATTAAACACAAGAAATGCCTTCACAATAATGTTAAAGAGGCACCCGTTGGAACTCGCTATGTGTTCATTTTTTTTGATGTTCCTATGGGTATACCTTGTCACTTAAAACTGGATATTTGATCAAACTCCTGCCCTGTAGCGCTGATTCTCATTTCTACCTGACTTTGTAAACTTTCCTCACCATCTTTTAAAGACCTTTCATTGTTTTTAGGATAAAGTCTAACAATCAGCATGGCCTGCAAGAAGTTCTATAATCAAGTCTTTACTAACCTCAACACACACATACAATTCCTCAAACTCATTACCACTCTATAATTTTTCTTTATGACAGTCATTAATATTTATATATTCTAAACTGTTATAGAACAAAAAATTAGGTTCAGCTGCCTGTTGCCACAAAAAGCCAAACTGGTACTGATGCAAAAGGAAAGAGGTTTGTTTATTCAGGTGCTGCACAACCTGGGGAACGGTGCACTCCCATCTCAAAACCCCCGCCCCTCCTGCTCAAGCCTGAAGTTCTTATAGGGATAGGGAGGAGAGGGCTTTTTCTTAATTATTTTTCTAGGTTTTTTGTACGCTGGGGTCTATCCATTGATCCTTTTATCTTTCTGTGTGGTTGGACCTTGTTCTTTCGTACCTCTAGCTTTTGTGTGCTCAGGGTAAGGACCTCCCCCTGTTGCCATGTTGGCTAAAATGGTTAGAGACTCCCTTGTTGCTTCAACCCACTGTTTGTTTCACTGTGACAGAACTATAAGCTCTCTGGAAGCTGGGAACCACTTTTATTTTGCTTACCAATATATATCTAGCCTTTTGCAGAATATAGCATGTACCAAAATAAGTATTTTTAAATTAAGACTCAGTATACATTTTAATTTTCTTTCCAAATGAGGTTGTATTTTTCGTACTTTCACTTTTAACCTTTTTAATATTTCCAGTATGTATTATGTCTTTATGCCTAGATATTAACCTTAATATGCATACGTTAAAATGGTTAACTTTAATCCTTCAGACTTCTACACTTTTACTACTCAGATTCTTGCAATTAAATCTAATTATCATGCCCTTGTGGTTTTACTAGGGAGAGCAGTTCACTATTATTCTGAGAATGGTTTTGCACTGATATTGCCAAGATTTAGCCTTACTTTCCTCCTGTTGGTCATGATTCTTTATTAGGCTCCAAAGACTGCTTTCTAAAGTGTTTTGTCTGCCTGTGACCTGAACTTTCACTTCAGTACAATAAACCAGGTCTCTCATGTCACTGGAATCTGTGGGGAACTTGGTGATTCACTGTCTGCTTGCGTATTTGATCTTCTCAGTTGCTCAGCCTATAATATTGGGTCTATTCCATGTTATACAGTTTGACCTATGTTCTTATATTCATAGGAATGCTGGCTTTGCTGTATCTGATTTTGCTCAAACTTTGGTATTTTGTATTTTTCTCAATTATATTATGCATCTGGTTCTTAATAATATAGTTTTGACTTTCTGGTAAAGAGGAACTTCCAATACTCTTAAATATGTTATTTTAATATATGGTACCTCAAATCACTTTTGCATGGTAATATATGAATAATAAACAAAAAAATGAAATATGCTTCCTGACCGTTAGTGGAGCATTAAATATGTAATTAAATATAACTAATTGCTATGCAGCTTGGCTCCTATATACAGTTGTTATATATAGCAAATTGAATTATAGTACAAGTTAAGTATGTCCAAAATAATATATTTCTATATTTACTTATACTAAAATATTATTCATTAATTTGAAATTTACATTTAACTGGAAACCCTGTATTTTATATGGGAACTCCACCATGATACATTGTGCAATGTTAAAAAATTTATACATTTTTATAAGTAAACCAGAATAAGCAAGAATCAGAAAGAGATATGAGTTCTTAGAAGGAAGTTTTGCTCATCATCATTAACCGCTGAATACTATTGCTACTGAAGCAATCACTTTACAAACTTATTTTCAAAATAACAAGGTTTTTCTTTTCTTGCCTTTGATTTACTTAAAACTCATTTTTAAATAAGCTCTTGAAACAATTACATATTTCCCTTTTTAACTAATTTTTGCTATCCTAATGTTTTTTTTCTTGTCTGTTTTGGTATTATCCCTGCCTTTTTAACCACTTTTATTATTTTTTTATCATAGGTGTTTTCTATGTTATTTAGCTTTATTTTGATATAATTTCTTATTTATTTTGAATTTTCAGTTGCTTGCTTCTTGTTATCTATTCTTCCTAAAAAAGACCCACAAGTCAATGACATATGAGTTAGATTAGTGATCCATTGATTGATGAGTACAAGGAATATTTTAATTACATTTCCATAATGTATGAACTTGAACCACTGACTGAGTAGGACAGGTAAAAATTTCAATGTAAATATCCTCTGACAGATACTTTAGAGGTATTTAGTTTCTTAGATCAAATTACAATATGTATAAGTAGAGCTATATTTGTTTGTTTTTCAAAAGGGAGAGAATAGCTTAAGAAAATACCATCATATTTAAATTATCTTTTAGGGAAGTATTTAATGAATAAAATAAAATAAAAAGAAACATAATAAAATCTATTATTGTAAAATACTTGGAAAAATAGGCATATTCATTCATAAACATTTCCGTTTTCAAAACTTTAAACATTTAAGGCAAATGGATAAAATCACAATAAGTCATTGATGTATCAAAGCTAGTATAATTTATAACAACGACACCACTAATTATTTGGTGTGAGCTTAGTTAGTCTGGACCAGGAATTGCACTTATCTTCATGTTTTATACTATAATTCTATGAGAGAAGCACTAGCTCTCCTGCTTTTCAGAAGAAGAAATATTTATATTTAGTTCTTAACAGTTATATTTTTCAATTTAGGAAAATGGTTAAAATGTATGTTAAACAAAACTATATTTAAACATATTTTTGAACAATCAATGTTTCATGTAATATTTTTAGCATCATCACTCCTTGCCTTTTCCTGGAATGCCAACTCTAATTGCTCCTTTGAAGGAAAACAGAATTCTGTAATGAAGAGTACTCTGCTAAAACAATAGTTAGAACTAGATTTCACCCCTAGTCTGTTAAGTGCTAATAGTGACATTGGACACATTACTACAGGTTTCCTTTCCTCATATAAATATGGATAAACAGTGCCTGTATCATAGCTTTTTTGTAGAGACTAAATTGCATAAAGGAAGAGACACGTAGTGCCTGATATATAATAATTATTCAAACTGGTAGTAATCATAATTATTTATTTAACATACTGTGGGCCAAATTTTTCTAAGTAATGTTTTTTTCTCCCTTCCCACCACCTTTTGTTTTAGTTTATATTGAATTGAAATTGTCTCTTGATAGCTTTCTTGACCTCAGTTTATGGCATCCATTTTGTCTTCTTATAGTGTTAGTTTGTCTGTTTTTCATGCTTCTAATCAACTAAACAAATAGACCATTCTATTACCAAGAGAATTCTTTAATCCAACACTCATTTTTCTTTGTCACATTGCAGAAGCAGAGAAACAAAATGACCAGCTAGGGAGCATGTATTTGACAAGTGTAAAAAATCCTGTGTGATTATATTTTTCTAATGTGAGAAAGAAATCTCACTACTTATCCTTTTGGGAGGGTGAATATAATACAAACTGGAAAATACAAATAAATCAATTACCAAAATAAAGATTATTTATAAAAAGAATTGTAAAGGGATTAAAATGGTTTGAAAATGAAAAAAAAAAAAAAAAAAGTAGCAAGCATGAAGACAATATTAAGCCTGAAGTGAATGTAATTGATGCTATTAGTTTTTCATTTATATTTTCACATTTTCAAAGATAAGACTAAAGAATAGAGGGTAAGAGTTCCAACATATTGAAGATGGCAGAGATATTTTTAAGAGTTAAGATTTTATCTGTCTTTTTTCTTTCTTCTCCCAGCTTCCATTTCTTTCAACTTGGAGCTCTTTCTTTACTAGCAAGAAATCTTACAAGAACCAATTATATTATTTTTATTTTCTGATTGTTATAAAGGTGAGAGTTAATAACAAAAGTGAGGAAGAAGTCTGATTACATAATTATAAGAGATAAATAAAAATCTAAGTCATATAAATGTTTTAGAACATTAAAAAGTATACTCACAAGCTGTTATGCTGGCTTCTGATAATGACATTTGCATCTGGTAAAGCACTCTTTATTATTTAGCTCAGGTAAAATCCTAGGATGCAATGATCAGCATTCTTTTGCAAACCTGGTTTTCCTCCAAGTTCTAAGCCCTGGGTCTGCCCCATCCTCCCCTACACTCCCTACCTAACGGTCCACTGGGGAACAAGACCAACAAAATGACATTGGCCAGTCAACATAGCATAAAGTATATAGAACAAAATGGGGTCACTTGTGCCAACAAAGATGGCTTCTAGTCAGCCAGGACACTTTGGTTCAAGAGGGGAAACTACCTAAGTCACGATAGATGTCTCGCAAGGAGACACAGCTAAGATATCTGCACATGTGATTAAGCCATGTCTGCAGAGCAGCACCACCCATAGATAGGGTCCTGGGGAAATTCCCCACTTGCCATCAGGGGAGCCAAGACACTTATCAGGAGACCCAGAAAGATGAAGTGCACCACCTTTAAGGTGTAACTGAGGCAGGCTCCAGACCACTGCAGAGATATCTGAGCCCCACACCACACTAATCTCCCTTGGCAACATCCTCTGGAGGCTCTGCCCTACTAGACTGAGACCTTCATCTGCCTTGCTGCCCATGTGGCTCCAGAGAGTCTTCCTTGCAAGATGCTGACAGCCCACTTGCTCACCATGCTGCCTTCCAGATACATAGACGGAGACTCTGGGACTTGGGTTCATAATCCTCTAACTCTCTCATATGATACTATTACTGATTGATTCTGAGTGATTAGTGTTATTTTTAGGTTGGTATGGATTTGGATTAAATCTATGTTAATAAAAGCTGAATAAACTTTTATTAATAAAGTCCAAGTGAATAATCTAGCTGCCTTTGTTGGCTCCCTGTTATTTCTCCGTGCCAGTGTCACCTGTAGGACTGGTGGCCATACAGGCAGTTTGGCACTTTCGGTTCTTAAGGCCTGGATCAGACGATCCAAGTGGGGACTAAAGGGTGGCTTATAGGAAAGACTTTATCATGAACATAAGCTTGCAACGACCTCTGACATCTATTCAGTGGTTAACAAGTCCCATAATGGTGACATGTGGCAGACTGGCTGGCTTTCAAGTCAATGTGGCCACCCCACCCTGAAGTAAGAATACTTGCTAGCCTCTCTCTCTGTCTCTCTGTCTTTCTCTCTGTCCCTCTCTCTCTCTATCTCTCTATCTCTCTCAGAAACTTTGTCCCCATGATTAGGCTTCGACTTCCCTGCTTTGATATAGAGCAGTCTATATAGTATAGTATTCCTCATTAAGGTAGTGTGGCACTGTGTTACTTTCCTCCTAGCTAGTACCTGCATCCTAATTTGAAATTCAGAGAAATGAGAATTCCTCTAAATATCTGATTCACCTTCTTTCTAGTATAAATTTCCTGGGGGATGGGAAAATTTCCTTTCTTACTTTCATGATATATAACTCAATACCAAGTCCACCAAGCTTAAGTAGAATGACAGCCTAGTTTTAACAGTTTATCAGGATAATTGATGTGATTTTTACAGCAAAATTTTGATACTCATCAGATAAACATTACTCTACAACTTTATATTTTTGATGCCTAATACTAATCACGCACACCCCTGCTCCAGGCAAAAGGATAAATTGGTTGACCAGGGTAAAAGTCATATATTCAAAAAGGTAATAAAAAAAGTGCACATTAAGTTTTTAATCATTACCTTTTATGTTACTAAAGACATGCAGAGACAATCTATCCAATGGCCATATGCTATCCCATAACTAAAAGTTATAATTTTTCAAATTTAATTTATTTTCAGGATTTTCTATATCATTGTTTGAACAATTTTTATTAACTTATATATTATCTCTTTCTAGAAGTTAATACATTAATACAATTTTTGAGAAGTATTCATTTTAGAGTTGATATTATTAATGACCTTAGTTCTTAGAATTGGTGCTTCCCTATTTAAAGAAATTTGGTTATTTAAGTCATAAGTAATTTCTATGAAAAAGGTTAGATGGCATATCAATTTCACTGTGCACTTTGCTTTACAGATTTTTTCCTAAAACAACTGTTTCTTTGTAACTCTTTTTCTGTAGAAGATAAATTATCTTCAACATCCTTAATATCTTATCTCATTCATACCATATAATTATACTTAATTTATATAATCTCTTCTTTTAAGAAAAATAATATGTGGATTTTTCATGTAAAAGCAAATGCTACATCATTGAACATGAATGAGCATACCAGTACTCTATATTCTTTTTATGTAAATTCGCTCTGAAAATGCATTCTTTTCTAAAATTTGTCATAGCTGCTAAATATTTCAAGATCTTTACTTTCCAATGTAAAAAAAATCTTAATTAGTACAATCATTTTCCCTTAAGTAAAGTCTTCTTTTAAAAAAGGACTTTGGAAATCAGTTGTTTCTATGGTAACTAAGAATTCAAGTGAAATTATAACCTGTTGAAACAGGACCCATTTGCTCAATCTCATGAAAGAAATTTAGGGAAATACTATCTAAAGAGCAGTAAAAGGCATCAGTTTCCTTTAAGTGAATTCCTGGGGAAAATATATCACTTTTTTGTGTTTACTGTGTTGTATTCACTGCAGTGTTTCAGCCAAATTCCAATATAATATATAGTTTAATTATAGTAATAGGACTTAGGAGTTCTTTACTGATAAAAGTACCTAAAAACAAGACACTCATGGTTCGGGTGGAGGTTTAGAGCCCGTATTTTACCATTACCCCAGCTTCTCTTGGGGCTCCAAACTCTTATAGCTATATTCAAGAGGACTAATTATAGAATGAAGAACCTAGTACTACAATTTTAATAGTTAAACATGTGTACAGTCTAGTCAAATGCACAGCATTCTAAATGTAGTACAGAGAACAAGACTTAAATAATAAGCTTAAATGAGGCCTTCTCTTCCCTCCTGAATGTAGATGGTTGATCCTTCCAAAAAGTCTATTACTTTACCTTTGAGATTCGGGTTTGATGAATTATAAACCTTTAAGAGGAGAACTGCCTTACGAGATTCTGCCTTAGGAAGAAGAGGAAAATAGGGAAATCCAGTGTTCCCTGACTTGAATCCAATGGGTCCTGGGTGCTGAGTGTCTTACATGATGACCAATTGGAATAGCAATTTTTTTCCTTAAAAAATTAAGGTGAATGACAGGTAAATAGAGATAAAGAAATGTGGATATAACACTGAACATTTTCTTTCTAAATTTTTTAAATCTTTTATTTATATACCTTCAAATATAAATTAAGGAACAGCCTCAGATTTTTTTATGAGACCAAAATTGATTCATCGCATCTAGTAAGTTCCTAAAGATCATATTAGTTTCTATCATGAATTGTTTCTTTGGTCTATGTTCTATTCTAGAAATTTTAATATTTTAATTTGAGAATTTTAATATTGATTAATGCTTATATTTAAAGATTTTGCTGCTCACTAGTTCATTTTCATTTTCCACATGAAAAAAGGTCTACATCAAGTTTATTAACTATTAAATTAAACATAACATTGTTACCAGTCTCATTTTGATATTGTTAAAATTAGATAATATTTATAAGAAGATTTTATAAACTACAAAGGGAAAAAAAGAAAGAAAGAAAATAACTGACATCATTATCCTTGGCAATGTGATAAAATCTATTTGTTTTGAACAAGTACAAACAGAAATTAAATATATTATAGTTTTATCAATAAATATACCAATTATAAATCTCAATCATAATTCCAAGATTCAGGTATTCAAGAGCTAAAAGTTAATTTTATTTTAAAAAATATTTTGTTTATTATTTTTAGAGAGAGGGGAAGGGAGAGAGGCAAGCAGGGACAGACACATCAATGTATGGTTGCCTTTCACCTGCCTCCAGCCATGGACCTGGCTGGAGACCTGGCTTGCAACCTGGTTATGTGCCCTGGCTGGGAATCAAACCATCAACCTTTGGGTTTGCAGGCTGGTGTCTATAAAAGTTAATTTTTAACAGTGCATCCTCTAATGCTATCTTCCACTGAGTTGGTAGATAAACTTAGTTCCACAGATACAACCCCATCTATACAGAAGGATTGTGCCACAGTGCCTTTTGTGACAAAAGGCCAAAGAATGAAAGGAAATGGGGCTGATACTCAGGCAATCACATGTTACTGCAAACCCACCTCTCATCACTGTCTCAAAGGTATCCGTGGGCTTATTGTGCTTGCACAGCTTCCTAAGATACATTTTTTAAAATTGCTTTTCATCTCATTTACCTAGCCTCCCTCACTTAACTGCCTCCGTCTCAATGGCCAACGTAGTGAATACTTGGTTTCAGTCTTCTAGAGGAGTATTTTTCTTATCTTGGGGGAAAAGCTACAATCATATAGAAACTTCTTCAAGATAGTACTTTTATAATATAGTCCAAATTTCCTTCTTCACTTTTGCTTCTTCAACTAAATATATGCTTTCTAAGAGATTCAGCATTTAGAATAGGCAAAGTAGAGTGACTTAAATCTACTTCTCATTTCCTCCCTATCAAATATTTTCCATAATAGCACTAAAGAATATAATCTTCTAACTATATGAAAGTAAATAAAGGTAAATGTACTAAGAAAAACAATGTATGTTATTCACATTATTACCCACGCAGGAGATACATAAACACTTTGAGCAAATTTGCTTTGTGCTTGTAGCAAATAGAATAGGTTAGAGTGCCCTGAGGTGAAAAATACTCCCTCAGGCCTTGTGGCTTCAAACAGATATTTTTATTTTGTATTGCTTTGTTGTTTTTATTCACTTGATTGAAGGTTATCTAGGATGTCTTTTCTATATTACTGCTGGCTTCACTTTGGGACCTGGCCTACTAGAGAGCTGCTGCTTAGAAAATGCTGGTTGTTGTAACAGAGGGAAAATAAAAGCTCTTGACTGTCAGTGACATATACTGTCCTAGAAATAAAACACACAACTCAAAATTATTTGGTCAGTATAAGTCAACCAAGAACGGTTTCATCCAAATCATAGAACTTGCCTGGAAGGAAAATGAATATTTGAAATTCACTCAAAATGTTACCACAGTTCTGCCCATTAGTGTTAAATGCATTTTCATGTTTGTCCTTGTCAAAAAACATAATTATTTAATGAGAGTATTTAAAAACATAGGGACCAGTCAGTCATGACACATGAAAGAATCAACCAGTGAATCCATAAATAAGAGGAACAACAAATCAATCTCCCTTCCTTTCTCTTTCTCTCTCTTTCTCTCTTCCCTCTCTAAAAATTAACAAATAAAAATAAAAATAAAGGGTAAATTATTTTTGGTATTCTCTAATTCTCCTACAGTTTCATTCCAACTAAAATAGACAACTCAAATAAAACAGTTTGAAAAGTGAGAACTGCTCTTCCTTCTTGAAATCACTCAACAAATTATCCCCAAACATTAAGTGTTTATTTGGAAACCACCATGTAATTTGTCTTAGATACACCATGAGAAAAAAAGAAAGGCTGACATTGTAATCAAGGAATTCAAAATTTAATGAATAGAAAATGTACATAAATAATTTTTATTCTACAATTGTAATGAAACCACCTTTGATAAAGCCATAAAACCTACCTAAGATTATGTTCAGTAGTCAGCTCATAGTTCTGTTTGTAATAGACCTCTTTTCACTATGTAGTATAGCATTGTGATTAAAAATCTCAATCCCTCTTTAAAAATCTCACTCTACTTCACCCACCACCCACTCCTCCTTTTCTAATACATCTCTTCATTAGAAGTGTACAAGTTAATTTTTTCAGCTGCACTCTTTCTTTGGCCTCAGATTTTCATACTTCTATATTCAACTATCTAATAAGCACTTGCATATCTAAAAGAAAACTCAAAAGTATCATGCCCAAAATTTTACACTGGAGATTTTCTCCCCAGATGTATGTTTTTCTTGCATTGCTCACTTCATTAAGAAATACCATGATTTCAAATGCTGTAACAACTTTCTTGAAGTTATCTTTGTCTGGTTTATAGATAACACACACTTTAAACTCCTGATCCATCAGCAAATTTTTAGTCATAAATTCTACAGAATTCAACTACTTTTTTATTCTCTTTGTCACTGAAAAAAAAATGATTTAATGTACTATTATTTCTTGTGTCAATTTGTACAATACCTGTTTTGTTTCTATTTGTAATTTTATACCAACTTCATAATTGATTACTTTCCATAAAAAATATTGAGTGGTGATTATACATATCAAGCTTAGAGTTAATCATTTTTATTTGTCTTTTATGGAATGCTTCTATATGAAAAAAGTAGACTAGGAATGGAGGTGACAAATCTATGCCCTTAAAGATTAAATATAGGCTCAATTGTTTTTTACCATAATAATACTTTCTTAATGCTCTTGTTTTCTTTTAAGTGCATTTTTTTATTTCATGGATTCTCATAATTTTTCTTATTGTATAAAACCTCCAATAAAAACTTGCAAAACTCCTTTCAAAAAATATGGTTTCAAGCTTATTTCTTTTTTCTAATTGTTTAAAAGATTTTATTTATTATTTTTAGAGAGCGGGAAAAGGAGAGAGGCAGAGAGGGAAAAAACACATCAATATGTGGTTGCCTTTCACCTGCCTACAGCTACAGACCTGTCTGGAGACCTGGCTTGCAACCTGGTTATGTGGCCTGGCTGGAAATCAAACTAGTGACCTTTGGGTTCGCAGGCTGGTGCCTTATCCACTGTGCCACCAGCCAGGGCTCAGGCTTATTTCTTATCTGACCCTTTCACTACTTTTATAAATAGAAAACACTAGCATTGTGTTTTATAAAATAAAGCTATCAATGTCTTTCTAAATGCAAATTTTAAAATGTGCTAAGTCAATATATATTTTAAAATCTTAGAATGAATTCCACCATATAATTGATACTTTTTAAAAATAGGTTAAAAACAATTTTACATTTGGGTATGGTTTCCTCAGAACCCTACTGAAATCTACAAGTTTTTATTTTCAATCTATTGTATGACTGTGGATAACATAATAGACTTGAAATGAGTTAAAGAAAAATGATAATTCAATAGCATTTAACTGAATAATTTTCTTATACATTAGTACATTTAAACCAGAAAGAGATCCCAATGCTTTTCTGAGATAAGACTTAAAAAATGAATTAAAGTTCCATCATTTTGAATTTTTTTCTTATAGATAAGTATAAATATAAATGCCCAGAGAAGGTATTACTTTGTGGTCCCAAGCACCAATGCTCAATTGATATTTTATGGCATGTTTTACCTCAAGAACTCTTATGTCAATACTAAATTGTATAAACTCTCCAAAACTTTATCTATGCTTCACTCCCAGTTACCAGTCCCAGTATTGATGCTCTGTTGAAGGGTACCTTTGACTTTCTTGTGCATTTTCCAGTTGATTTCTTTGGAGATAAATATGTACTCCAGGTGTGGGCTCTATGATAACCACTGTGAGGTTTAGGCTGGCAGTTCTCTCCTGATGTCCAGCTATCTATTCTTGAGCCCTGGAAAGCTAACATGGTGTCATGGAAGCTCTATAGATTTCCATTTCTTTATAATATTAAGGAAATGCCTACGGCTCATTTCCAGTCTTCATAACTCAAGGATTGTCTTCTTTTTCTATTTTTGCCTATGTGAGCTGTAAGAATCTAAAAAAATAGCACATGCAGAGATACTATAATTTTCTGATACTTTTTAGCATGTTAATGCAATTTAACTACATAAGCAATAGAAGGAGAATAGAGATAGCTAAAAATATTTATTTATTGTATAATTTTAATTAAATATTATATATGCAATTATTATTATTACTTTTATTTGTCAGGCACCTGAAATGAAGCAAAAAAAAGGAGAAACTTTTGTATCCAAATTCTTACAATGATTCACTTAGAACTTTTTTTCAGATACTTTTTGAACCATATTGTCTTGCCTGATTAAAGAGAAGGATGCTTTTGTCAACTGAAGGACCAATGACTATTTTGAAAGTGAGAAATAAATATTGTTCCCTCATTGTTATAGTTCACGATGGAAGAATTTTGCATTGTTTTTAACAAAAATTTCAACCTGGACTAACAGTAAGCTTTTTATTTCATATTTTACTTCAGTCAAAAAAATAATTTCAGCAATGCTTTTAGTTTATTTTTAATTCTAAAAAAAAAAAACACATTGGCAAACACCCTAAAGAAATATGACCTCTCTTGACCAAGTAAAACCTTTCTGGAAAGTAAATGGCTTATTCTTTAAATGTAATTTAAAATTCTATGTGCCAACTTTTACAATTACAAAGAATGATACCAGATAGATTAAACTCAGGAGTTTTTCACTTACAAAGAAAATCTCTGCCAAGAAGAAAATTCTGCTCATAGCTGAGAAATGTATCTTATGGGTAGAAAGCACAATGTAGTTTGTTTCTATTTCTAAAACACGTATTTCTAGTATCTTGCTGAAAGGTAAAATATGTCTCCCAGTGGAGCATGGCATGATTCTCCTCACTCTATTTTATGCTTCCAATCTATTACTCTGTAGATTTTTCAAAAAAGCATCATCTTGAAATTTATTAAGTCACCTGTAATTTGAGTAAACTAGGCATGTACTAAGACACATCAGAGTATGAATAAATATATATACAGGAGGCTCTCCATAAGCAAGTAAGAAATAAACATAAAAATGATGATAGTAATATAGAAAGCTACCAAAACTTAAGGTGTTTCATTTTTCAATAAAAGAATAGCAATGTTGAAATATTATAATTAGAATATTTCAACTTATTTTCTTTAAATGGAAGACCATCTCTAAGAGACACAGTCCACTAATTAAAAAATATTCAGTATAAGGGGAAGTATTTATTAAAAAGCATTACAGTGACCTCTGGTTTCAGATCCGACATGAAGAGTGACTTCCATCATTATGACAAGAAAAAACTTAAACAAACTAAAAATCAATTACTTTTCTTGGTCTCATCAGAAGACTGATTGCTGCTACTAAAATGTACTATAGCTGGATACAGAGTCAAAGATAATATCTGCCTACCTGGAGCAGAGGTTCCAGCTGGAGCCATAAGCTGAGAAACTAGGCTTCATTCTCATGTCCTAAAAGAAATACAAAAACAGAATCTTTAGTGAGAATAAATTTATATTGTTAGACATACAAGCCTACTTAAAAAATAATAAACATCAAAGAAGGAATAATAAAAGTTAAAAAATTAATTTATTATCTTATTCTTTAAAAGATAGCTGTTTAGACTAATAATGGTAAAAATGCATAAGATGATTATAGCACATACTGAATATAATGAATAACAGTAATATCTTAACTGAATAGAGGAAGATTGGGGCATCACTATGAGGTAACTAGTACATATGAAACAGCATAGTTGGATTTAAATTAATTATAAATGGAAATTATAAATTGGAAAATCTAAAAACATTCAAAAGTATAATATACATGCTACGAGGCCATTGTTACTGTAACAAGAATGGTTTGCATGACATTGATGTAACCTGGAAGCCAAGGAGAGTGGACTGAAATATACATGCATGAACAATGATGACTTCACTGTACTAGTCAGAATCCTTCTAGTCAGGGAAGGTAGATGCTGTTGAGTGACCATGTGTACCATGGGGCCTCTGATTCGAAATGACCAAGCAAGTAGACCAACAAATTTTGCATCAAATTTTGTGTTGAATTTGAACAGTCCTCTGTGGAAACTACTTCCATGATTTAGAAGGTCGCAACTATGGGCAACTGGTGATTGGCAGCTTCATCATGGCAATGCACCTGCTCATGCATCACATTTCATGCAGAGTTTTTGGCAAAATGTCAAATTATCCAGGTAATTCAGCCCCACTGCGTCCTAGATTTGGCACCATACAACTTCTGGCTTTTCCCAAAACAAAAATCACCTTTGAAAGGGAACAGGTGTCAGATCATCAACAAGATACAGGAAAATATGACAGATCAGCTGATGGCAATTGGAAGAACTGTATGAGGTCCCAAGGTGCCTAACTTTGAAGGGGATTGAGACATCATTGTCCTATGTACAATGTTTCTTGTATCTTCTTCAATAAATGTTTCTATTTTTCATATTATATGGCTGAATACCTTGTGGACAGACCTCATTTATTTAAATATGTTATTGACCTTACCTCTTAAATTATTTGTACAATAATTAACATGGAATAAAATAAAAGCCTACTGAATGCAGCCTAAACTACATCTCATTACATTAGTGAATTATATATAGAACAAAGTAATCAAGACATATTAGAATGTGGTAAGTTAAATTTTTCTTGTTTTACTACAGAAAATGGAATTCTTTAGCTCTGTCATTAAGTTTATTTGAAACTAGTATTTATATGGAATTTTGAGAACAGAACAAATTTTTAGGTTGTCTTCTTTATGGATTTTTTATCATGTTTGTGATTGAAGGTTGAAGCTCATTTCATACTAATGGCTTTAAAAAATGAAACATACTGCTTATATGCAATTTTGATGGCTTAGAAGCAAGGTGGTGATTTGGTCATTACTTATATCCCTAAGTTTAGTAAGATGGCACTATCCATAATAAACAGAAACATCATCTTTTTGTACATACATTCCAAGGGGGAAATCATGTTATTGGAAAAATATTTTCAAATGTAACTAAAAATAATGGAATGCAATCTAGTTTTCTATTTGGACTTTTATATAAACCCTATCTATCCTAAAGAAAATTTTTCTTTTATATACATATCCCCAATAATACATATGTATTAAAAAAAATCTGAAAGTTTACCTTCCTATAAATTCTGAAACATTCCTTTAAGGAGTTTGAATTCCAATAGACCCTTTTATATGGTAGTAAAGTAGAAAAGTTATTGGATCAAAATGGTGGTGGTAATTTGTGGAAGGTTTCTCCTGGTTACTTCACTTCCTTAGTAAGTATGCCCTTGGAGTGAATGTTGGAGGGGAAATAATGAACACTTGAGAGAGGAGGTGCTGAAATTGAGCTTTAACGGAGTTAGAGAATGACTGACTAGGAAAATACAGTGTGATTGCCAGTGTGCATTAACTTTTAGGGTTATCACTTAATTTAACTACTTTCTATGACCTTTACAAGGTTTTAATGATATTTACAGGAGTATATAGTCTGTTTCTCATGAATAAATTGCAGCTGAGCTAGCACAGTGGCAAAAGGGGGAAAAACAATGTAGTTTTTGTAAAATGTTGTTTTTAATAACATTGTATGCTACATTTTAAGAAAGCAAGGTTATCTGAATTTAGTTTTAAGTAATTGATGTGGGATGGCAGATATTTTATTAGAAGGAAGTAAGATCTCATTGGAATTTTATAGTTATGTCTGCATGGAGCCAATCCAGAAAATTTAAGTAGTAGAACTTATTTATATAGTAGAGCTGGTTTATAAACAATCCTTTTAAAATGTTTGCATACACTTCATAGATAATTTGAGAATGTTTTACTACAGAAATTTTTCTCTGACAAACTTAATAGGAGTGCATACAAATGGGTTCTTGTAAAAGGAAAGCCATAAATTTTATTTATGTCCTACCTGTTGCACAGATTAATTACGTCATACAGTGTGTTGCATTTACATTCCCCTTAATACATTCTGGAAGGTTCTTTGCATTTTGCATAATAACAGTGTTGTCCATAAAGAGGGAGTATATTCTTTTCACAATTACTTTATTTTTAATAGTATATTTTATTAAGTTCTTGGGAAAAAGATTAATTTGAATATTTTCTTATAGCATGTATGTGTATTGAAATATTTGAGTGGCTTATTTTCTTCTACTTAATGTTACCTATTTACATTTTGGCTATTTTGTGGTGTTCAATTGCTTTTGGTAATAAGGATTCACAGCAGTATTTTTTTTGATAATGGAAAGTCAAGTTGAAATTATAGGCAGCCATGAATTGGAACTAAGAAAGTTAGAAGCCCTCCTATTGAGATGACTATTAAAGTTAATTTTGTATTTCAAGATATAATCATGCAATCTACCCTAAATTCATTATTTTCTGAAAAGTGGAACCATAAAATTTTAAACTGCAGAGATGTAAACAATTTACCTATTTATCCTTATTTAGCAATGAAATATCTATTTTGAAAACTTATTTTTAGAAGAATAAATTCACATGTTCTTAAAATCACATCTTCTATATGTGGACTCCTGCTTTCACTATGAATCGAAGCAAAGGAATGTAGCCTGGCTAAGTGAACTAACCAACACAGGTACAGAGGAAATATTGTAAGCATGAACAACTTGCCTGATGAACTTCCTTAGCCCACACAGTTTTCTTGTTCACAGAGACAACCTTGCAAGGAAAATCAGAAACCACTCTATTTAGTTCCATTGGTGAACAAATTAAAGAACAAGGCAATATGCCTGCTGTCTTTTACATGATGCCTGAATGGTATTATTTGTTTTAAATAAGCATCATGCACACATTATTTTAAGCAATCTTCTGATGTGGCCAGAATGCTTCTGGCCCTATGATTATAAGTTAGAATCTGATGAGAATGCTGCCAAGATGTTTGGAGACAGCTGTCTCCGGAGATAGTTGCAGGTGGTCAGGTGAACAAATATGTAGTTTACTACAGCATCAGGGAGAGCATTTCAGAACCACTGACTTTATTTTTGCATGTCGAGATGCCTTACACAATTATTGAAAGAAACAAGGTAGAGAAAAAAGGAGAGGTTACCCACTACACTTTTCCTTGCAGAAACAAAATAGTCTTTGCATGAATCTGAAGAGCCTCTATAGATTTTTCCACTAAAGTTGTGGCTTACATAGCACATGCAAGCCTCTCTGAACCAGAATTGCATGCACAGACCCAAAGAAAGTAAAATGACAGTTTAGCCTACCCCATTGATTGTGCCCACCCTGAGTTGTGGAGTCACAAATACCAGAAAAGTACCTAGCATTTCTCTCATTTGTCATATGAAGCAGCCAGAATTATTGCCCTGTCTTGATCAGTAACAACTCTATCCTTACAAAAATTGAGAGACAGAGATTACCCAGACAACTCAGCTAGAAATGAAAGTGGACTGTCAGCAATTCTTTGTCTTCTCAGATTTGATTTTCATAATAATACAGTCTTTAAGAGCCGCTGTCTCTCACCTTGAATATGCTTTAATGGGGCTGAAGCAAACATGCTAGAACTTCCTTTTAATTATATCTTAATCTTTCTAAATTTCAATTCTTGCTTGTTTCATAATGAACATATTTTACTTCTAATATTAGGCAGCTTACAGAACAATATAAATATGAATCTATTCTAAATATAAACCAACAAAATGTTGCTGCTAATAGTCACAATCAACAGTGTTTGGGACAACTGGCTTAAACAATGTTATACAGTCAACTGCAAAAAGAAACCTATTAGTATTGTTTTTTATAAATAATTTTCATATTTTACTTTCAGTGAGTTACAAATACTATTATATATAGTATAAATATATCAAATTAAGGTGGGGCTCCTCATCGTATAAAACAGATACATATTTTTTAAGATTTTATTTATTATTTTTAGAGAGAGGAGAAGGAAAAATGCAGAGAGGTAGAGAGACATCAATGTACAGTTGCCTTTCACCTGCCTCCAGCTATGGACCTGGCTTACAACCTGGTTATGTGCCCTGACTGGGGAATTGAACCAGAGACCTTTGGGTTCACAGGCCAGTTCCTATTCACTGTGCCACCAGCCAAGGCAAGACAGGTATTCTTACAGAAGAAGGAGACACTAGGGCTCACTGTAGGTCTCCACAACACAAAAAAGGCCAGGTGAGGATGAAACAGGTAGACCTAGACAGACTGTAGGGCAGAGGAGAGGCTGAGGGAGGAAGCGCCCTGAGGCAGGGCAGCCTGGAAAAACAAACTAGCCTGATAAGTGGTAATAGATTTCTTCACCATCAGGCAGCCATAGAGCAGGGCAGGCCTTGCATGGAGCATGTTGAGAGGCTAGTCAAGTGTTTGGTTAGGGGAAAAGCCCTCCTACTTACCTTGGTCCTATGGTGGGGGTGGGACCAGGGGACACTGTTTCTCAGGTGTACTGTAAAGGTGACCAGGGCATCAGGGGGAAGTGCTGTCCTGTCAGTATGGTCCGGGAAAAGGATGGGATTGACAGGGAGGCTAGACCTTTCTGAGCATGCCGACGTTTGGGTGGGGAGATTCAAATAGAGGAAAGGGAGAACCCCACTTCTCTCTCTGGGACCCTCCAGTGTGGATGTGCAACCTGGTGCTCAGCACACTTGGAGCTCTAGAAGCCACGTGGCCCAGTACTGGGTGCAGGGCCACATGGCTGGCACAACTGAGTCCATGCACATGCATGCTGGCTGCAGAGGTTGGCAGCAGCCACAAGCTGCCAGTGCAGGAAGCCACGGCAGTAGGTGGCGATGCCACTCCAGGAAGGAGCCTCAGACCCCACAATGGTGGAGAAAGAAGCTGATCTGTTTGGATGATCATGCAAGGACTTCTTGCAATTCCCAAAGGGTGGTCTTTGGAATTGGGAGAAGGAACTCTGGGTCTACTTTTAGACTGGTCTGGCATGGGGTGTTTGAGTTTTCACTGGGTGCTCTGGACAGGATGGGCTCTGAGGAATAAGCCTACCATTTTTTGAGTAAAATACCTCTTTCCATTTTCACCAACCCCTTGCCTCCAGAATTTGCCTATGGGTGGTGATGGCCTACAAAATCTCATTGTTGGTAACAAGGACAGGTACAAAAGTGTCTTCAAACTGAGGAAAAATGTTTCACTAGAAACCAACCCTGAAAGCAACTTGATCTGGAACATCAGACCTCCAGAAAAATAAATTTCTGTTTTTTAAGCCAAACAGATTGGGGTACTTTGTTATGACAGGCCAAGCCAACTTATATGCATTTTGGTACCAAGAATAAGGTGCTGTCCTAACAAATACAGTGGTATCCTGGTACTCATCATTAATTTGTTCCAGAACTCATAACAAGTGCTGAAACTGCCAAGTATAGAACTGTTCTTGAGCTACTGTGAGACTAAGGCATTGATCCATTTCATTGTGAGAGAATGGAGCCAAGTGGCCTGCAAGTGCCCAGTGCCAAAATATGTTTTTCTGGTAGAAACGCAATGAGTACAGGTCTTGACATGCTTTGAGGCCAATGAGTACCAAAGTATGACTGTATCTAAAAATTTGTAGGTGGCTTTGGGACTCAGTAACAGGTCAATGTTGTAACATGTATGCTACAACAGACTTAGGTTATCTCAAAGGGCCTGCTGCTAGAAATATAGACCTTAAAGGTGATTCTGGTGGGAGTATAAAAGAAAAAAAGAAAGAGAAAGCTTCTGTCATCATGAATATCATGAAATATGACACTGGTAGAAATATAAACATTAAGATGATTCTGGTGAGGTCTCATAAAAAATGGGGAATAAATACTATTGGAAATTAGAATAAAATCAATCCCTGTTATACAGTGGTAAATAACTTGGCTAAATTGTGTTCTAGTGTTTTGAGGTAAACGGAATATTTGTGATAAACTAGAATACTTAGCCAAGCAGATTTCTAAGCAAAATCTTAAAGATGCAGTTTGGATTTTTGCTGCATATAGTAAAATATGAGATGAAGAGATGAATTGAGGAAGGAATTGTTAAATAAAAGTAGAAAAGAACTGAAAGATTTGCAAAACTCTCAGTCAATCCACATTGGAAAAAATTACAGCACATGTTTTGGAGAGAATATTAAGGGTGTGGTTTGCACAATCTCCCTATAAAAATATGCTAATTAGCAATCACAAAAGAAGCAAGAACAGTGATGGAATTATGCCAATAGAGATACTATCCCTTTGGACCATCCTTTTCTTCAAAGAGAATGGAGAAAAAATGAGACAAAGAAAAGCTCTAGGTCTTTTGAGATTCTACAAAACCGGACAATAGAGCTATCTAGCTGCAGACTTACATTTTCCTTCAGGAAAAGTGGGGAAGGACCCTGAGGATGATTCAGAGGTCATTATTAGGCTGAGACTCCCACCAACAGCCTTGGAGTTTACAGGCCTGGGAGGACAAGGCCATTTACTCCTTGGTTTCAGTGGGCCACGCTGTCTCCGCCAAGTGCCTCGGGGGCATCACCAGCTAAGGGGGTAGGGCCTCTACCTAGAGCCAAGAGGGTAGAGTTACCACCTAGGGCCTTGGGAGTTAGGTTGACGCACCAGGTATTCTGTTACTAAATTTTAATTAGAGTCTTATTTAATCCTCATATAAAACTTTAACTAGTTAGTATTTTCATCTTTATTATAGCTGGTTTAAAAAAAGAGTCATAAGGACATTTAGTCTAATGTCACTCAGCTAATAAATCTTGAAGCTGTGTCTTTAACCCAGGCAATATTAATCTAAAGCAGATGATCTTAATCCCTACATGTTACTAAATGATACATAGAAATTATTCTTAAGGATATTTATCAAAACAGTCTTGCCCCCACTGAGTGACATTTGGAAAATAAAATAACTGTTCTTTATTAGGACAATAGTTAACTAAACTGGGATGTTGGCATATGATGAAACAAAATAGCAACAAATAGAAAAAAAATAGTATGTGTATGAAGTGCATGTAATGATGTAGAAAATACTTAAAACAAAACAACAAAAAAAACAACAAATTCAGTACACAAAAACCAATATACTCTCTCATTTTAGTCATTCACCCCATTTATTGAGCAAATATTAATTAAAGTATTACTTGCTAAGTAATACTTAACCTCAATGTTAAGGACAAAGCTGTGAGAGGAAAAGGAAGGAAGTGTTGGAGAGAGAGAGAGAGAATATATGATTTTATTTTGTCAGGAGCTTAGAGGAGCTGGAGGGAGCTGAGCTGCCAGGTGTCAGAGTAGCTGATTAAGACAACAAATCAAAATGAAAATAACAGTCAAATCTTAATCATTTACTGTGATAGTATAAACAAGAGGCTAAAAAGGAAACAGGCTAACTCTTCAGTCCTTTTTCCTCTTGACACTGAAGTGGTGGAGGTTCAGAGGTATCAGCACATCTGGGGGAGGGTGCATCACAGCTGCCAACCCTCAGACAAAAGGCCTTTCCCCTTCTCCTTCTGTGCCGCTGAGCTGGGGAAGGGGAAGGACCAAAAGTGGAAAAGTACGGAATACAAGTCAGAGCGGAGAAATGTGTCTTCAAGGCTCTCCCCACTTCTCCTAGAAGAAAGGTTTAGCCAGAGGCACCTGGAGAAAGCCTCAGCTGAAGGCCCTCAGTAAAGTCACCTCTGAATGGAGGTCCCTGAGCTAGGAAGGCAGATAGGATATCCACGCAAGAGATCAGCCCATGTGTAGTAGTCCTGAGTCCTTGCCTGCAATCCTCCTTCACTGACTGCAATGCAGTCATCATTCAACACATCTGGTGTGGGGAGAACCATTTTTCTGCCAGATCAAGGTTTGCAATTGCCTGTGGTTTTCCCTGAAAAATCCCGCAAGTTTTCAGCCATATTTATGTTCTTAGAATTTGTACATAAGAGAAATAAGTGTGTGTGTGTGTGTATATATATATATATATATATACATAAATATTTTGCACTGAAAAATAACTAAGTATACAACTTATTAACAAAGTGGTTATCTTTAATCAATGAGATGATTTTAAACTTTTGGCTGCAATGTTCATATCAAGACTGAACTTTTTATGCCTAGAAAAAATTTCCCTCCAAAAAGTTGTGTTATGTGTATAAAAAACCAGCCTGGAGGCATAAAGTGAAGTTAGTGAGGAATAAGATTTGAGTTTGGCCTTAGGTCATAAAAGGCAGTCTTGGGAGCTAGAGAATAATAAGCTAAAGCTATGGTACTGAAAAGTTTGAGATATGTCTGAAGAAAATCTAATAGTCTTATTCCTTACAGGACATTTGGTCTTGTCCAAAATATCTACAGAGACATTTGATCCATGCCACAAAGTCTTTGACATTTGGTCCTGTCCAAAATGTCCATGGAGACATTTGCTCCATAGTTAATATAAATCTTGTTCTTCTGCAAGATTTGAACTATAACCCACTTACCTAATCCCATGTGCCATTACCAGCCAGGCTACCATTCAAGAAGGATTATTATTGTCAGTACAGCCACAACACAATTATTGAACCAATAAAACTTATAGTATTTTTTATGTATTAATTCTCTAAACCTAAAGTAGAAATAAATGTTATGGGTTATTTGAACTCAAGGACATTTTTTTGAATGTGGGTGTTTTAAACAGAACAAAATAATGATTTTTCATTGACCATTAATGCTCCTGGATGCTTTGGAAAAGACCAAATGTCTATTAATCACCTTATTTGATTTTTTTTTAATGTAACATATTGCTGAAGATAGCTCTTATTGTTTATATGCAGTCTTATAACTAATGGAGAGCTACTGAAATTATTAAAAAGGAAATGACTTCATTAAACCTTTTTAAACTGGGAAAGGTTTATATATACCTGTGGGAGCAATTATAAACTCATCACAATTAATTCAAATAATGCAGTCAAAATTCCAGAAGTAAACAATAGTAAAGAACATCAACATGCATTTCCTTATGTCTTCAACCTTCATAATGAGCAATACAGCTTTTGATCTTTGCCTTAACTTTTCATTTTATGTCCAATTTCTATATAATAATGCATGATTGTTTTATCTCTTTATGTTGTAAGCAAAGAAGTGACTCATATTTAAAAATGTGAGTTGAGATTCAAGTTACCAAAACTTCCGAATATAAAGATTGATGATCCTAGCATATATGTGTTTGTATGTGTGTTTGTGTGTGTGTGTGTGTGTGTGTGTGTGTTTGCATGTGCATGCTAGTATTGTATTAATTTCCCAATATTTAGTTACTTTTACTTACAGATAATATCCCTTCTCACATCTGTCATGTGATGTTAGCCTTTACTATATTATAAGACTCTAAAATTGTTAGAGTATCATGACTAGTAGCTATGTAGGAAGGCAGCTTTTTTCCTTATATATATTAATTATCTTTTAGAAAAATCAAATTGGGATCAAAGTGGAGACATACATATCCAGTTTCCCAAAGTGGAAACAATAAATACTAAGGTTCAGCAAGCTAAACTTACTTTTGTTGTCTAAATAGTATATCATCCCAACTACAAAAGAGCTATGTCAATTAAAAAGAGGCAATGGAATTATTGATAATCTCAATAAATTGGAATTTGAAACCTAGAGCTGAGGCAATAAGATAGGTTGGGAAAGAAATAATGTAGATAAACAGAACTGAAAATCATAGAGCAGGGAAAGACGGGAAAGAGTTTACAGAATGAAAATCTGTAGAATTTAGGAATTAATCAGTTATGAAGAAGAGAGAGTGGTAGACAATTACTTTGACATTTCTAATCTAGTTGACCAAGTCAATTGTGGGGTTATATCTCTATATAAAGTACTTAGCCATGTTCATTTTTTTTCTCAGAAATCTCTTGATTTAAATATCTGAGAGAGATATGGGGACAAGTAAATGAAGTTAGGTCACACTCAACTGCAGTGGCTCAATATTATTTGTTTTAAATATCAAGTATCTGGGCAACAGTTTATGTGGGAAAATATATTGTTAAAATTATTTTAAAGAACATTGTGTATATTTTTAAATTTTTTAAATATTTTATCACATGTTAGTGATTTAGGATTCAAAATCTTAGATTTAAAAAAAGCAAACTGGTTATACAAATCTTCAATGTTCTAGTTGAGCTCATCTTTTCAGGATGGTATCTCATACAAATTATGACTGTACATAATTCTACATAGAAAATATTAAGATCATGAAGTTATGTGTAACAAAACCAGATTAATGTCCATTGTACCAACTTGTACCAACATCAAATTTGACATTGTTCTTGAGTTACAGTATGAGTAATATTTTCAAAAAAATATTTTAAATTTATCTTCTATTTTTAAATAGTTATCCATCATTACCATATCATATAATTAAGATGCTACTCCTTTTTTGAAAAAAATTTAGGAGAATTAATGTGTTAGTGTGACAGTGATTTTTGATTTAACCTCAACTGTGAAACATAAAGCAAAAAATAAAAAAAATAGACATATTTAGAAGTTTCATGTAAAAAAACAATTAAAGGGAGTATAGTATCTTCACTGGATTCATCATCATCTTCCTTCTTAACGGTTGAACTTGAGATGATGCACTTTTCTGTCCCATAAAAGAAATTTCCACTGAAATAGAAAAATAATAACCCCTGCCTTTCATTATGACCTTTCAGATTATACTCTCTACATTTTGAGTAGACAGATGAGGTGAAATTTCTACTTTTTCTTTTTATTGCAAAAAGTCAACTTTAAGATCGCCTATATTCTTAGAGAAAGGTTTATTAATTTGCAGTGCTGAAACCTTTAATCATTCATTGTGTCTGTTACAAAAGATAGAACTTATTTCAAAAATAGCAATCTTGTCACTTGGACTGAAGAAAGAAATCCACAATATTAATAGATCACTGTGACAGTTTTTGTGGTCAGAAGTAGGACAAAGGCAAAAGAAAAAGTACTGTTTCCATTAATCCTTCTTAGTAGTATGGATAGTCAAAGGGAGAGAGAACTTGAACATTTAGATATTTCATTCTGATTAAAAACCAGAAAAAATATATGTGTTCAATTTTATCCAGTGATTTAAACTTTATGTTGATAGATAATGGAACTATTTTTTTGTCAGCTCTAAAGATTTATTCACCCATCTACTTATTTTATCATTTATTTATGTATTTATTCAATAAATATTCATTAAGCACTTGCATTATTTCAAATACTGTGCTAGTCAATATTGCTTTAAGATTTAAAATAATATTAGCTATTGCACTAAAGTACCAAAACATGAACAAATAAAACTTTAAAGATAAAATATAAAAATAGTTAAAGAGAAAATACAAGAATGAGTTTTAAGTACCCTCACCTCCAAATCTAAATATGTGATGATTATTTCTTCAAAAGTCCAGGCATAGACCATATTCTGCAAAACTAACAAATTTTTACATATTATGTATAACAATAGACTAATATCTTTTAGATAGAAAATTATATTAAAATTCATTAACATAAAATGATGAAGGGGGAAAGGGCAGCAAAAGAGAAAAATTGGGACAACCATACTAGCATAAACAATAAAATATTTTTTTAACACATAATAAAAATACTTAAACCAAAGTAAAATTTTATAAAGACTCTAAAGTGTGATGAACTATTTTATAACTAGCTGTAAGTGCTTTGGTGTCTTACAAGTGATAAGATATGTGGTACTATATTTTTAGAAACTTTAGTTAGGTCTTAATGAATTTTTCTAATCCTTTTAACTGTTAAAAATATTAAGTCACAGGTAATTTTCTCACTTATAAGATCTGCTTTCTTCAAGTGAGCATATTAACTATTTGATCCTAAAGCATGTGTAGGTTTCCATGCCCTACTGCCTTGCTGTCAATGCAGAGGTTACCCTGGAACCTTCAACACAGGTTTCAACAATCCACACTGATATAAATGGCAGAAGGATTAAAGCCCTGGTCTGGTCTCCATCTTCAAATTTAATGTGCTTTCACTATAATTTATTGCTGTCCTTAATAGAAAAGATACTGAACACATAATATCAAACAACCATATGGAAAGTTGTTAATATTCTGAAAAGTATTATCTTGAAGAAAAACACATAATTCCAAATATTAAAATCAATCTCAAAGTCTACATGTACTATTTTATCAGTTTGGCATAAGAAACCCTTGGATGTAAAGAACCTGAAACTATTTATTAAATTAGTCCCTAACTATCACATTAGTCATTATGAGAAAGTTCACATGTAGCTCTGGACAGTAATACAATTAAGCAGGTTCTCACATAATCTATTTCAGGCTGAGTGATTCGTGCACCATCTATTCTTCATCATGTTTATTGGTAGTTAAAATAGTGAGTGGAGCCAGGACATAAGGCAGAAAACTGCTCCCCTAGTATAAAACATTACAAAGATTAAAAAGCAGCAAGTTTTTTTCATTGACACCTTAGGATTTAAAAATACCACTTTACTTTTCATCAAAAAGATGCATGAAATACTCTCAACAATTTATACAGAGTTCTTTGTAGAATATTTCTACACATATGTGAGAAAAATAAATAGGGGATTTTAAGTAAATAATATCAGGTATATAAAACAACTTCTGTAAATATTGAATATACTATATTTACATACACTTGTTTATTTAAATTATTTATAAATATTTAATGGAAGGTCTAACCTATTTATCTTCCTAAAACTGATTCTCGCTTATTAAGGAACACAATTTTCTTCTAAAATGATGATTGTGGCTGAGAGGTTTCTAAAGCACTGAGTTCTGTTTATAAAAAGATATTCCCTGTAGTAGAATGATTTATATGGGGAAATCTCTATTAAGTCAATCTCACCATTGTTGGCACTTTCTCAAAGGACACTTTTGTTTATTAACCTGCAGAATGGAAATACACTATTAATTTTAATATCCATATGGATTCAGAAGTCTCTCTGATAGAAAATATATTTTCATTGAACATGTTTCTGTTTCATTCTTCTTATTCTACATTTTGCTAAAAGACATTTTCAAATTGTATATGAATTTTCATTAATGTCTCTATGAAACATACGTGTTGACAGAGTGGCTATTACGACAAACTCCACAGACAGTGTAAAAAGAGCATTAAATGCTATTAAAAAATCATAGTACTTATTGATTATCATTATAGCAGCTACAGATAGTAGCTATCAATCTTTCGTATATCTTGAAGTTGCTTAAGAATATAAAGAAAGATATATCCACACCATCAGCCCCAAAAATAATCTCTTTTGTACACTAATTTTTTCATTCAGTGTCAGAGAATCTATAGATATTTCAAGTTCAGTTTCATATAGATTAATATAACTTATAAAAGTCTACATATTAAAAATAAATTCACTTCCAGCCAAGATGGAGGCATAAGTAGACAGGCTGCATCTGTCTCACAACTAGAATAAATTTACATCTACTTCAAAACTGAATAAAAACGCAGAAATTTCAGAGAATTGAACTACATGGAAGGGCAGCAAATACTCAGTCAGACAGGTAGTAGGGGTAAAGCTGGGGAAGAGAGCAGCTGTGGCAGCGCAAAAACCGAGGAGGCTTCCGTGAAAAGTGCAGACACACATTTACACCTGGGAAGTGATCTCAGGGCCAGACTGCGCAGCCCACAGTTCTAGCACCGGGAAAAATAGAGCCACATTGCTTCTGACTGTGAAAACCAGTGGGGGTTGGGGTGGAGGAAGAAACAGCCAGTCTCCTTGGGCACACAGCATTGTTCCCTCTCAGACCATCCCCACACATAGAACGCCACAACATGGTGAAACAGGTCACCCTGCACTGAGGAATTCCTAAGGCTCCACCCCTTACAACATAACAAATAAGACAGAACTACCTAAAACACATAGGCAAACACAGAAAGCAGTCACGCTGAGGAGACAGAGAAATGTGGCCCCAAAGAGAGAGCAGATCAAGATGCCAGTAGGAGAACTGAGCAACGAAGAAATAGCCAACCTAACAGACAAGGAAATAACCAACCTAACAGATGCAGAGTTCAAAATGCTGGTAATTAAGATGCTCACAGACTTGAAAAACATACTTAAATAAAGCAAACCACAGAAAGGCAGAATTGAAGACGAGGCTTTGTGAAAGGAAGAAAAATACACACAAAACTGAGGGTGAAGGGAAGGAAACTAGGGTATGAATCAGTGATTTGGGTCATAAGGAAGAAATAAATAACCAACCAGTACAGAATGAGAAAACAAGAATTGAAAAAATAAATAGAGGAGAAGCTTAGGAATCTCTAACACAACTTTAAACGTGACAATATCTGAAGTATAGGGGGCCAGAAGAAAAGGAAGAGCAATACATTTTTAAAACTGTGTAAACAAGTAACGAAGAAAAACTTTCTTAATTTGGTGAGGGAAAAAAAGCATACAGTTCCAGGAAACACAAAGAGTTCCAAACAAGCGAGACCCGAGGAAGACCACACCAAAACATGTCAGAATTAAAATGCCAAAGGTTAAAGAGAAAGAGAATCTTAGAAGTAGCAAGAGAAAAAGAGAGCTACCTACAAAGGGGTTCCTATAAAACTATCAGCTAATTTCTCAAAAGAAACTTTGCAGGCAAGAAGGGCCTGGCAAGATGTACTCAAAGTGATGAAAAGCAAAGGCATACAACCAAAACAACTCTACCCAGCAAAGCTATCATTTAGAATGAAAGGGCAGATAAAGTGCTTCCCAAACAAGGTAAAGCTAGAGTTCATCATCACCAAGTTATTATTATAAGAAATGCTAAAGGGACTTACCTCAGAAAAAGAGGATTACAATTATGAGCTTTAAAAAGGCAACAAACTCACAACTGTCAACACGAGAATCTAAAAAATAAAAGCAAAAACTAAGTAGATTACCAGAGAAGTAACAGAATCAAAGATATGGGGAACATTTGGAGAGGAGTCAGCTGGGAGGGGGAAGAGGAGAGGGAATGGTAAGTTCAGGGATTGAGAAGCATAGCTGGTGGGTGCAGAATAGATAAGGAGATGTTAAGAATAGTACAGGAATAAGTAAAGCAAAAAAACCCACATGCATGACCCATGGACATGAACTAAGGAGGGTGGCATTGCTGGAGTAAGGAGGGAGCTGGGCAGAAAGAAAAAAAGGGAAAAGAAATTGGGACAAGTATAACAGCAAAATCAATAATAAAAAAAGAAAAAAGAATATTTATAATAGGTTCATTATTCAATATTCAATAAGCATTGAATAGAAATTGAATTATTATGGAAAAAACATAAATGACTTTTTAAATTAATTAATTTTAAAAGATTTCATTCATTATCTTCAGAAAGAAGGTCAGGGAAGGAGGAAGAAGCATCAATGTATGGTTGCCTTTCACCTGCCTCCAGCTACAGACCTGGCTGGAGACCTGGCTTGCAGCCTCATGTGTCCTGGCTGGGAATCGAACCAGTGACCTTCAGGTTCTCAGGCTGGCGCCTTATCCACTGTGCCACAAACCAGGGCCAGAAATAATATTTTAAGCCCAAACATTCATTCAACTAAAATTTCATGGTAAAGAATGAAGTCACATTTAAAAAATTGAAATGCATGTGATATTTACAGGACTTTAAGCTGCTTAAGAACTGTTTTTTAACCTTTTAAAATCAACTTGATTAATGCAAAACTGACATCAATCAAAATACAAACAGTTGGTTAAGTTTTGTCAAAACTGCATGTCTGTGTAACCAGCACTATAACCAATATACAAAACATTTCTATCATCCCACAAATATCCCTCATGACATTTCTTCAATCTCCCCTGCCCCTACTCCAAGATTCAGGTATTCAGTGATCAGCTTCCATCACTATGCATTAGTTTTGCCTTTTCTAGAATATCGTATAAATAGACACTTTATACTTCTTTGTGCATGCCTTCTTTAAGTAAGCATAATGTTTCTGAGGTTTGCCCATTATTATTTACATATCAGTAATTTATACTCTGTTTAAACATAAAAGAAAAATTTTAAAGTAGAATAAAAACAATAAATTTAAATTAATAGAAAATGCACTCCTTTATGCCAGAAAAAATGGTAATATAAATTAAAAGGCATGAAATAATGCATTTATATATATATACACATACATATATATAAAACAAACCACTAAAATTTGATGTCTATAAAGAAATTAGGAAATATTTACAATTACTTTAATAAAATGAATAAAGAAAACTGACATAAAACTGGCAGAAAATGAGAAAAAATAATGACATTTAAAACATCCAAGTTCATTAATAATCAAATTATGCTAACAACACTATTATTTTACTGTGAAGTCATTAATGGAAAACAATAGAAAATGGCCATAATAAATAACCTCGGGATGCAGAGACATAGACATCTTCATATACATCATCCTGCAATCTCTACAGTTTAAATTTGAAATTCTAAGACTCCCTGAAAAGAAATTTTCAAGCCCAGATATTTTTATTGGAGAATTCTACTAACATTTAATAAATAGTTTTACACAGCTTCTTCACAAAATAGCAGGGAGGTAATACTCCCAATTAATTTGTAAAGATAGTATTTTCTCACACCAAAACCAGACAAAGTGTAAACAAAGAACAATGCAAACCAGTATTTCTCATAAATAAAAATGCAAAATCGCCCAGGCTGGTGGCTCAGTGGATAAGACACCAGCCTGCGAACCCAAAGGTCACTGGTTCGATTCCCCAGCCAGGGCACATAACCAGGTTGCAAGCCAGGTCTCCAGTGAGGCCTGTAGCTGGAGGCAGGTGAAATGCAACCGTGCATTGATGTCTCTTTCCCTCTCTGCCTCTCTCCCTTCCCCCCTCTCTGAAAATAATAAATAAAGTCTTTTTTAAAAATTGCAAAATCTTTAACAAACTATAAGCAAATAACATTTAGAAGTACATAAAATAATTATGTACCATGACCAAGTTACTTCTAGGAATCAAGCATGGCTTATATTTACAAATTAAATGCACTGCACACTATTGACATATTTGAGAAAAAAAAATAAAAGCAGTTGTATCACTAATATATAAAAAACATTTGACAAAATTCAATACCCATGCAAAAATTAATTCAAAATGGTTCATGCTTTGTTTTAAATGTAAAAGTATAAAACTTTTAGAAAAAGATATGGGAGTAAATATTTGATGTCTAAGCTTGCTACCAACAGCAAAGCCCACATATTGGTAAATTATACTTTGTCAAAAATTTTAATTGCTAATAAAAATGTTTTCTTTGCGAAGGTACTAATTAATAGGAGGAAAAGACAAGCTATAGATTAGAAGAAAATATATGCAAGTATACATCAGACAAAATGACTACAGAACAGTAAACTACCAAAGAACGAAACTAGAAATTAGGCAAAAACATAAACAGACATTTCAGCAAAAAAGATGGACTGGTGGCAAAGGGCACAAAAAAAATGCTCAACACCATTAGTCAATTGGAAAACTAAAATTAAAATCATGTAGGATATCATTACATACCTATTAGAATGGTTGAAGTAAAAAACAGTGAAAGCACCCAAATATTGGATTAAATGTAGAAAAACTGGTCCATTCAGACATTGGTGTATGTATTGCCATTCTGGAAAAGTGTGTCAGTTTATGGAAACACTAAACATGCAAACAAGCAATTGCAATCCTATGGAAATATCCCAAAGAATAGAAATATACACCTACCCACATACACACACACACTTGTAACATAAATGTTAATAGCTGCTTTATTTGTAACAGCCAAAATTCGTTAAATAACTTAGATGTCCTTCAGTGGATGAAACTTCAATAGATGAACCTTCAGTGGGTAAATGGTTGAACAAACAGTTGTATATCCATACTGGGAAATACTACTCAGCAAAAAGAAGAAAAGAAAAGAAAAAAGAAAGAAAGAAAATCACTTGATATAGGCAACAACTTGGATTAATCTCCATAGATTTAGGGTGGGTGAAGAAAGATAGTCACAAAAGTATACATATGGTAATGATTCTATTTATACATCATTCTTGAAATGTCACAATTGTAGAATTGAAGAATAGATTGATTTCTGCCAGGGGATGAGAACAAGGTGGGACAGGGGGAACATAGTTGTGGCTATTAAACTACAACATGAAGGATTTTGTAGTGACAGAAATTTTCTGTTTTCTGTGTTGATGCCAATGTTCTGGCTATAATAGTATGCTATACTGTGGCAAAGTATCCCCATAGGCAGAAAGTGGATAAAGCACATTGAGATCTCTCTGTATTGTTTCTTATAACTGCATGTAATTCTACAATCATCTCAGGAATGATAGGAAAGCTCCTGGACATACATTACATACACTATAAACTTTATAAAATATAATCTTCATAGGATAACTTAGAGACCTAATGGAAATCTCATAGACTTATATAGCTGGTAGAGATTACTAAAAGTCATCCAGCCTGTATTTTCCTTTCTTTATAAAAACTTATACCTGAATTTATCAAATGACTTTAATTTTTAAAAACACTCTGAGGTTTTATGACATCACTATGAATATATATATGCAGATTTCACCTCTGTGAGAAATGTCTTCTTCACATATATATATTTATATATAATTTAATATTTTTATATAATATATTACATTTATGTATATAAAATCTGCATCATCTGTATTACCACATACCTATTTAAATTTAATATCTTGATATAATGCATAATTAAATCATGTTTATGTTAAATAATGCTATGTTCTGATTCACATTTAAATTATATTTATATAAAATAGTATCTTCAGTAAATCACTTCATATTTTTGGTGTTGGGATGATGTAGGGGAAAGGCAGCAGTTATGATGAAGACTAGCTAGAGATGCTCACCAACCCTGATTCTCTCGCTTTGGTTACAATGTTGAGTCTCTTTTGCACTTGACTGGGACTATGTAATAGATACTGATACGTTTTCCAAACTGATAAAATTCACTTTCAGACATAGCCAAAATAAATAAACAAACAAATAAATAAATCTGGGCTATGCTGTGTTTCTCCCCCTTCCAGTTGGCTGAAAACAAAGGATTTCAAAATGGTGAAGCAAAACCAAGGAAGAAAGAAATCTAAATGCTTAAGTTTCAGGTTGGAGAAATGTGACAGAAAAGAATGCCTGGTTTTCACTGATTTTTGATGTAAGCCAAATAAAACTTTATGCACTAGACCACTGTGATTTTGGTGTTAAATAGATTAACCTTATCTAATAATATAGTTTTTCATTGTTAAAAATAATAGTTTATACATATGGTAAGTTATTATGAAATACAGTTATTTCCTGATTTCCAGATTCTGGAATCTGTAAAATGATTGACTGAGTAATTTCATTTATTTATTTAGTCAAGCATATATTAACCAGTGCAGGCCTTATTTCCCCAAGGCACTCTTGTTGATTTCCTCTCATATACAAAGCCTCATGTGTGGCCAAGTTTGGCTGCTGGTTTTGAGGGTAGAGGATAGCTATTTAATCCTGCGCTCTGGATTGCTTCTTATCTCCATTCACACCAGTCACAAAGATTAACATGTTTTAAAAAATACTGTTTTAACAGCTGAACACATGTGCATAGATTAGGTAATCAGAAAATTCCTTTAAAAATTCAAACAAGATTTTGCTTATTCATCACACTGTAATGAAATCAGTTGCCTAAGAATGTTTCATTGAATTGCTTTATTGAAGCTCCTCTTATTCCGATGTTATGATGCTGCCTAAATAACTCAGTGAATTCCAGAAACCTAAGTATACTACTAAATTTATTTAATAGGTGGACTATTCAAATAGTAAAACTATTTTCGTAAAATGAATGGCTATTATATTTAATATTAAAACAACAGATTCTTGCAGCAATGAGACGGATAAGTCAGATAACCCTAGGGGAAAAAACAAAAAACAAAGAAACAAAAAATCAAACTCTCTAACCTCTTCTCCAGCTGACAGGATAAAGAAAAATTAAGTGTATTCTTCCACCTAAATGTCCATGCTCAAGAAAGTAGCTTTAACCAATTACACTCACGGGTATTTTTATTCCATCCTTCCTCTGCACAGCAGATGTTCTTGATGCCTGTAGTCCCCATAGTCCATGGGACCAGCATCCACAGGAAGCCGTGGTGCTGTTGTGTCTAGTCCATCACGCTGACAATATCTCACCTTTGCCTGTTATGTCTTTGTGTTCTTTTTCTTTCTGCCCTAAGGGTTTGTGTTAGCAACTGGAAAGTTTGTGTAACTAAGTCATGATGGAAATCACTGGGCAGGGAGGGGGGAGTATTTTCACATGTTGGGAAAAAGAGTCCATGGAAAAATATCTCTCCTCCACCAGTCCTCCAGCAAAATCTTCTGAGGCTCACTTCAGGCAAGCTCAGAGGGTCTCCCTCAGGACTGAGGCCCAGTTGAACTTACCTGTAACAGCATCATTAACAAAGCACATCACTTACTGACCTCTCTCTTCTCTGTCTCACTTTTCCCACATCTTTGTGTTTCCAAGGATCATCTCTCAAATAATCTACCTGTGTTCAATTTTTTTGTCTCTGAGTTTGTTTTGAAAAAAATCCAAACAAAGATACCTGCTATATGTAAACAAACAGACATTATTCTGAGTCTAGCATTTTCTTATACTAATAAGATATTAAAGCTATATTTTGGTTATATATATGGTCAGGTATTATATAGAACTCTCAATCTGCAACTTAAAGTGGGAATTAGATATATGTATATTTTTCTATATAAATAAATGCAATGCTTATCATATATATGCCTGCATGTGTATATGTGTAAGTGTATAATATATTTATGCACATATATGTAATTATACAGTATACTTTCTTATTTCAAGATTAACATTATTTTTGGAATCTCCCCAACAGACTTTATCCTTTTCTTGCATTAAGCTCATATCACATGTTACATTAAGGGTCCTAGGCATTAGAGGACATCTATGGTATCCCCAGATATCAGTCTACAAAAGTTAGCACCTATTATCTATAATCTCTATTTCCTTGTTTTATTCAATCCTGTTTTGCTTTTAGACTATGTTGGCCACAGGCATACATTTTGAACTGTCCATTGTCCCATTAAGTTTAGACATATCAAATAGTTATTTCTATTTTCCAGAAATTTTGTCAACTGTCTAATAGAACTCTCTGGATGCACACCAAACTCTGTCAACCTTGGGAACTATGAGACTGTTTCTTTTAACCTTCCTAGATGATTTTTATGACTTTTTCTTCTTTCCTTTTTTCTTCTTTTCTTTTTTTTTTCTGTTTTCCTTCCTTCCTTCCTTCCTTCCTTCCTTCCTTCCTTCCTTCCTTCCTTCCTTTCCTCTCTCTCTTTTTCCCTTTCTTTGCCTGAAAATGGAGAACTTCAATCTCAGTACTCATAGAACAACACAGTATCATATAACATTTTAATATTTAATTTTGTATTATAATTTATTCTACCAGTCAGCAAAACAATTGATGAACATTTAGATTTGTTTTTAAGTATTTATTTTGCTGGATAAACATTTTGCACACACATCAATATTAACTGGTGTTTTTGGTGCTTTTAGTTACTTTGGTAGCTTCTCATAAATGAAATGAAATGAAATGAAATATATCAAAATAAGTTAATAATTTTTATCTGAAAGTCTGATGTATATTAGAGGGCTAGATTATGATTACAAATTTTCAAGGGATATTTTTTCTCTCCGTTATACTTAGTGGCATAGAATCTTGTTACTTCATTCCTTAGAAGACAAGTATAGAATTGGGGGATCCATTTGCACACAGGGTTTGCTAGAGTTTCTTTCCCACCTTTGAAGAGTCCTTGCTTTCACTTCTAGCATTCTCTCCAGTAATTAAAACACAGCTTCTGCTTTATACAGTATCAGCATGCCCTGAAAGCAGGCTCCAGTTTTGGAGTTTGCTTAACCTTCCTGGATTTATGATTCAGGTTCAATTTGGCCTTTGGGAATTTCCTATCTTTTAAAAGATTAACTGTAGGTTTAGAAAAATCATCTAACATTTTGTAGGCCTTATACCTGAAAGATTTTTAAGATATCAAAACCTCCTTATTAGAAGAATGCAAGTGCTAAGCATTAACTGTATATTATTAAATATGGATTTTAATTTGGTATATTGGCAGAGTGCTTTGCTTCTTAAAAGTGTCAATCATTCTTAATCCCAGAGTCAATAGAAGGGAATATATCTAATATAGATAGTATACAATAGCATAGGAATTTAGGAGATAGTATAATTTGAAGCTGGTAAGTTTTGACTGCTTCTTCTATAGAAATTTAATCCTTATTAGCAGTTACATAGACATTGTTAAAAGATCTAAGGGCCAGTCCCTAGAAAGGATTGTTCAAAGGGTTGAACAGGATTCCCCCCAAATTCACTACCACCCAGAACCTTAAAAGGTTACTTAACTTGGAAATGGGGCCTGCCATGTAAGGAAAGGATGGAGGTGAGATCATACTGGATTCGAGTGGGCCCTGAATCCAATGTGTATATCTACCCACAGACACACGGGGGAAAAGACCGCCTGAAAATAAAGCCAGAGTTTTCTATTATTCTGCCACACACTAAAGAATACTCAAGCCACCAGAGCTGCAAGGGAAAAGAAGGGTCCTCCCTAGAGCCTGTGAGGGAGCATGACCCCACTGACCCTCAATTTTGGCTTTTGGGCTTCTAGAACTGTAAGGGAATATATTTTTGTTGTTTTAATCTACCATGTTTATAATAATTTGTTATAGTAGCCCTCATAAACTAATACAGAGAGTTTTCAGAAGACTACAATTTGAGTAAGATCATCTAACACCCTAGATATGAAAGTGTTGGTGGCCCCCAGGGATGGCAGTGGGGTGTGGAGCCCTGTGCAGGCCAGGCCAACCCTGTATGACCAGGCCAAGAATCTGGAAAAGCTGGATGCATACAGGCTCCCATGCTGTAACCGGGGGACCCTGGTTAGAACCAGGCCATGGGAATTTTCTATACAATCTTTGGAGCTAGCAAGCTTCCCTGACTTACTTATTGTAACAGCAGCAGATGTTAAACTTTAACCTGCATGCAACCCCACCCTTTCTATTTTTATGAGCCTCCTCGAGTCCTTGTCAACATCTTGTCCAGCAGACCATACCCTGGAGCAGGACCTCTGCATTCTTTCTATGTGGTTTAAACACAAATAACTCTCATTCTATAAAGCATTCTCCTTTCACAACTATCTATGATGTGTACGTGCATCTCACACCTTGGTTACCCAAGCAAGGGTTTTGGAGACTGAGGCTCAAGGCCTGTTGTCTATCAGACACTGGTCGGCTCTCTCTCCCTTAGCACAAGCTGCCTGGGAAGCGTTCATTTCATCCATGCACTGAGGGATCTCTGCAGATCAGAGGTTCCTCATCATGAAAGTAAGATTTTCACTCTGGAGAAGCAGAGTCAAGTTAACTAGTGTTAACTAGGAAAACAGTAAAGTGTATCAAGGAGGAAGTAGGACTTTGCAATCAGGTTCCCCTTATTGTTATCCTTGCCTCTCCAATTGCTACCTGTGTAATCACACTTCTTTGAACTTCAGTGTCCTAATTTCTACAATTAGAAATTGTCCCTATGTCACAGGTTGTTGTGAGGAGTAAGTAAAATAATGCAGTTAAGGCACCTAACATGACAATACCTGATGCATTATAAAGGCTTGATATGCCTTATTTTACAATTACTATTTTACTACTTCTTCTGCTAATACTATGACATCTTTTCCTTTTCCTTTTCCTCCTCTTCCTCCTCATTTGCTTATTCTGTGTTTATTAAATACTTGCTATATGATTCATACTGTACTAAACCCTGAGGATGAAAAAGCAAACAAAAGAAAAAGTCAATCTATACCCTTCCTAGTTTTTCATTTCAGTTTTGGGGGGAGTGGACCGCTGGGAGAGTGATTAATAGATATGAATACAATTTTTTAATCTATTAGAGGGGAATAAAATATGACATATTTCTTCATTTCTGCTGAAATGTTCCTCCTGCATCACTGAAATCTTATAATTAGTCCCTTTCTAAAGATATCTTTCTCAATTTCTTTATCATCCATGTTCTGTTGAATCCTTCACATACATTTATCTAGCAAAAAAGCATTCTAAGCAGAAAGAACACCAAGAACAAAGGTTGAAAGGCTCCAGCATATACTATATGGAAAACAAATGGCAGAAAGGTCCTTATGAAGATGGTGGATTGAATGAGAGGAGGGGTAGTGAGACTTTAAGTCAGAGAAGAAAGAAGTGTCACATCTTAAAAGATTTTGTGGGCCAATGGAAGTCAAGTATTTGACTTTTATTCTTCCTGGAAATGGAAATCTTTGAAAGATTTTGAACATAACAGTGACATAATATAAATTGCTAACAGGATCATTATGACCTCTCCTTTGAAAATAAACAGGGATAAGTTTAGAAACAGTAAAACCACACTGGGCAGTGGTCACTAAGCAGATAGGACCCTTTTGGTTTGTGCACCACCTCGCTCTGCTTGCTCCGCAGCCATGTCCAATAAAATACAATATGGCCAAGATTGACAGATCAAGAAGTTGAAATTGAAGAAGACAGAAATACAAGAGAAATGCCTGTTTTCAAGAGACAACTGAACAGGAGATGCAAGGAGGTGAATTGTAGTGAGGCCCTCACTGCCAATATGCATTGTATATTCCACAAGCAGTGCCATCCTATTTCGCTTCTTTTAGTGTTTGTAAGATGCAAAAAAACATCAAGTGTAAATGATTGTGCTGCCCCTTTTCACAACACAGGACTACTTGCCAATGAAGGTCACACCTGCCTCCTATCTGCCTGTCAGGCTGGCAGGGGAGCAGAAGAACTTGCATGTTGGTGAAGAAAGTTAGTGGGAGGACAATGAAATCTAGAGTAAAAATCAAGCTGGCCCAAGGTGTCCTGCAGGCTGTAAAATGTAGCTTAACCAGATTACCATTATTTTTGTTTAAATGTTTTTAATTATTGGAATGCACAATTTTTAAAATATGCAAATAGAAAGTTATAAAATCTGACTTAAAAAAAAAAAGAAATAGTAAATCTAGTTTGGGAGACTTCTAAAATAATTCAAGAGAGAAGTAATGGTGGTTGAAGCAGAATGCCAGCAATGGAGCTAGTTAAGAAGTAGCTAGATTTAAGCTATATTTCGAAGGTAGAGGAAGCAGATATTTTTGACACACTGAATATGTGGTATGAGAGAGGTGCCAGAGATGATATAAGGCCATTTAACCCAAGGAGTAAGAATTGTGATTTTTTCCCCCTGAGTTATATTGAAGGTCAGGTGGAAGAACAGGTGCGTATTTTTCAAACAATGAGTTTGAGATGCCTATTAGACATCCAAGTGGTTATGATGAGAAAGCATCTGGCAATATAAATGTAGAGAGATGTAAGCGTAAGCATACAATTGATAGTTTACCTGTGAAGAGACAAAATGAAAACCCATGACAATGATTACAAATAACAAGGGAGAAAGTAAAGAAAATTTTTTTTCCAAAATACGAGCTGCAGGACAAATCATATTCTTAAAAAGTCAGGGTGTTCTTATTCAGAAGATGTGTGCTGTCTTTTAGACATGGCAAAGCAGATACAGTATTTTTCAAAGCATTTCATAAACTTAGATATTTAAGAAAATGTTCTTTTTCTCCATTTTTTGTAAACCCATTTTCAGACTATGTTTCTATAACGAGACCACATTACACTGATGCTATTTCACACTCAGCAGGTTAAACTATGGTTAACTTCAAAGGTACCTCATGCCAAGAGAAAACTGTACCTGCTGTGCTTTCATTGGTTTTCTATATAAAAAGGTTGATATAAACAGGATGATAATCTATAGGTTACTTTCTAAGACAATCCATAGCTATTCCTGTTTTCAGATTTTCATTATGTTTGAAGCCTTTGAAAACCTCTGCTTAAGTATTTAAAAATGAAGGGTTTTCCTCACTTTGAACAATTGTCAGGTAATGTTATACCCCATCTGTTTTGATGCAGATTTTTTTTGTAAAAAAATTATTTATTACACAGTTTTGACTTCTCTCAAAAGACTCTACTCTTTTATACTTCTCTTTTATTGATGATTCTTTGTGTTCAGAATTGTTTTTGCAACGCTGTTCCTGAAACTAGTTTTTAAGCTTTATCTAAAATGTAGCTCATAAAAGATAAAACACAATGTAATGCTGCTAAAAATACAGCATTATTAGAAAACCTAAGATCTGCCTTGGCCAGTAGCTCAGTTGGTTAGAGCATGGTCCCAATATACCAAACTTGCAAAGTTGCAGGCTCTGGTCAGGGCACATACAAGAATCAACCAATGAATGTATAAGTAAACAGAACAACAAATCTCTCTCTCTCTCTCTCTCTCTTTCCCTCCCCTTTCCCCCCAATTAAAAACTAAAGAAACCTAAGATCTAATACCAGTTACTTGTTTTGAAAATTGTAAGTGTGGTTAGATTTATACACCTAAACCCTCTGAACCTTGGTTTTCTCATTTGAGAAAAATTGAATGCAATGATACTGTCAAGTTTGTTTTTATGGCTCTTCTATTTTTTACTTTTAATAAAAGTGAAATATCTAGTTAAATTGTTCCAATTCTAGTGTAAAAGAAGCTAAAAATTGTAACCAAGCAAGAGGAATAAGGATTGGTGAGTATCTAGCTAGTCTTCATTGTAGCTTCTGCACTTCTCCTACCACCACCCTAACACCAAGAATATGAAGTGATTTACTGCACACGGTGCTCAATGTATGTGTAATGGTAATATGAATCAGGACATAGCATAGATCTTCAACATAAACATGGTTAATTTAGTTCCAGTTCATGTCAAGATCTTAATAAATTTAAGTAGGTATATGGAGATTTAGATAAGGATATGTCTCATGGAAACTTGTGTATGTATATACAAGTTTGGCAAATGTATACATATTATATATGTACACACATAATCTTTTCAAAGAATCAGCTCTTGGTTTTATTACTTGTTTATATTGTCTTTCAGAATGTATTTCATTTATTTCTGGACTGATCTCTTATTCTTTTTCTTTACTCACTTTGGGCTTTGATTATTTTTTCTAGTTCCTGTAAGTGTGAGATTAGATTGTTTATTTGAAATTGTTCTTGTATCTTGAGGTATGCCCGTAATGCTATGAATTCTCCTCTTAAGTCTGCTTTTGCACTGTCCCATGGATTTGGAGTGTTGAGTTATATTTTAATTTTTATTTGTATATATAAATATAAAACCTCAAGGTGTTTCCAGAAATGAGCCATCTGGTATGATTTGGGTATAAATTTTTTCTAAGGGAAAAACATACAGGCCCCCTGACTTTATTATTAGTTATATATATAGCTATATGACATTTCCATTAGTCCTCTAAAATTTAGCATACATATTTTATAGTGTAAGTGAAAAATTGCCAGAACCTTTCCTATCATTCCTGGGAATTTTTTTGTAATCAAAGTGTACCAATTTTTGCTATTTTTTCAATTCCTTAAATAGCATCATCAACATCATCAAAACACTGTGGAAGGTTGCCCCTGCCTTGTCTCTTTATGTAGATTGTGAAATACTTACAACAAATTTTTTAAGCCTATAGAAACAACCCTACCCCTGGGAACAAGAGTGATGGTGAATACAGCCCTTGAAGCCCCTTCTTTTTATTCAAATTAGGAAAAATTTCAATGTATTATGATTTACTCTCAAAATGCATAATTTAAATAAACCACAATGACTTGGGGAGTGATATGCATTTAAACAGTTTTTTGTTGTTGTTTTTTTTTTTTTGCTTGCATTTATGATAAACTACTTTAGCAACTGCTGTCTTCTGTGTAAGACTCAACTCTAAGTATAAAAACAAATATATCAAAAGCCCTCTTGGTAGACATTTTATACTCAGAATTACCCATTCTCTCTTAATGTTTTTCTTTTTGTTGTTGTTGTTGTTAGGGGAAGATCTTAGAGTATGTTTCCTTATCCCATGGAAAAATTAAATTCCTCCAGCAACATATGAAAATACTAGTTGCTCTACATACTTGGCATCATGTGGAATTTTTCATATTTTCATTGTAGCCATTCTGTTGAATTTGTAGTGATTTATCAAATGTGGTTTTAATTTGCACTTTCATAGGTGAATGAAGTTGTGCATCCTATTTAACACATTTATTGGTTATTTGGATACCTGTTTATAATATATGTATTCAAATATTTTATTTATTTTCAAAGTGTATGTTTTGTCTTTTATTGAATGATTTTCAGGAAGGAGTTTATTTTTAAACACATTCATTAAATGATATTGTGAGTCAGCACCTGAAAGATGCTGGATACAGATTAGTAAAAAAAAAAAAAAACTAAAGTAAAGATCCAGGGCAGGTGTTTGAATCATCAGAGTGGCAAATGAAACCATGAAAATAGATAAAATGTCATAAAAGTAATATAGGGAATAAGATAAAAAAATAAATGGAGTCCTGGAAAATAACTGGACCCAGATAATGGAAAATAGAAAAGGAGACTAATACATTAACTAAGAATTGCCAGGTAAGAGAGAGGAAGAGCACTAAATATGCTGCTTTACCAGCCTTAATGTTGCTATTGGGGTGATTGAACCCACAAAAGCCCTCAGATCAAATGAGGCTGACCCAACATTCACCTCTACAGAGCCTTCAGCAGATTCCTAAGGGAGTACACCCAAGTTTTGTGCACTTGGCAAACCTTCCTTTATCCCTATTGTTTCTCTGCTACTCAGACGCTCAAACTACAGTTTGCATTAGGCACCAATGCCACTAACCCCATCAACTCTACTCTGTTTAGACTGAAAGTTACCATAGAAACAACAGCCTTTCAAGATTACTGTTTATCATCTGAACTCTTATCCAAAAGGCACTCTGTAATAAAACTAACAGAAAATAACCTCACAGGGTGATCTAATCATAAACTCTTAACTGGGCAGTTACGGTGAACAGTCCTGCCACAGGTCTATAAAAGGTTTATTTTTTCTTTAGGCATGCCCTGTCCATTATTCTAGTACCTCTAGATTAACACACTTTTGAAATACCTAATATAATTTTCTCTTCTCAGAGCTTTTGGAGGGCTTCAAGAAAACACATAAATTTGTTAACTCTCCTGTGATGGATGCAATGTAGAGACTTCCCTGTGTTGCTTTCTCCCACCTTCATGCAGTCTTCTCTGCTTTCTCTCTTTAAGTCCAAATGTATAAAAGCAGTTGCAAAACTGTCCTTCTCTGGAGCATTTGAGAGATTGCTTCCCAGCATGTCCTCGGTTTGGCTCAAATAAACTCGTATAAATGTTCCTGATAGCTTTGAACATTTCTTACTGAAGACAAAACTTTTTCTTTCCTTTGAAAATCTCCTCAAGCCCTAAACCATATTCAGCATATTATTGTAACTATACTTAGACATATCCCTAGCCATTTCCTTCTGAGCAACTTGACTCCTAAAGTATTAGTAAGGTGACTCGAGACTTAACCACATGAGATTTCTTTCTCAAAACAAATGCATAGATGGAGGGAAAAAATTCAAATCTTTTTTCATATTGCTTCTTTCACTTATACCCACCTTCAGTAAATATAATAGACATAGTAATTATATCAAAGTGTCATTTATACCATGCCATCTTGTGCTAAAATCCCCATTATGTCTTTCCTATCTCACTCAAACTAAAACCACAAACTTGTACCATCTTTTTAAATATTTTGATGACTTTTCTATTCCCTGTCCTGTCTTCTCTGATTTCTTTTCCTACTATTCATCTTTGTCATCCTGTTTTAGCCACCAGTGTCCTTGGTTTCCTTAACTGTCCAGTAGACCCCAGCTGCCTAAGGCCTTTGTGGAAGGCTACACTTAAGACCTAGAATCACTTCCCTAAGAATCTATACACTCATTTATGTTCATCTATCAGGTTTTTGGTCAAATGTCACCTCATCAGATAAATCTGCATTGATTATGCCATCTAAAATATTACCCTGTTTCACTCTCTCTTCATATTGCTTTATTCTTCTTTACCCCAAACATTATGAAAGGAGCCTGAGTCAACTGACTTAATGCCAAGAAATCAGAACAGGAGACTGTTGAGCTCATCTAGGGAAGACACAAGAAGGACCTGAACTGAGGTGCTGGGGGAACTGCAGGAGATTAGCGAGGGTTTAGATATTGGTGATACTCAAAGTGAGAATCACAAAGAAGCAACTATAGATACAATATGAAGACCAAAGATGGAGGAAGCAAGCCAAGACAACTGTGGTGATTTAATGGGTTTGTGTTTGCCAAAATGCATCAATGGTGATTTCAGCAAAGGCAAATGAGCATATAAAAAAGCAAGTTTGAAATGATGAGGGAATATAGAAGTTTGTGGTACAAATTTGAAACAGGAAAAACAATTTTTCCCTAGATGGGTTACACTATTTCATACCACTAAATTAAATTATTTTCTTCCAGAGAACTTAGGAATGTCCTGGGAAAAGAGAAAAAAATATTCATATAAATCAAAATATCTTTTACTTCAAGCATCTCTGCAAGTTCTTATAAAAAAACATTTTAAGATGAATCAATAAAGACTACAAATGTATTATCAAAAAAAGAAGAAATGTTATTTCACCAATGGCATAGAAAAATCATCTTTATCACTCATTACGATTTTTTTTGGTAATAAAACCTTTAGCCTTTTAAGCCCTATTTACTAAATATTTATATTGGATGTCCTGAATAATAAATCATAAAGAACTTGCCATTTATTTTGAAGACATACACCTGTTTACTTTTTCTTTGTTATATAGAATTGTTTTCAAATTTAAGTAAAATGAGTTGATGGCTTTAATAGGTCTTTTTCTCTTAAAAATGTGTTTGTGAGTAATTTTTTTAAAATCATGTCACAATATAGGTAGTAATGAAGAGAAATGTTTATATGTTGAAATAGTTTTATAACATTTAAGGCACTGGGAAATATATTGACCTAAATAACTTTGTATGAAGATAAAAAATAAAGGAATAGACTATTCCAGTTATTTTCTCCTATGACTATGCATTATTACTTCTCTATATTAATACCTTTTTAAAATTTCTACTTACTTAGTTATTCTGTATCACCTACCTACCTTTCCATCTATCTACCTATGCTTTTTTCCATATGCTCCAATATTATCTGAAGTCTGAAAAGTTTAAATAGTAAGGTTTCTTTCTCTCTCTCTCATTCTCTCCCTAACTTGTGCTTTAAAATAAGGTAATTTTGCTTTTCAAACTAGTGTTATTTATCTGATTACATGATATTAATTATTAAATAAAAGAATCTTAAATTTTCTTTTAAATTAGAATTGACAGTACACACACATACATGCATATAGCCTGGTTTATATATACACATAAATATAGAGATGGGATTTGATATTTATTTTATAGAAAGAAATTATTCATTGATTACATTTAAAAATATTTTTAGGGGTTCTGGATCAACATATAAAGAACTTGAAAGCCTCTACTGCATCTTAAAAATAAATAAAATGGGTGGAGAAGGGGACAGAAGGGAGTGAAAAGGGGATGGATGTAATATAATAACAATAAAATTAAATTTAAAAATAAATAAATAAAACGGTGAATGTAGTTTAAAAACCAACAACTAGAAAAAAAAAATTAATCAAAGCACAAAGTGAATAGAAGAAAAAATAATAAATATCAGAGCAGAAATAAATGAAATACACTCTAAAAGGCAATACAAACAATGAAACCAAGAGCTGATTCTTTGTAAAGGTAAACAAGTTTTATAAATGTACAAGCAGACTCATGAAGAAAAAAAAAAGAGGACCCAAATAAATAAAATCAGAAATAAAAGAGAAACATTAAAAATTGACACAACAGATATACAAAGGATTTAAAAAAAAAAAAAACACTGCTGCCCTGGCTGGTGGCACAGTGGATAAGGTGCCGGCCTGTGAACCCAACAGTCGCAGGTTCGATTCCCCAGCCAGGGCACATAATCAGGTTGCAAACCAGGTCTCCAGTCAGGTCTGTGGCTGGAGACAGGTGAAACTCAACCATACATTGATGCTTCTCTCCCTCTCGGCCTCTCTCCCTTCCCCTCTGTCTAAAAATAATGAAATAAAATCTTTTAAAAAATTAACAAACAAACAAACAAAAACACTGCTAACAGCTATATGCCAACTAACTGGACAATCCAGACAAAATGGATAACTTCCTAGAAACATACAGTCTTCCATAAATGAACAAGGAAGAATCAGAATATCTGAATAGACCAAAACAACTAATGAAATGGAGCAGTAATTAGAAAAACAAAAACAAAAACTTCCAACAAACTAAAGTTCTTAACTGGGTGGATTCATAGGTGAATTTTATCAATTGTTCAAAGGAGGACTAACACATATTCTCAAACTATTCTAAAAACTTCAAGGGAAGATTACAAGGCTCATTTTACAAAGCTAGCATATGCTTATTCCAAAGCCAGGTAGAGACACAGCACAAAAAATATAGAGGCCAATATCTCTGATAAATATAGATGATAATGTCCTCAACAAAATATTAGCAAATCAAATCCAATGATACAGTTAAAAGACCATACACCATGATCAAGTCGGGTATATTCTGGGGATGCAAGGTTGGTACAATATTCACAAATCAGTTAACATGTTATGACACATAAACAAAATGATGGGCAAATCACATAATTATATCAATAGATTCAGAGAAAGTATTTAATAAAATATAGCATCTATTTATGATAGAAACTCTCAACAAAGTGGAAATAAAGGGAACATACCTCAACACAATTGTGTTGAGACAAACCCACAGCTAATATCATACTCAATGGGCAAATCTATAAGTGTTTCCCTCAACATCAGGAACAAGGCAGGAATGTTTTCTTTCACCATGATTATTCAATGTACTACTGGAAGTACTAGCCATAAAACAGCAATAAAACAAAAGAAAAAAATAAAAGACATACACATGGAAAAGAAAAAAGTAAAGCTGTCACTATTTACAGAAGACATGATACTGTACATAAAGAACCCAAAGCATTCCACCAAAAACTACTAGAACTGATAAATGAATTTACAAACATAGCAAATAAAACATAACATAACAAAAAAATCCAGAAATCAGTTGTATTTTTATACTCCAATAATAAACTTTCAGAAAGGGAAACTAAAAAAAATAATTCCATTTATAATTGTGCCAAAAAACAAACAAACAAACAAACAAAACTGGGAATAAATTTAACCAAGCATAAAAAGTCCTGTACTAAAGAAATTGCAAGACATTGAAGAAAAAATATTGAAGAAGATACAAATAATTGGAAGCATACACTGTGTTCATAGATAGGAAGACTTAACATTAAAATGTCTATACTACACAAAGCAATCTATAGATTCAAAGTAGTTCTTATCAATATACTGATAGCATTTTACAGAGCTAGAACAAATACTGCAACAATTTATATGGAACTACAACACACCCCGTATAGCTACTGCAATCCTGAGAAAGAAGACCATAGTTGGAGGAAACATGCTACCTGATATTAAACTATACTATAAAACCACAGTAATTAAAATAATGTGGCATGGAATAAAAACATATAGGTCAACAGAACCAAATACTAGAGAGCCTAAAATCAAACTCACACCATTATAATTAATACTTTCCACAGAAAACAAGCACATACAATGATATAGAGATAATCTATTCAACAATGCTGGAAAAATCGGAGGGACACATGCAAAAAAAATGTAACTAGACCACCTTCTTACACCATAAAATGGATTAAAGACTTAAATGTAAGACTCAAAACCATAAAAATCCTAGAAAGAAATATAGGAAGCAAGTTCTCAGACAGTCTCATAGCAATATATTTTTTCTGATATACCTTTTAGGACAAGGAAAACAAAGGAAAAAATAAGCAAATGGGACAACATCAAATTAAAAACTTCTTCATAAGCACAATAAACCATCATCAAAAAGAAAAGAGTCCACTGAATGAGAGAACATATTTGCCAATAGTTCATCTGATAAGGGTTTAGTTTCCAAAATATATAAAGAACTTAATACAACTCAACACCAGGAAAATGAATAATCCAATTAAAGAATGGACAAAGGAACTGAATAGATACTTATCCAAAGAACACATATAGAAAATGCTCAATGTCACTAATCATCACAGAGATGTAAATTAAAACCACAATGAGATATCACCTCACATTTGCCAGAGCAAACATCAAGTGATGGCCAGCCAAGATGTGGAGAAAAGGGAAATCTCGCCACTGTTGGTGGGAATGCAGACTGCTGCAGACACTTTAGAAAATAGCTATTCCACTTCTGGGAATATATTCTAAGAATACTACAGCACCAATTTAATATATGTATCCCTGTGTTTGTTGCTGCATTATTTATAATAGTCAAGATCTAGAAACAACCCAAGTGTTCATCAGAAGATGAGTGGATAGAAAAGCTGTGAACATTTATACAATGGAATACCATGTAGCCATAAAAAAGGAATTCTTACCTTTTGTGACAGGATGATGGACTGGGAAATTATTGTGCTAAATGAAATAAGCCAGTAAGTAAAAGACAAATACCATAGGATATAACTTGTATATGGAATCTAATAAACAATATAAATGGATAAACAAAATAGAAACAGAAGCATGGATACATGCAACAGACAGAAAACTGTCAGAGGGAAGGGCAGAGAGAGGACTGGATAAAGAAGATGAAGGGAGTAGCCAAAGAAATATATATAGACACAGAAAACATAGACACAGAAAACAGTGTGGTGATGGCCAGATGGAAGGAGGGTTTAGGGCAGAGCAGATGTTGGCAAAGGGGTGGGGAATGGGGACATCTGTAATTATGCAAACAATAAAAACAAAGGAAAAAAAACCCTAACTATACACTTATTATACAATTCAGCAAGCATGCCTCTTGGTATTTCCCAAAAGAATTAAACACATCCACAAAAACCTTGTACAAAAATGTTTATAACATGTTTATACAAAACTTTGAAACAAACAAAATGTTTTTCAATGGGTTAATGGCTAAATAAACTATGGAGCATCCAAAAATATATATTCTATAGTTAGTATATAGAAAGGTAACTGGTTTCTGTATGTTAATTTTATATCCTGCAACTTTACTGAATTTGTTGATTAGGTCAAAATTTTACTTACTTGAAATGCCCTGATTGTGCCCTAGAATTATTAAAATGCTTGTTTAAGTAGATTTGCACTTACAAACAAAGGTTCACTGAAGAGAAGGGAAATTAATATAAATGAAGATAACACAATAGCTAACAAAAAGAGTTCTTGCTAAGCATAACTAAAGGATACAATACTTGATATTTTCTCATTGGCTTCCTAATTTCATAGCTGAGACAACAAAGAAATACCTGTGGTATTACTTTATTGAACAAATGCAGAGTTAAAAACGGAAGCTCAATATTGGTCTGAGACAATATTGCTCAGAAGCCTAATTGGAATGGAAAATCAGAACTTAAACTATACATTTAGGAAAAAACTGTAATAAGCATCAGTACACATTAGAATAAGAATGATAACATTAATTTAGTTTACATAAGAATAAAATAAGAACAAAAAGAAGCAATCAACATGATTCAAAGCTATATGTAGTAAAAACAACTTAAATGATATGTTGAAAAATGTCATTTTGGTCTACACATAATAGATACAAATATAGGAGGACAGAAATGAAATCTGGGTATTTATCAACCATCTACATAACAGACATAATATTAGATATTCATTTGTTCTATACAACAACAATCATAGATATCATAATCTTCACAATCAAGTTTATGAATTTAATTGCCCAGGGTCTTATATTTAGATTAGATATACAAGAAATTGATAAGAATGCCTGCTTTATCTTGCTCTAAAGTAAACTTCATTACATCATGACAATGTGACATATTACAGTTTTAACCTGCTATAAACTGTTATCTTCATCAGATATTTATAATGGCAACTTTATCTCTAGCACTTAGAATTTTTAAAGTGTTTTTAAAATCAGATTTCTCCCTTACACCAATGAGGAAAAATGTTTAGGATACTGAAGAAACGTAAGGATAAATAATTTGACCAGGCCTGGCAGAGTTGCTTAATTGATTGGAGCAACATCCATGTACCAAAAGGTCGTGGGTTCAATTTTGGTCAGGGCACATACCTAGGTTGTGAGCTTGATCCCCAGCCAGGCCTAGGTTGAATCCCCAGTTGGGGTGTATATGGGAGACAACATCGGTATTTCTCACATCACTATTTTTCTCCCTCTCTAAAATCAATAAACATGTCCTTGAATGAGGATTATAAAAATAACTTGACAAAAGCCATAGGTTTGAATGATATATATTAAAACAAAATATATCATGTCCAAGTACTAATTAAATACTTATGGAGAACACTAATTTTTTTCAGGTCAATTTAATGCATATAGATAAATGATTTTCAACTTTTTTCACTCTCATGGCACACATAAATGAATTACTAAAATTCTGTGGTACACTAAGCAATATATTTGTTTCTGATCTGACAAAAAAATAATAGGTATAATTTTGATTCATTAACAACAGGCAATGATTGTTGTGTTGGTTGTTGTAATTTTTTTCTTTTTTTTACAATCTAACAAAAAAAAGGTCAGTGCCCCTGACTAAATAGTCAGGTATTACATGTTTTAAAAATTCTTATGATACACCAGTTGAAAATTGATGATCTTGGTTGTAGTAAAATTATTTCTCCAAACCTTAAGCAGTAACTATAGTTTTTTATCTTCTAAAATGATGTTTGTAACTTCCATTTAAGTGTTTTAGTGTGCTTTAAAACCACACTGACCTTAAAGATTTGCCTTCCTAATTATTTTAGGAAGACTACAATTCTCCCATCCAAGTACTAACCAGGCTCGACCCTGCTTAGCTTCCAAGATCAGACAAGATCGAACGCATTCAGGGTGGTATGGCCGTGGACTGAAGGCTCCTATTTCTAATTTCAGTATCCAATTAGGTGATAGAATTCAAAATGGGGAGTGGGGCTGGGAGGAAAGGAGGGGCTATATTTTTATTGCTTCATATTTTTAGATTTTATTGCCACATTGAAATTTCAGCTACGATATACTTATATAAATTTAATTCTTTGCTTCACAATACATTGAGTGCCTTCCTCATATTATGGTTTAGAGTCTGTCTTGTGTTATAAAGCATAAAATAGATCCATAATGTATAAGATAAATAATTAGTAAGTAGATTCAAAAGAATCTATAAACATGATTTTAATAGAAAATTTCTATTTAAATAAGATTAGAACTCATTTAGGTCTGATTTTAATATTAAAGATATTTATTAATAAAAAATAGGTTAACAAGAATCCTTTCAGAAAATAACCTAAAGAAATGCATGCTTTCAATGATGCCGCTTTTAAATCAAAGTTTCAGTAGAATAAATTTTATGCATTACTGTTTATGTTAAGAAGAATTTAAGGAAACACTCTAACAAAACTATAACAAATAATACATCATTTGTTGATAATTTTAAGCATAATGAGCACAATGGGAAATTAGGGGAGGAACATTTTAATATTTTTATGTAAGATATAAAAATAACTTTAAATTTAAAAAGATAGCAACACTGATTTAGGCCATCATCTCATCATAAAGGCATGCAATAATAGAATGCATGAGCTGAAGAGAAGTCTATATTATTTTTGTGGGGATAAAAATGAAGAAAGAAATATATTCTGTCAGATAGTTAAAATATGTCACCTAGAGGCCATAGACTTTTGTCAAGCAATCTAATTTTATAACTGACTTCTCTTATCCAAATCCTTTATCAACTGATTAACCCAAGATATATTTTGAGCAATGCAGGAAAAAAATATAACACTTATATTTTTACTATGGACCTAATGCTTATCTCTAGAGGATTCAAAATATAATAAATTTTTACCTTCATATAATCCATTTGAAAAGATTTCTGAGCAATGTTACCCCATAGCAATAAATCTTTTTTATATGGTTTTTCCACAAGTCAATGTAGTTTCAGCAATTTAAATAAGTTCTGAATTACAACATTAACCTAAATCAAAAATATTACATGAATGTACTGTGAGAAAATAAAGCATTGCATAGAATTTTAAATATGGCAGGTTATTAATATATTTTATAATTAAGCATAAATTAGTTTAAATTAGACTAATAAGAACTTTGATAAGAACTCTAACCTTGGTGGAATTTCCAGTGCCAAAAAGGGCAATTAGCTTCATTTAACAAGTCAAATGGAAACCAGTCACATTGAGACAAGAGATAATAGTGTTTATTTCAGAGATATGGTGAACATACAAATCAAGTTTAAACATGTGCAATTAAAATCCATTTCTTTGCTTTGTATTTGCTTATAAAAGTTATAGAATGAATTCTAACAGTGCATTGAAGTATTACATGGAACAGTGGAAGCCTATTATTGTCAGTTAACATGAATATAAAGACTTGACAAAAATTTTGTCAATTTTCTAATCATAAACATTAATCTTTGAAACTAAGTGTACTTTTTCAAGGTAAATCTTTAGGTTCTTGAGCATTCTTTCAAACAGTAACAACACCAACAAGGACAGGACATTTCCTACTTTTTCATAAACACGCGCTAGGTAAAGATATCTAATAGATAATTTAAATTAGAAAACATACACACATTCATTAAATAGAATAGACAAGAGTGAACTGAGACCAAGGTAATAGTGAAGATCAGGGGTGCAGCTTAAGATGTTAATTAGCTGCAAAAGTCCTTACGTAAAAGGTGAAAGTTGATTTTAAGAGAAACCAGGGTATGTCGCTTAACAACATAAGCAGAATGGAATCAGAGACATGAAACAAGGGAGCACATTGACAGTGACAGCGGGGGTTGGGGGAGAGTAGGGAAAGGGTTTAGTAGAGGAGCTAGTGTGAAAGATCCATGGACTTGGACAAGGAGAAGCTAATTGACTGTGGGAGAGGGGGTACAGAGGGTGGGGCAGGGGAGAGCAATGAGGGAAAAATGAAACAATTGTATTACAACAATACGTTTTTTTTTAAGTTTTTATGTAGATCTTTTCTTCTACCATAGGTTTATGTTTTGGAAATTTAAGAATTCTTAATGGTTTCCAGTTTATAAGAAGTACAAAAAAAAATTAGTGGAGAGTAAAAATATTGCTAATTCTTTTTAATTAACCTGCACAAAGTTTTACTCAGGTATATTAGGCTAATAATTACACAGGTGGATAGTAGGAGAAATAATATTTATTTATTTATTTAACAGGAGCAATCTTTTATTTATTTATTTATTTATTTTTATAAGATTTAAAATTTTATTTTTAGAGAGAAGAGAAGGGAGAGAGAGATAGAGAGAGAGAGACACATCAATGTATGGTTGCCTTTCACCTGCCTCCAGCTACAGACCTGGCTAGAGACCTGGCTTGCAACCTGGTTATGTGCCCTGGCTGGGAATTGAACCAGCAACCTTTGGGTTCACAGGCAGAAATAATATTTAAAAAAATCAATTTGTTTCCTCCATGTCCAGGTAAAAGACATGGAGGAAAGAAAAAAGGAAGATGAGCTGAATTGTTTTCCCTCACAATTTATATGTTGATGTCTTACCCCCAAAACCTTGAAAAGTGCTCTTTATTTGGAGATAAATGATGAAGTTAAAATAAATTCATAAAGTTAAAATGAGGTCATTTGGGTGCATCCTAATCCAATCTCTTCATAAAAAAAGAGAAACTTGGGGACAGATAAAGAGAGCAGGAGAATACCCAGTGAAGATTCAGGCAAAGATCAGGGTGATGCTTTTTTACAAACAAAAGAATACCAATGATTACCAGAGCTGCAGAAGAGGCGTACAATGGATTATGTCTCACAGCTCTCAGAAGGAATCAAACTTGCTGACACCTTGACCTTGGATAGCTAACCTCCAGAACTGTGAGACAATACATTTCTGTTGTTGAAGCTACTCATTTTGTGGTACTTTGTCCTCTCAGCTCCAGCACAAGTGTATGCAGTGTGGAAAAGGAAACCCAGTCTCAAAGTTAATTGGCAAATAAGCCTTCAGAATAAGCCTGCTTTAAAAAATCTTTATCTGAGAATAAGTAGGTATTTTGTAATTTTAGAAAGGATAAGGTTGCTTCTTCTCCCTGAAGAGTGTTAATCTATCCTATCTTCATTTTTAACAATTTATACCTCTTTATAATTTTCTTGTCTAACAGAAAAGTCTTTATTTTTGCTTTGACTACCATATTGGTGTTCAATTTCAGTTTCTGAATTTCAGTCTATTTAGTAATTTGGACACAATTTAAATGTGTATTTTTTTTTAGATTTTATTTATTATTTTTAGATAGAGGGGAAGGGAGAGAGGCAGAGAGGAAAGAGACATCAATGTGTGGTTGCCTTTCACCTGCCTCCAGCTACAGACCTGGCTGGAGGCCTGGCTTGCAACCTGGTTATGTGCCTTGGCTGGTGAATTGAATCCACGACTTTTCGGTTTGCAGGCCCGCACCTTATCCACTATGCCACCAGCCTTAGTTTTTCTTTATTGTGCCAGAAATCATGTATAAAAATGCAAAAAAAAAAATGCAAGTGGGTTCTAACAATTAATTATAATGCAAACCACCACACAGCAGCCCAAGATACAGCAAAGAAGATTGCTAGGACCTAGAATCTGCTGTTGCATCCTTACCTAGTCATAGGTTCCACTCTTACCTCTCTTTATCTCCTTTTATGGTAATGAATTTTTACTTTTGCTTATTACTTTATTTCATGAATTCATTTGTAAGCATCATCATTAAATATTATTTCCATTTGATTTTAATATAGCTGTATCCATTATTTCATATCTTGCTTTTTAAACTTGTTTTTATATCTGTAGTCCACTAATTCTAATTATTATAATTCTAATTATAGAATAATTCCAATTATTTTTTATTTCACTTTTTATGGATGTTTGGTATTACCAGTTTGGGGCTCTAAAAAGTGATGATGCATTGCCCTGGCTGGTGGCACAGTGGATAAGGCACCAACCTGCAAACCCAAAGGTCCCTGGTTCAGTTCCCCAGCCAGGGCACATAACCAGGTTGCAAGCGGGATCTCCATTCAGGTCTGTGGCTGGAGGCAGGTGAAAGGCAACCATACATTGATGTTTCTCTCCCTCTCTGCTTCTCTCCCTTCCCCTCTCTCTAAAAATAATAATAAAGTCTTTAAAAAATAAATAAATAAAAAGTGATGATGCTGTAGTCATTGTTTATACATCTCCTGGTACACATGTGCATGAGATTTTTCTGGGAATATACCTATAAATAGAATTACTAGGTCAAACAGTATTCTTTATTAAATTTACCTACAAGAACATGAGACACACCCTTGCTTTATTTAACAAGATGTCTCAGACTCATCTTGATTTTTTACTTGGACTAGCAAATGAAACAGGTACCCTACCAAAGATCCTCTTTAGGATACAAGACTTTAAGAAAACAAAACTGGATAATAAAGGCTGCTCATTACCTTGTTTCATATGTTGACTAGAAACCAGCAAAATGAGAAGGACAGAGCAGAGAAATTATCTTTTTCTAAAAATAAAGATCCTAGGTTTAAGTTGACATTTCCAGTACATCTCTACTAAGTTTCATTTGCCTTGCTGTAATCAGCAGAATCTCTAGTACAATGCATAAGAGCATGAATCCTAGAACCCAGTTCCCTGGTTTCAAATCCAAGCTCCACTATAGCAGTATATTACATTTTCTATATAGATTTCCAAATATATTTTAAACTGTCTTCTTATATATAAATTGCAAACAAGTCTTAATTTTATTAATAACATTTTAATCAACAAAACAATTTAAGTAAGGAGAAATATTATTGAATTCAGTAGTTTCTGATAATTCTCAGACTCTCTTGAAACAAAGTTCTAGAAGGCAAGAACATGAAACGAATAATCCATAAAATGAATCAAGGCATAATCAAAGAAAAGTAGGGAAAGAATCTGTTTTTGTACTTAATTCATTTCTGAACTCTAAATCATGCAGGCTTCAATTATTAAGTACTTTATGTGTTAATATTTTGAAATGAAAGATTTGCCTCTTAATGTGAACCTGCAGTTCATCATCAAGTGTGGAAAGTAATATGTTTAGTTTACTTCTCTATCCAGAGAAGCTAGTTCTCTATCTATGTTTTCTGTTGGCACATATTAAAGAAAGATTTAGGGGGAAAAAATGTACTTCTTGTATGAAAACATGGCAGAATGTCAAAGGGTTGAAGTATTGAATCTTCTCCTAAAGCACTAAATTTTGCTGGAAATTGAAATATTTTATTTTGGACACCTCAGGTATATTAATTCTCACTATAAAACCTGATACATATTCTTAAAATAAAAGTGAGCTGAACATAATTGAACTAACCTCAACAACATAGTATTCAAAAAAACATAATACATTAAAAAAATTAAAATATTAAATCTAAAAAGCAGGCCCTGGCTGGTGGCACAGTGGGTAGGTACCAGCCTGCAAACCCAAAGGTCACTGGTTCGATTCCCAGCCAGGGCACATAACCAGGTTGCAAGCCAGGTCTCCAGCCAGGTCTGTAGCTGGAGGCAGGTGAAAGGCAACCATATATTGATGCTTCTCTCCTTTTCTTCCTCTCTCCCTTCCCCTCTTTATAAAAATAATAAATAAAATCTTTTTAAAAAATTAAAAAATAAAAAGTATAAGAAACTTTAAAATTATCTTATAAGGTAGTAACATTATTTATTTATTTATATAGCATTTTTCCCCATTATCATTTAGTCTCTTAATACCCACCTTCCCACAGCAATCATCACACTGTTGTCCATGTTCATGAGTCTTTTTCCTTTTTGCTCAACCCCTCTACCCCCTAACTCCCTACCATCACCACCATCAACTGTCATCCTGCTCTCCATCTATGGGTCAGGCAACATATTCTTTGTTAGTTCAATTCGTTCATTAGATTCCACGTATGAATAAAATAATCCCATCCAGGAAAATTTTCAGTCAATATCAAAGAACCAGGAAAAGTCTTGTGTAGATAGAAAACAAAATAAAAACAGAGACTCCTGATCCAACAGAAGAGAACCAGAAAAAGCCTTATTTAGTAGAATTAAAGCAACTCTTTAACATGCTAGAAAAGACAAATGTCTGTATCACTGGATTAGGAGTTGTGACTCAGCAACTTGGGCTCCATTTTCCCAGCCAGAAAGGACAAAAAGGGCCTAAGGAGCAGGCTCAGAACACTTGGGTAAAGACATCAGGGTCTGAGGGCAGTCACGTCAGCACTCGTCTTAAATCATGCTACCAGAAACTGCCAAATTAAAATAAATCTGGACGTAGATTAGGTCCAGATTGGGTTTAGTCAGAGGAGTCTACTCCAAGAGGGAAAATGCTCAAATCTCATGAATCCATAAACATCTCCAAATGAAACTGTGTTTTTCTCCCTCTTCCTCTTCCTTCCTTCCTTTCTTTGTTTCTTTCCTTCCTTCCTCTTCCTTCCTTCATTTTATTTTTCTTTCTTTCCTTCCTCTCTCTCTCTCTCTCTCTCTCTCTCTCTCTCTCTCTCTATCCCTCCCTCCCTCTCTCTCTCTCTCTCTTTCTCTCTCCTTCCTTCCTTCCTTCCTTCCTTCCTTCCTTTCTTCCTCTTTTTCTTTATTTTACTAGGGTAAAGGAAGAGCAAACAGAAATAGTAGTAGAATCCTCTCAGGGGCAGCTGCATAAGCAAGAAGGGATGATCAATGGGGTGTGATGAGAAAGGATCTCCTTTATTGAACTGATTCCTATAACAAACTCACAAAAGGGGCACATTCTGGTTTTTTTTAAAGAGCTTGCTTAGCCTTGGGGGAACAGAGTAGAGGATAACAGGGAAGACAGGAACCTTACTAAAGTTTAGTTAGACAAAACAAAAGGTAAAAGAGAGTCAATGATCAACATTTACTCACCAGTTTTGATTTTTCCTTCTTTTTTTAAGTTTTTCAGTTTAGTCAAAGGAGCCATTTAACACCTACAATTTGTGTAACAGCCATGGCCACCACAGTGATCAATAATTGTAGAGAGTTGATCTGCCTGCAACTTGCCATACACTGGTCCTGTCCTCCAACGAGGTCAAACAAGTGTGAAGAACAGATGAATTATCAGTGTCCCACTTACAGTAAGTAAGGAGTTCATTTATGGGTCATTAAATGTGTAACACTTTAATCTCAAAATTGCATCTGCAGGTGATGTTTCTTGGAGCATTACCTGGTACCCATGACTCCCTCAGTCAGGGTACTGGCAAAAAGCATGAAACACACAAATAGAATTTGTTACTTTAATACAGGGCTATTTCTAGAAGCATGTGGAAATTTTTAGATAAAACATAGCAATGTGTAGGTAGAATGCAAGATCTTGAAATATTTAAAAACTGTTATTTCTAGATGTGATGTCCAAAGAGAGTGAGGCCACAAACTGATGTTAAGAGAGGTTACCAGAGGGGTCTATCCATCCATCTTATTATTTTTGCATTTCAAATTATGGTATATAGCAAATATCAGTATATTTCAACATTAAACAATATTATTAACTAGAGCTCAATATTTTGGGAATAAAATTTACATGTACTGAAATATACTAATCTTGTTAAGTATATTATTCAATGGATTTTTACAAATATCTACACTGTGTAACTTAAAGTTATCATCAGCTAAGGATTATGTTATTAAATAAAAGAAATAATATTTCATAGAAATAGTGATTAAAAATGGAAATGTTATTGTGTGAAAAACTAAACAAAACAAAGGCAACTTTGAAAAGTTTATAACTCAAACATCTTAAAACAATAGTAGCAAAAATAAAAAGTTTTAAATATATACTGGTTTTCATTTATCAAAATGAAGAGAATTTCTAAATATTAACCAAAATATTCTTTGATGTTATTGTAGCATGAGGCTTTTTAGGACACAGGGGTGTGGAGACAGAGAAAACACTAAAAAGCACCTAAGACCTCAGTAAATAAGCCTTTCTAGAAGTTGGTTGTTTGTTTACATTCAATGACATAACAGAAGAGAAATATGAACTATAATTACAGTTATTTAAAACAGAGTATGTTTTATTTTTGTTATTTTTCCTTTTCTAATTTTCTAATTGGTAAGTTTTCTAATTAAGACAAATAAGCAGGGTTGATTCTAGACTGATTAGCTTTATTTATTGTTAATATTCAAATAAACAAACTTTGAATAACCAGTAATGGTTATTCAAATGGTTAAAATAAAATAATGGTTAAAATCAAAAAGAACATTCCCAAGATTTTAAAAATATTATAATTAGAAATCAAAAATCTAGATTATTTGCTTTTACTTCAAGAAAGTCAGCAGTCAAATTTTGTGTTTTTTAATGGGGTTGATGTTGGAGAAATACCTTGAAAACTTATTTTATTTTTGTTTTATGCTGTTTTGAAGGATAAAATAGATTGTTCCTGTTGTAGATTAGGCAATAAAGAAGATACAATTTTTGCTCAAATAAAAATAATTTGCACATAGATACTAAGATCTGCTCTTACTTTCCAGCAGCATTTATATTATTTGTTAGAATTGCTATAAAAAAGAGTATACTACAGACTTGGTGTTTTATTTAATTTAATTAATTTATTTACTTATTTATTTGAGAGGGGAAGTGAGAAAGAAAAGAGAGGCAGAGAAACATTTATCAGTTGCCTCTTGTATGTGACCCAACCAGGGACCAAACCTGCAACCAAAGCATGTACCCTGACCCAGGAATCAGACCCATGAATTTCAGTTTAAACAACAGATTTTATTTTTTCACAGTTCTGGAGAACAGAAGTGCAAGAAGAAAGTATAAGCAAAGTCAGTTTCTTATGAAGGCTATCTTTTTGACTTATAGATAGATATCTGTCTTTAGCCTGTGTCCACACATGGTTTGTTCTCTGTAACTCTGTCTAAATTTCTTATTTTTTTAAGATTTTTTATTCATTACTTTTAGAGAGGAGGGCAGGGAGGGAGGAAGAAATGGAGAGAAGCATCAATGTGTGGTTGCCTTTCACCTGCCTCCAGCCATGGATCTGGCTGGAGACCTGGTTTGCAACCTGGTTATGTGCCCTGGCTGGGGAATCGGATCAGCGACCTTTGGTTTGCAGACCAGCGCCAATCCACTGTGCCACCAGCCAGGGCTAAATTTCCTCCTCTTATAAAGACATTGGTCATACCTAATGACTTATCATAATGACATCATTTTAACCTAATTATATCTTTAAAAATCCCTGTGTTCAAATACAGTCATATTCTGAGGCACTAGGGGTTAGGGCTTCTTCAGATGGATTTTGGGGGAACACAAATGAGCTGCAAACAGTGCTCATTATCATGTAAATCCTATATCAACTACATGCCAACAATAAATAACAAACTGCCTAATAATTAATATTTCTATTGCTATAAATTTTTATCTCCTGAGGCTATTTCCTTATTATTTCCAAAGTTTAAATGTGGACATAGATACAAAAAAATATTTCCAGTCATTATCAATTATCTTTTTTCCAAGTGTCTTTTATCACTATGTGACATAGTATTGTTACAACTCAAAATAAACATGATACGAGGTTATTTATTAGCAGAAATAATTGGAGAGTGTGTGATCATTTGGATAATTAATATCATAAAATTTGTTTTCACTTGCATGTTCATGAAATTGAGAAATCACTCTTTCCATTATTTATAAAACTGTTTAATAATTTACCACAATTTGAATGTACAAACAACTTAAAATCTACACATCACCAATAATGTGGAAAAAACAAAATCTCTATCTTTTGAGATATTAAATAGAAAATAAGTATACATATAAAAGAATAGACTGTATTCTATTCTCCAGAGAATAAAACCAAATGTTCTCAACGGCATATAATTGGAATTATTTTATGCTAAATTGGGAAGTAGTACAAATTTCTAAAAACATTGGACCAAGAAAATTGGAAATGACTTAATAAGCAAAAATGACTAAAAGGCATTATTTACAGAACGTTTTAATATATAAAATATTCAATTATTTGGCAATGATCAAATATATTTAAAATATATTTCATTTGCTTAAAAGAGTATACTATGTACAGCATAGGGAATTATTCAATGTTGTAATAGTTATATATAGTGCCAGGTGGGTACTTGAAATACTGGGGGTACCACATTATAAAATATATGATTGTCTAGCCACTATACTGCACACCTGAAATTAATATAAAATAACAATGAATGTAAACTATAATTTAAAAAATGAAATTTAAATAAATAAAACAAAAAAGTAAAATATTTAGGTAAATCTCTCAAAAGTTTATCTGTACAGAGATAAGCATCCACAGAAAATTTTAAAGATAATTTCCAACTTTTTTGAAATAAATTTTTACTTTTACGTAGAAGAGTTGACGTACAATTTATCAAGCTTTGAAAAATACCAATGTTAATTTTTTTCTTATTCTACCTCCAATATTGTGTTTCATAGAGATTTTCCTAAAATAATTATTTTTTCTTTAATGACACCCAGTATTTTTCTCAAATTATAAAGCAGGAATCAACATGCATACACATCTCAGCTATCTGTAGGTAACTGCCTACACAGTATTTAAGTCTCAAATGTTTGAAAAAGGAGCAAATAATTACATTATATTCTTTAACTTTCTGTGAGAATTAGATTTTATTAAAATTACATTCTGAAATAAATGAAAAGTATGTTTATCTAAAGTCAGTACTCACTAAGCATCTCACATCAACTGGTATAAAACCAATTAATGTCTTAAATTTGTCAATGTTCCATTTCAAATACATTATATACACAATAGTGAATATTTAAGTATACCTTTTAAAAAACTTGATGAAAATTTTTTATAATATTTTGTAATTGAGTAAATCTTTTAATTAATGTTACATAAATAATGTAAAATAAATTAAATAAGTTTTAACTGAGTTTTAAACTGTTAACTAGAATGTTAAAAGTACATGAATATAAATATAATATCAGTAAGTATTACAATCAATTTTTACTCATATTTTTATTAGTTTGTTGTCATTATTGAGGGTTACAATGGACAAATATGGCAATAATTCAGAAGAATGAGTTTCAAAATGCTGATCTTTAATATAGCTATCAATATATTTGCTCTGTAACATCTTGGGCAAGATGTTTCAAACATATTAAAAGTTTTAGTAAAAGTTTAGGGGGAACAGAATAAAAATTTAATTACAAAATGAATCCACCTGAGATCCACATTCAGTCAAACACAAGTGTCAAAATATGGCTCTGTTTTCATGACGCCATTCCAAGGACTTGGTGCCCAAGACAAAAAAATGTAGAACTTTCCATGGGCTTTGAATATGAAACACTGATTCTCCTTTCTCAAAACGGTCAAAACAATGTTCATTTAAACTATTCTTTTAGGAAGAGATGATGTGGGCAAGGATAGTTAAGAGGAGAAACAGTATAGTTACTCTCAGACACTTAAGTTACCTGGAGATGTCTCTAATACTGAAGTGTTCTTTCTATAGCTCAAGGAAAGCTTTGACATTTGGTAGACTTACATTTAAACTAGAAATTCTACAAGCAGATTGAAGAAGAAATTACCATGCAATGGATATAAGATTCCTGAAATATTTTTAAAGCTACATTGTAGAGTAATAGAATAGGGAATCCTACAAGCCACACATATACACACTCCTACACACACACACACAGAAAGAAAAAAAAAATGGTGCTAAGACACAGTCAATAAATTGAGCAAGCTCCCATTTGTTAAAATAAAAAAACAAAGCAAAAAAAAACAGCCATTAGTTGATTGGTGATGAATTGGTATTTATCTCTAAGATTTAAGTATACCTTTTGAAAAAACAGTGTTCATTGTCATGTAAATCCTATACCAACTCCATGCCAACAGTAAATTAGAAACTACTTTTTTAAAGTTATTTACTTGTTTAAAAAAAATGACTTACTTGCAGTATCAAATGACCTAGAACAAACCAACTACGTAGCAATAAGTTTCTTAATATGACTTTAAGGAAGACTTAAGCTTTCATTTATACGATTTTTTATTTTTTAGTCTAATAATAGGATTATACATGACACTAAACATATAAACCAGTATGAGGTCCAAATGTTTAAAATCACTTTCCAACATGCATGATGTTTTAGTGGCATCATGCTGTAAATCTATAGCATCAAGAGTATAGATATCAAGAGTTGTAATCAGTTTCAAGATAGTAAGAAACTACCAAATCAAATTGTATTTACCAAATTTGGGGCTTGAATATGTTTTATATTGTAATTTCTTGAAATATACTTATTACCTGCTTTCTTGCTTTGTCGTGATCTATAGTATCATCTTCTAATATAGTACATGATTTACTTTTATTTTGCATCTTATTGCTCACCAACTAGCATTTATGCTTCTTGAAGTAAAAGATTTTTTTGTTTATTTTGATAATTGCTGTTAGATAACCAGAGTCTAGAAGAATATCTGGCACAAAATAAGCATTTACACCATGTGAATAAAATAAAGTGAATATAAAGATGTAGAAAGAAAAAGCTATTCAAAATTATTTTATCTGTTATTTATAAGATTCTATTATTAGAGACCAGGTCTATTGAATTCTGCAGGTCAGAAGTCTGATTTGGGAAAATTTCAAGAGGCACTGAGATTAATTTTGGCAACCTCTAAAGCCTCCCAAACTTGCTCTTAATCTGTAGCTAATTATACAAATAATGTACTAAAGAATTTTGCTACCTGCCAATTAACCACAATGGCTGTGGAATGTGCTCTGAATTTTTAATTGGTTGTGGTCATCTTCCATGGAGGCGTTTGAAGACATGCACAGCTACAGACACTAAGGAAGCCCAGACAGACCTGGATCTTAGCTGTATCTGTAGCCCACATGGTATTATCTTTATGTATGCCAGGCACTGTTCTGTGTGGCCAGGAAACTCTAGAAAAAACAATATACATATTTATATTCACTGCTTCTAGACATTAAACAGCTTTATGCCTCACGTATTACTCAAAAACTGCAATCAAGGAGTTTATTTCATGAAATGTGAGTGGAGTTTTCAAGTTCTGCTGGAAAACTATTTTTAGGCTGTTTTAAGATTTTATTTTCCTAAGCTCTATCTTTTGAGTATATTTTCACAGAGTACCTAACCCAACATAGGTAATATTTATGTATCTCTAAGGAAACCTTGATAGCACTTATCTCTGCTTACTGAGTGTATTTTACCTAAATGAGCCTAAATTCCCTGGGATTCAGGCTCAGGGAGCACATGTAGAATCCTGGGTGTCCTTGGGAATGAGGGGTCAGGTGGACATTTGGAAAGCCCCAGCCTCATCTGTATGCTCAGTCCAGTTTATAATTTGCCATGATCACAGGGGAGATGGGCATGTGTTTGACTTTTAGACGAGTTCACAAAACAAAGGAGCATAAAATGTTTCCCATTGTTTATGATGTCAGTGATTACGATGGATAGGAAAAAAGGGCCAGTAATGTATTCTACAAACTGTCAGGAACAGTTCCTAACCTCTCCAAGGCCTCCAATCTACTAATCAGTAAATATACATATAGATGATAACTTATTTTTAAAAAACATATTTTCTCTCAGAACGTGGCCAGATCTGCTCAGTCTTTTACCAGATGAACCTGGGAAAGAAATATGATGAAGCTGTGGTCTATTCGAACTCTCATGGTAGGCCATTGGTCATAACCTTAGATCAGGAATTGTCTAGCTTTCCATCCCTGGTATAAATTGGTCTGTTTGATTTGCTCCTTCCTGTGTTCATTTGCCTTGACTCTCACATCTGCTGTCTGTGACAGTAACCTGTACTGAGATACAAATACACCATGGGGCGAATCCAAGAGACATACTGGCAAACAGTTTCAAAACAATAAATGTATAGTTCCCTAAATTTCATGTGTAGTTTTTCCTGAACTGCATCAGAATTCTCCTGTTGTCAAGGCATCATGCAGTTTCTTTTTTTCCATTCTCTTTCAGAATCACGCTTCTCATGCTCGACAAAAGAAAGGGTGCCTCTCACTCATCCTAAGTCTCACTGCATGCTTTGCTCCAGGTTGCTAATAAAAGCTCACGGTGCTAAACAAAGGCAGACTTTGAAATGAAAATACACTGTGGAGGAACCCTCATTAATCACAGAATGTGAGCATATTCTAGGACTTCTTGTGTTTTTCTGTCTTACACATTTGTGTGTGTGTGTTAAGGGCAAAATATGAAAATAGAAATTGGCTCTTTTAACTTGTTTCTGGATATTTGGATTGCAAATACATTGCAAAGTGGTGCAAAAGGAGTAAAAGACAAACTTTCCTCTTCTATCCGCCAATTAGTATTAACAATTGGAACACTTGTAAGAAAGAGTTCCGTAATAGGCTACATACAGTGTTGCAAATAAATATTAAAGAGGGTGGTCTTTGTGCTTTATGTTAGGATAGGAATATTTGAGACTTGTTTTTTAAAAAGCTGAGAAGTAACCCATCTGTAGTAATAAGTATATCCTTGTTCTTTCTTTATTCTTACCATTTTATATGTCAGAAATCTGTGTAGACTTTCATTTGCCCATATCTTTTTCTGAGTCTCGTTTGCATATTTTTCTGATTTGAAGGTGGAGAAAGTTCAAAACTTCACATATAGTTTCAGCAGATACTACAGTTTCACACACATGCATGTGCATGTGTGTGCATGTGTGTAGATACATATTTCTGCTTCTTTGTACAAGGCCACCAAAGCTTGAGATATATAAATAAAAAAATCAAAATAAACTTTAGGTATTCTTTTTTATTATGTTTCCTATTTTCTATATCAGAGTAATCCTACTTCTTTCCCTTTGTGCTCTAGGAAGAAACATTTTCATTTACATGCCCATCACCTCTAAACTCTGAAACTTTCATCTACCCCTAATATTGTCTTTGTATTTATACCTGATCCATGTGTGTGACGGTCACTTTGAAGTGACAGCTTTTCTTGGCTTAATACTCAGTTACTTGAACAAAAACTAATCTGAGTGCTGCTAGAAATATTATTAAATATGTGATTAACATCTGCAGTTGACTTTAAGTGAAGGAGACCATCCTCAGTAATCTGGCAGGCCTGACTCAACCAGTTGAAGAACTTTAAGAGCAGGGCTGATACTTCCCTGAGAGAGATGCTCCTCATCATCATCATGTACCCTAGAACTTTCAGCCTGCCTCTCCTGACAACCTGCCTCACAAATGTCAGACTTGTCTAGCCAGCCCCACAGTGACAGAGATCCATAAAATCTAGATCACTTTTCTAAGGAATGGTTTAACAAATTATTGCAAAAGCATGGCTTACAATAACAGAAAAGCTCTCTTGCGGTTCTTAAATCCAGAAAACAGAAATCAAGATGTTAACATGGCCATACTTCCTTCAGAGGCTCACTGAGAACTCTATTTCTGTTCTTCCTTGGTTTCTGGTGACTCTGGGCATTCCTTGTCTTGTGGCCATGTCACTCTAATCTCTGCCTCCATTGTCCCACTGCCTCCTCTTTTCTGTCTTTTCTGTATGTTGGTCTTAAAACTCCCTCTGCCTCTGTCTTATAAAAATACATTTGATTAAATACAGGGCCCAGGAGGATAGTTCAGAATAATCTCCTTTAAATTTCCTTAACAAAAAACACATATTTCTCACATAAGGTAATAGTCAAAGTTTCTAAAGAGTAGGACATTTGGGCGGGGGGGGGGTCATTTTTTTCTGCAAATCACAGGGCACTCTGAAGATTCACGTCTCTCCTACAGGCGAAAATATATTTACCCCATCCCAACATACCCAAAGTTCTCGATCATGATAGCATCAATTCAAACCTTAAATTTATCTAGTCATCCAAATCTGATCATTTAAGTTATCCAAATTAGGTATGAATGAGATGCTAAGGATTACCTATTTTGGGCTGAAATTCCTCTCCTTTATTGGACCTGTAAAATTAGAAAATAAATTAAATGCTCCTAAGATACAATAGTGAAAAGGCCTAGTGTAACAGCTATAAACTTTTTTATTCCAAAAGAGAAAACAGAAGATAGAAAAAAGTGACCAGTCCCAGCCAGTTTTGAAATCCAGCAAGACAAATTCCTTTAGGCTTCAAGGCCTAACGATAATCTTTTTTGCTTGAGTTTCTGCTCTCTGGCCCAATGGCTTGCTTCTTTTGGTCTGCAGCTCACTCCTCTAAGCTTAACATTCTGCCCTCTGAATGCCAGTGCATATTTGCATGTGAGTAGTTTCATCAACCTCTTTGCTCTCTGCCTGGAGGATTTTAGGAACCCAACAAATATTTGCTTAACAGTTCCTTCTTCAATTCACCTCTTTTCCCCTGCATTTCTCTATAAGCAGCAATAATAAATCAGGCTGTACCTTAAACACTGTCTGGGAATCTCCTCAGTTGAACATTCATCACTTACAAGTTTTGCTTTCCACACAAATATGGGACCCAATTCGACCAAGTTTTTCTACCTCTATATAACAAGGATCACCTTTTGTCCACTTTTCAATAACATGTTCCACATTTCCTTCTGACCTCCCACTAAAATAGTCTTTCTCTTCATAATGTTACCAACATTCTGTTACGACCTCCTAAGTACTCTCTGAGGTGACAGAAAGTTTATCTACCATACTCTTCACTTCCTCCTGAGCTTTGACCTATCCAATGCCAAATCCACCTTCACATTTTTGGGCACTTGTTATATGGGGCAACTTTTAAAATGATCAGAATTGAGTAGCTTAAAATAAGAGGAATTATATCTCACATAGATCTGAAGGATGGAAATACAAAATCAAGGTGTTAGTAGGGCTGCTCTTCCTCCAGGAGCCCTAAGGGAGATTCCATTCTTTACTTCATAAAGCTTCTGGTGGCTATAGATATTTGTTGGTGTGCAGCTGCATCACTCCCATGTTTGTTTCCATGGCAAATTTAGCTTTTCTTTTTTTTTTTTTTTTTTTTTTTA